>JAUMHJ010000003.1:1005144-1017042 GCA_032361105.1 Microctenopoma lineatum | reverse complement strand
GGACTATAAACTCTCCCAGAGCACTGGAGCATGGTGCTGCTGATGCAAAGTCTCTCTATGGAAATCACCTCACTCACTCCAACAGGGACCTGGATCAGTATGATGATCATGTTCATCAATGATCAATATGATGATCATGTTCATCAATGATCAAGATGATGATCATGTTCATCAATGATCAATATGAGGATCATGTTCATCAATGATCAATATGAGGATCATGTTCATTCTCTGGATTTTGATGGTCAAAGGTCACACTAGCTTCACATTCACTAAGTTCTTTCAATCTTTTCATGTGAAATAAATTTCGTCCAACTGGGGTCAATGATGAACTGTTGTAGTTGTTGATGGCCTAAGGTCAAAGGTCAAGTTCAAAGTAACTCACCTTCATCCAGTGATAATATCTGTGAAGCCTTAACATGATGTCCTAACAGATGTTGGAATTTAATATGTACCTCTGCAGTAACTAGATGAACTGGTGAAAACGTTAAACCAACATTGACCTGTGAGTCTCTGTGTCCACGGTGTTTCCATGCTGAGCGGAGAAGCTGTGGAAGAGCGCAGCATCCTTCTGTAAACTGGAGGAGCTTCTTAAAGCAGAGAAGAGTTGACACCAGTTCAGCTTTGTCCAAGGACGTCAGATGACTGGTCTGCCTCCTGAGCCATCACCACCACCACGTGTGTTACCTCCATCAGTGAGCGACGTGAGCGATGTTCCTTGTTGTGACATGACGGCAATCAGCTGTCAAAATGTTTGTCCTGATGAACCAACAATGTTTTAATCTGACAAGGAGACACTCTGTAGAGGGAAAAGTGTTTCCTGTCCTCTTTCTGTAATTAATAACTTTAGACAAGTGTAACGATGCTGTAACACAGTGTTTGATAAAATACCTGTTGTATAAAACTCCTTTTACAAACACAGCAACTGTTGTTGTTTGTGTCAGAGTCAGAGAGCCGTGTCTCTGCAGTCAGAGGTTTTTGTACGACGACTCAATGAGTTTGTTTCACTGTGGTTCACGTTCGGTGGAGGAACCAGACTGGATGTTGACTGTAAGTAACATTTTCTCTTCTATTGACACAAAATGTAAATGTGTGTTATTTAATTTCATTAATACAGACATTAGTGTAACATGGTTATGTCATTGTAATTTAGTACTGATTGTGTAATAACTGCGCTTGCATGCTGTCAAACACACGTTTACTAAAATTACATTTTCATAACAGAATAAAAGATTCTAACAATAAATGTGATGTTTTGTATGTCTGTGTTAGTTTAGTTGTATACGAACGTAATTTATGGGAGACAGGGTTGGTGTTTATATGTATTTGTGCAAAATCTCTTCTCAGGTCTAACTTGATGCTTCTCACTTATTTTATATTATGACATCTGAGCGGATTTGGTTTGATGGGTTTTCATATTATGTATTTTATAGTTGTAACTTATCATCACACATATTTTTAGTTCAACTATGTAAAATACAAAATGTTACTGAAACTCATCTGTTGTCACGGTTCAGCTGTGATGCTTATCTGTTGCCATGGTTACTGAGCTCATAGAGGGAAATGAAACACTTTAAGTTTCATAGAATCTAACAAAGACCAACAGAACCAGCAACATCCTCTGCTGCACTCAACACCGGGGAGTTTATTTTCCCTCGTGAACTGTATTCATGTTTCTCTCTGCAGTGGGTCGTGTGGAGCCCACCCTGACGGTGCTGCCCCCCTCCAGTAAAGAGCTGGATCAGGAGACGGTCACGCTCATGTGTCTGGCCAACAAGGGCTTCCCCTCAGACTGGACTCTGTCCTGGAAGGTGGACGGCAGCAGAAGCTGCAGCGTCAGCTGGGAGGAGAGCAGGAGTCCTGAGGTGCTGGAGAAGGACGGACGCTACAGCTGGAGCAGCACCCTGAGGATCCCTGCAGACCAGTGGACGAGGGCCAACTCTGTGACCTGTGAGGCCTCCCAGGGCTCCCACACCTCCCTCAAAACAACCCTCAGGAGAAACCAGTGCTCCCAGTCCTGAGCCGAGTTACTGGGACTCTACTGTTCTCTGTCTCTGTGTCTCACTATGTTTCAAACGTCACCTGTTTCTAAATTTCAAAACAATAAACATTTCTTGACGTGAGGATCATTTGACTTAATTTCTTTGTCATCCACAGACATCCTGTTACGGGGTCATGACTAGTGCTGGGTAGTGATTTAATTTCCAATTCAGATTCCTGCTGGTCTTTTATTCCTATCATAGATGTAAGAAGTTCAGAAAAGGTGTTAAATCAATCTTCAGATTTATGAATTCATATTTAGGGATTTAATTCAATTCCATTGGTCTTTATTTATACAGAGTCATTTTACAACTTGAGTCATCTCAGGGCAGGCTACAAGTTTAAGACCTCACACATTATATAAATATAGATATAAAACAATGTAGAACCAATTTTATTTAATTAGATGCCTGCCTATAAAATGAATGGGAGGAAACATGAAATGGCGAAACCATGCATTGCCTGATCAGTGTGATGATCATGTTCATCAATGATCAATGTGATGATCATGTTCATCAATCAGTTTATCAAAGTAAGTATCGAGTTTCAAGACATTTTCTTGCACATATTAGTTATAGTTATAGATTTTCACAGCATTATTGTCTCTCGTTTATGTTAAAATGTACAACAAATAAGCACCACTGTTAAATATTTATATGATTTAATATAAAGTGTTTTAATTTAATTTCATAAAAACTAATATTGTGTTTAGATGTTTAGAGATCCACAGACTGTGAATCAGGTTTAAATGTCTTTTTAATAAAAGGACGGCATGTTTACATCACTGTGAACACACAGTGGAGAAACTAATCTGGATTTTAATTCACTGTACAATTAGTAAGACTTTTACAATTCTTATTTTCAGTCCTAAAACTGGCCCGTCGTCACGGTTCAGCAGTGATGCTTGTCTGTTTCCATGGTTACCGGTCTGAGAGAGGAAAGTGAAACCCTGAAGACCAGTTTTATTTTGTCCAACCAGCAAGATTCAAGTGCATAGAATTCCCCTCTCATAAACTTTATTAATCTCTCCTGAACCCACTCTGACTCTGCTGTCATTGTACACATAAAAGTATATCTAACATAAACATGGTTCATAAACTATTAATCTATGGATTATTCTCAGACAACATGATAAATGAACATAAATTAATACATGTAATTCATGAATAAACAATTCATTTGGTAATAAATCAAAGTGTTCATCTTCTGTTGACCATGAATTAAATGACGCAGCTGTAATAATATCATGATGTAACAGAATAAATCACTTTTCTCAGATTAACCACGTTTTGGCCCATTTAATGGCTGTTAGTGCTTTTATTTTGTAAGGGCACATTTTGAACGTGTAAACAACGCATCTTGTTGTCGTGTTTTTGCAGCTAAACAAGAAGAGAAGTCACATGATAGAAGATATTTTAGTTCAAACTGTCGAGGGACACGTGGAGAGCAGTGTCCCAGGTGCCCCGTTAAACACCTTTTGTTGTTTTTAATTGGTCCCCAGGGTGCAGTGCCTCCACCCATCTGCTCACCAAGTGGCTGTTCAGATGGTTTTTTTACCTGCACACCGAGCCACCGGGGCCTCGTGTTTACAGGTGTGTGTCCGGACGTCACCAGGGGCAGGCGAGGAGGCGGGAGCCACAGGTGCTCTCAGGTAAGCGCTCGGAGAGGAAACTGAAGGCAAACCCGCGACAGACTGGAGCAGTGACGGTGCTCAAAACCTGTTAACGCCTAAAAACTGGGAAACATTTAAGGCAGAAGAGGAAAGAACCAGGAAGTTCTGAAGTGTGTGATTATTTTCTAAAGGTCTGGATTTTTGGAAGGATTTAAACAGAAACCAGGAGCCTCTCAGCAAGACGGGTAAGTTCACGTCCTCTGTCCTCCTCCAACCAGACAAATCAACTAAGATGAAGCAGAAACGAATATCATTTAAAACCCAGTTCACGACCCTTTAATCTGAGGCAACGGGAGGATGCACAACACCCCCCACGGTCAGTGGACAGCAGCAAATAATAAAATAAACCTTTGAAGTAAGTAAAGGAACATGTTAGTGTTGGTCTCTCCGTGAGTCAGGGAGTGAACAGAGAACATCTGTGTGACGTGTCGACGTCTGTGCCTGAATATTTGTGTTGCTTTTCTTAACAGCAACGTTAACTGTGTGGTTTTAATGAGGACAGAGAGGACCGATAATTACCCCCTCACCCCCCTGTCTCCTCAGGACAATCATGATGTCATCTCTCGAGGACCTGCTGTACGGTGGTGACCTCGGCGAGGAGGCGGGCGCGGTGGAGCTGGGCGGTGTCCAGGACCGGGTGGAGGACAGTGCTGCCTCAGACAACGTGAGTGAAGTGACCTCGACTTTCATACAACTCAGTGAAAGGTGAAAGGTTTTTTTAACACATTTCTTGATTAAGGCCTAATGAATTATTACTTAGACACTGGCACCTTGTGCTGTGGTTGTGTAGCTGATGTTTGTGTGACGGATGTTGGGTGGTGCTGCCATGTGAGACTGATCAACACGTACGTTTTAACATGTGAAGTCATGTGACAGAGTGAGAAGTTAAGGAAGCAGCTGTTTCTAAGGCTAAAAGAGGACATAAACATGACCCAGTCTGTCCCGTGTCCTCATGTCTGATCACAGCGAATCCACCTTCACACAGTTGTTGTTCAGCGTTTCACACGGCACAAACAGTGATGAGAGAGGAGCAACAGTGAGACTGAAGAACCTGTAGCTACATGATGCGTGGATCATGGATCAGACAGGATCCTCTGAGGCTCGTCCTGGTCCCCCCCACCGTGGCCACAGACAGTGTGTGGGACGGTGTCGCCCCCCTGTGGCCACAGAGCAAACAGTTCTTTTCTGCCCTGTGGGTTTTTACACCAGCGTTAGAGTTAAATATATGCTGCACAGACAACATTTAACATTCTTCCTTAACAGAAGATCAAATGAGGTTTAACTATAATATTACGTCCAACAGAAAATGGTCCAAAAACACTAAGACCATAAAGAGTCTCTGTATTTGTCTCCAGCCTCCAACAGCTGTTTCCATCCCGGAGCCGGTGACGTGTGCTGGATGTGGGGAGCAGGTGTGCGAGCGCTTCTTCCTGCTGGCCGCGGGCAGGGTGTGGCACGGCGCCTGCCTCCGCTGCAGCCAGTGTCACTGTGAGCTGCAGACACATCCCTCGCTGTTCTGGAGAGACGGGAGCATCTACTGCCAGCAGGACTACTGCAGGTTCATAAGCTCACATCAGATTCCAGGAACTATTCCATGACCCCGAACTCAACTCTCAACCCTCCTCTACGGTGGAAATACTGCTGCCCTGGAGTAAACAAACATTTGTGTCTGTTTTGTGTCTGTCCAGGATGTTCGCAGGTGGTCAGTGCGCTCGATGCCTGCAGCCCATCCCACCCTCTGACCTGGTGATGAGGTCCGGTGAGCTGACTTTCCATCCTCAGTGCTTCTCCTGCCAGGTGAGTCTCCGGAAACAATCCGCCACAGCTTTATTTCTACTGCTACTAAACAGCGTGTGATGTCACAGGAGTGTGACGTGAAGCTGCTGCCGGGGAACCTGTACTGCGTGCAGGGCCACAGCCTCTACTGTCAGTCCCATTATCACGGGGACAGCAGTGTCCCACTGTCCCACGATCCACAGCTCAAACCGAACCCGGCCGACGGTGAGGCACAAAGTCTGGAACGTTTTCCCCACATTATTCACAGTGAATGAAAATCTGATGGAAAATATAATAACCTGCACCCGACAGGTCAGAACCAGGTCTCAGGGGAGGGAGAGGACTCAGTCAGCAGTTCAGAGCCACGTTCGGATGACAGGATGATGGGGGGACGGACGCGCAGGCGGACCAAGCGAATCAGGACGTGCTTCCGCAGAGAGCAGCTCAGAGCGCTGGAGTCCTACTTTGCCCAGAAACACAATCCTGACGGCAAAGACTGGACCTGCCTGGCGCACAAGACCGGCCTGCCCAAGAGAGTCCTGCAGGTAGGAAGCAGGCGGCGCTGAGAAGTTATTAGGGCCTTTTCTTTTTTTAATGAAAGAAGACAAAGACAGCGTAGGTGGGATAAACATTCATTGTTGGAGCCGCCATGTTTCAGACACTCTTTGATCCTCACTGTGCACATTAATGTTCAGAGCTGGTTTTTAAAACACCTGAATGTAGCATGAAACACACGGAAGGAAAATCAGCGCAGAGGTCAATCACGCCGCCCTTCAAGCATTAGTCTTATTTAATAAGTACAAAGAAGAGAAAAACCTTCGCTCTGATTCTTGTAACAGTTCGTAATCATTGTAATGATGATTGTGAAACTCTCTCTCTCTCTCTGTCGCTCGCTCGCTCAGGTGTGGTTTCAAAACGCTCGGGCCAAACTGAGACGCTCCCTCACCGCAGACGACTCCCAGGTGCACTCCCCCTGCGTCCCCTCGAGAGGTGTAACCATGGCGACCAGCCCACCACCCCCAGCTTGCTCCCCGCTCGACCAATCCCAGCCCTTCCCCAGCAGCACCATCGACCAGCTGCAGCTCTCCCTGCTCACCACCCCGCTCTGCGACCCGCCCGTGAGCCCGGCCATCAAACAGCCTCACCTGCTGCACAACCCTGACTTCTTCCTGGACTACAACTCCCAGAGTGCACCTGGCTGTACCTCATCTCTGGAGGCCTACGAGGAGGCAGAAGCAGGAGCCGAAGGGGACGCTGATCCTGACTGTTCTTATGAACCACGTTTCTTCTAAACGAAGCAGATCAACAGACAAAGAAACTGATTTTCAAAGTTAAAGCTATAATCCTTAAGATTTCAGTTCAAAAGGTTTCATCTGCAGCAGAAACTTGGCTCCAGCGGTTACACAGCTGTGGGGACGTTGCATTAAACAGCTGTAGCTGTTTGCTGAGTGAATAATATCAAACACAGGATTTAATTTAATGTGAATCATGAGGGTTTCAGCTTTAATAAACGTAGAGTTCGTAGCATTCATCTTTCAAAGGAAGCACTAAAGACGATCATGCGCAGCCATTAGTGCAGCCGCTGTAAATCCACTGTAAATAGATCTGAGTTCGTTCCTTCTCTGCTCCTCGTTCCACGGAGCTGTTTAAGAAAGCGTCTGTTCACATAGAGCGGAAACAGTTCTTTACGTAAAGAATATCCTGAAAATGTTCTCTTTCCTCTTCCAAGGTTTCTAATGAAAAACGTGAAATTCCTAAATACTCTAGATCAGACTAGTCCTGCACCAACAGTCTCACTGACTCCGTCTACAACGAGGGGAAATCAGCAGAGTGATGGACTGATACATGTTCATGGGAAGTTGACAGTACGGGGAAAGTGTGTCCATGCTGTGACTTGTGGACGAGCTCTTTTCTTCAACCTGAAAGCTGAAACAAAAATTTGAATGACATTCTTTCAGGTGTGTCTGTGTCCTCCCAGCGAGACGACCTTCGTGACGTCTTTGACCACAATAGAAACCCAAACCTGCCCTCTTCCTCTCAGTGCCCCCCCCATTCTTCAGCAGACTTTCTGTCTTAGGAAATATTTTAATGAACTGTCTGCTTCCTTTCTGTGGACTGCCTCCCAATCAAGCAACAATAAGTGCGATGACTCTCCAGGCCTGGCTGCTGAAGTGGGCCGAGGTTTCTCAGCTGAAAGAATGAAGACTATGACGACCTGCGTGACTTTGTGTGCGTCAGAGGGGCGAGGGACCAATAGGCGACGGCTGATGGCGGCGGGGGAGGACGGCGCAGGCAGTTTTTAAAAAGCTGCCAAACAGTGACTGTTAGAGAAGAGACAGCCGGTTAGACGACAGCACAAGGTAAGAGAGACGTCATGTCTCCAGCTCCATTTGTCTCATGTTGACTTTGCTCTTTGGGAAATGAGCAGTTTGTTTTCACCTCACTTAAGAAGTTGCTCATGCTGATGCAACTTTTGAAGGTCCAGCAACTGACAGGTTTAAATTCTGTTTTAGGGTCGGGGACTGAAGAAACATTTGGATGTCTCCTCTTAGATTTTGTCATTTCTTTAAACCTCTGAATGACTGTGAATCATCTTTGTGATGTTTACACTGATAAAGTTACTTTACTTTACTTTGCTTGGCAGACGCTTTTATCCAAAGCGACTTACAAGAAGAAGACACCAGCAGTTGATGCTTTGTACCAGTTTTTATGGAGGCTCCGTTATATTTAGACCACGACATCAGCTCAGCATCATGTCTGCCTGACATTGATCCATGCTTCGTCCAATCAACTAGTAGAAACAGTTTATTATCAGGTGTTTTGTTTGTTTGCACAACTACAGCCAAATTCAAGATTTGTTTGTTTCTCTTTTTAAAAACTCTAATGCTCAATTTGTCATGGAATAAAAAACAATTGGAAAAAAGAAATAAAGCATCAACAAACTACAATATAAAATGAATACGTTATATTTGAAAATAAATTTCATATCATGTTTCAACCTTATATTTTGGCTCAAAACGAGCTAATTTTACCAGTTACATACTTTTGATTCTCTTTTTTTGTGGACAGAACTCAGAGTGAACTGAGCATTTTCCTTTGTCTTCTTTTCTGTGTCTTCTTGTGGCTTTAGGACAAAGTTTGATGTTTAAACTGTTTTGAGTCTGCTTTGCATTGATAAATGTGGATTTTGATTATTAACTGATTTTATTGCTTCCATGACCTGTTTTTATTTCCAGATGAAACTTTCTCTTCATCCCGTTGTGTCTCAGCTCACCTTCCTCTGCCTCACCCTCCTCTGCTCCATCCCATGGACAGTCACATCGTACCCGGTCTTCTCCTCTATCCCTCTGCCCACAGTGGTTGCACCTGAGCTGGAGTCAGCCTTGGGGCACCTCCAGGCTGCTCTGGGGGGCCCTGACACCATGGCAACGTGGCCCCAGGATTCCCAGCCAGCTCTCCTGGAGCCTGGGGATGAAGAGAATGGGTCATGGGAGGAGGAGGAGGAGGAGGTGCTGCTGAGAGCCCAGAGAGGGGATCTGGTGGACCGGCTGCTGTCACCCTTCCCTGGGGTTCAGTCGCTGGAGAGCACACACTATCAGGAAGGAGGAGAGGGGGAGGATGGGGGGAAAAGGAACGAAGCTCTTACCTCCATCGCTGGAGGACTCCAGGCTGTGAGCCGGGAGAAGGGAGGATTCGGTTTCCGCTTCGGGAGGAAAAGGTGGACCGACCGGGGCAGTGGGACTGATGAGGGGGGGGGGGTTTCAAGGAAGGTAGAAAGAGAAAGACACTCGGAAACCTTTTAATGTAGATTCTTTTAACTATGGCAATACACAGACACAGACGTTTCCGTGGTAATAAAATGGTTTTAAATGTCTACAGTAAAATCTGATGCATATTTCAGCTCACACCATGAAAACAGTGACACAATCACCAAATGATTTAACTTCAACTACAGAAAGCAGCGAGATGCTCATTTTATACTGTTTGTATTTACAGGAAGAAAAACTCACTGACAGCATCAAACGTTTCTCAGCTAAAGTGAATGAACATGTTAACATATCTCAGTCCGATCCCAAAGGACCAATACTTGTACAAAGATAATGTGAGTAGGATCTGTAAACGTGTTGTTGATGTGAATGTGAATAAAGATTTAAAAAGAGCAGGCTGGAAAACAAAACTCCCAGCAGAGGTTGAATCCTTCAATGTGTGTTTCTGTGTGTTTGCAGGGCGTGGCAAACGAGTGTCGTGAGGGTTTGGATGTATTTCTTTCCACTTCAGGAACTGGACAGTTGGTTGGTCAGGGTTAGGGTGGAGGTCTTTACTTAGCCACAGTTAAAAGAAAGAAAAAGGTTAAGAAAAATAATAACTTGGAAAGAAACATGTAACCCGTAGGACATTTACTGTTCATTCTTTACCAAATTAAGCTGTTGGTCGACTCTAAAGTAGGGCATATTCATGTTTAAAAGTCACCTGAGGCAGCGAGCTATTGAATAATCCTGGAGTTCTTGTTTGTGAGCTATGTTTTTGTTGGGTTTTTTTTTAATCTAGCAATTTTAGGATTGAGGCCTTACAGTCTCCAAACCAGATGCATCCCTCAAAACAGCCTCAAGCCTCTTTATTAAATGACTTAATATGAATATAATTAATTAATAATGAATTAATATTTCTTATTTAAAAATCATAAAAGTTTGGCACAAAGTGATGCACACAGGTAGAATAAAAAGCAGCAAATTACCCAAAGAAAGAAGAGTAGAACAGTGTTGTTTCTTACTTTAGAGGGGTGGCTGCACTGGATTTATCTCATTAAACTTCCTGCACTGTAACGTGTCCGCGTGTAATCTGCCTAGCAACCTGATCTGAATTATTTGATTGGATGATCAGTGTAACATAAACCAGGAGCATAAAGCGACAACATCACTGTTGTTGTTCTGATCAGTTTGTCGTTTTAACTGAGATTTCTTTTACGTTTGAAGCCATGAATCAACCAACGACGTGGATATTTCTGTTCCTGCCGTTTATGTGGCTGAATTTACCGCCAGCTGCAGGCGGTAAGATTATTGTCTTTGGTTACTGAAACATTACTGAAACGGAAATGCTCCATTTTAGAGCAGATCACAGCGAATGTCCGACTGTAAACAGTTCAAAAAGCTCCAAGTGTCTTTTAACTTCATTAGCCAGCTCAAATACATTTAGCAATGTTTTTAGAAGAGCCCGTGTTTGTCAAGCATCACCTGCCACTTTCTTACCTAACACATAGTTGGGGCCTGTAAATATTGTTAGTTAGCTAGCTAACATAAGCTAACATTAGCTACTGTAGCTAACTTCAAAAACAAGACTTCTGACTTCTAGTTTTACAACATTAGTTTATATTTATAGTATACACAACTATTTAGGCAATAAAAAAATAATATTTTGAGTAAAAATTGATTTGATGTACAACCCTTAATTAAAGGTGATAAAAGTTATAAGTTTAATATAATAAATTGATCTTAGAAAACAAATTACACGTTCAATTAAATTAACAAATGAACTACATATGGATTAGTTTCTTCATTCCTTAATCCATAAAAGTAATATTGTCAATATTGCAAAGTAAAAATTGCAAATAACTTCAAACTATAGAAATTTCAAACACTTCAGTTTGAACCTGCAGGTTGTCCAAATTACGAAATGTCCCTAATTAGTTAGTTTTACTTTACTTTACTTGGCAGACACTTTTATCCAAAGCGACTTACAAGAAGAAGAAACCAGCAGTTACCAGTTACTAGTTAATTAAATGAGTTTACTACATTTGTTCTGTTTGACAGACTATTATAAAAGTTTGCGTCGACCTTAAACTTCATCACATGAAAACAACAAACCACAAACAGGTCTGATCACCAGGAAGTTGCAGTGAGGAGTTCATGAGTGTTCTTCTGTTTTCAGTTGTCACTTTAAGGATCTGTAATGAACAAATATTTGTTATTGTACAGTTTAAACATTTTGTCATCATAATTTATACTGATTAATGTAACCGTGCCCGTAAATATAAACCATTCAGTATGAATACTGATTAAATGTGCATAGTGGATGAAAATAAGTTCATTACCATAAAAAAGTTTGAAGACGGCTAGAAATGAGCAGCCAACCAACTCTTTTTCAAGCACTCAGTCAGTCAGCTAATAAATTAAAACACAAATCCGCTCAGCTCTGGTCAGTTGTTAAAAATCCACTGAACTGGTTAAATGCGTCACCTAATACGTTCTGTAATGTACGAGCAGCTCCTGAACGCACCGGCGACAGACAGAAGCAGGAAGGAGGCCGCGGTCCAGCGCGAGCAGACACGCAGCGGGTTTAGGCGTTAGTTGTCGGATAAAACACCGTTTTGGACGCTTGTAGAGCCACAGCCTCGTGTTTAAGATGAATATGTT
>JAUMHJ010000003.1:964138-1005044 GCA_032361105.1 Microctenopoma lineatum | reverse complement strand
TTAAATGCAGAAGAACACATTTCACTGCAGGTTGTACACTGTATAAGATTGTATGTGACAAATAAAATTTGTATTTTTTTTTTTTTTTTAAAATGTCCAGAATCAGACCTTATTTCACTGCAGACACCAGTCATTTGGTATCTCTGACTGGTTTAACAGATGTTTTGATGGTGTGAATTGTCCTTTTAGAGAAATCGTTTCCGTCTCACCCACCTCTTTATACTTCCTCCTCCCTCTCCGCAGAAGAGGACGAGATGAGAGCCAGGAAAGCGGCTTCGGAGCAGATGCAGATGTTCAACAGGAGCAGTTCTGAGGAGATGCTCGACGGTGAAACCCCACGGCTGGCTGTTGACCACAGCAAGCTGAAGGTGAGTCTCTGTCACGTGTTGCTTCATGTAAACGATGAGCTCGTATCACAGCGAGGGTCTGGATCGTGCTGCTTTTTTTTCAGAGTCTGCTGAAAGGAGCCGTGGACAGAACAGAAGGCGCTGAGGTGGAGCCGCTGGAGAAACTCTACGCTGTGTTGGCTCAGTGTATCTACAGACACAGAAGTGACTACGAAGACGGAGCTCGTTCAGGTGCAGCAACCACACCGAGGCAGAAAGAGTCAAACCGTGACAAAACTGAATGATAAGATACGAGTGTGTAGGTGCTGTGAGTTTACGGGTCTGGTTTTTATTTGACTGTTTTTTTTCCAGGAGATGGAGAGAAATCCACGACTTCTGATCTCTTCCACTCTTCCACTCTAATAAAAACCCAGTGCATTTAAATGTGAAGCTTTATTTATTTATTTATTCTTATATGTTCATGAAACATCAATGATCATAAAAAAAAAATCATGATTCTATTTCTGATAGTCATTTTTTTAACAGCACTGTGTATGAAGTGTCACGGAGTGTGTTGTGGTGGGGTCTGTTGTTCCACTCATTGTCATGTTTTCTCTGAGGTCTGTGGTAAAGTACATTTGAGACTCTCGTAGATGGTAATTTGCTGATAATATCCTATTTATGCTGAATGTTTACTTGTTCAGTGTTCTTTTGTATTGTGGAGCTGTATTCAGTGGCTCCTCCGACCTGTTGCATAACTACGTCAGTACCCGGGTTGGCCTACTTCACTGGGCTCGTAGTACTCGAAGAACACGCCTGTCGTCGGCGCGTGACGTCATCACGCACCCGAACCTGATGACCCGACGCTGATGTGAAAAAATAATAAATCTGGCAAACTGATCCCAGAACAGCAACTGACGTTCGCCTTCAAAATTAAAGCCTGGGAACGCTCTCATGATTTGTTAACTTCATTTCCTTTTACCAGAACTGTGAATGATCCAGTGTCCTACAGAATATAACATGACTTAATCCTAAAGGATATGCCTCTTTGAATAATTAATAGCTGAAAATAACATAACTATTTGTTAGTAGTAATTTAGAAGCTATTTGTTAGTTTGTTTTGCTTATTGTTGCTTGGTATATTTGTTTAATTTAGCCATTTTCCTAATTTAATAACGTCTGTATATTTATTTTAAATACTTATTCCTATTAGTTGTGTAAATTGTATTCATCTTTATTATTTACCATGTCACAGCAGGAGGCCTGTGTCTCTGTGGAGCACCTGATGTTAGTCAGTCTCTGGCTGAACGTGCTCCTCTGTCCAGCCAGGACACTGTGTGGGGGGTGGGATTGTCCAGGATTGAGTTTTGAAATCATCCTCCTCTCACACACACAACAGAACCAGCCCTTCTGATTAGTTTGTCGCTTATGAGCAGCATGCACCCTGCAGGGACTATGTTTTTTTCCATCGCAAGAAAGGCAGCAGGACTTGACTTGGAAGAAAGAAAATTTGATTTGAACACAAACCTTTTTGCAAACATTATTTTCACCACGGTGCATTAATGGCCTTCTACAACTACTCAGTTTCTGTAGTTTCTAGTTTCTGTTGCAGTATTTATTTCATTTCCAGGAACTTTTCTTCTCCGTTGTAACGAACTTTCTGAGCCTTTACTTTGAAGTGTTCAGACCGGATGCACTTCTGGCCGTGGCTCGCTTGTAGTGGCGGTATAAAAGATGGCCATCGTCACATTCGTGGAACTATCGGTGCCTTTTTTTATAAACTGCCCTTTTTAATAACACAACACAGTAAACGATGCCAACCGTGGCGCCGGCGGCGGAGACCGGCGCTAACGGGCGGTAGCTAGCTCGCTCCGCGGCCGTTGGAGCGGCTCTGTGCGGGCTGAAGCAGATGGGCTCCTCGGTGTATTTGGGTAAAAGGCGGAAGACTGCGCATCAACCGAGACGACCAGCGATGCTACACTGCTACAGACGCTAGCCAGCTAGCTAACGGTTTGTCCCGACATGCAGGTGAACGGGAGCCGGTTCACCAGGTAAATACACACCGAGCTGCCGCGCGGCCGCTTGCGGCGCCTGCGCGCGCTGGACGCAGCCTCGCTGCCGCCGCCGCTCGTGGAGGGTTGACTCGTGCGTAGCAGGCTAGCGTTAGCGGGAGGGTGTCTGAGGCTCCGCTGGGATGTAGTCGTTCCTCTTTCTGTCTTTCTCCATGACTGGAGCCTTGAGTGTGCAGGCTCCAGCAGCTGGGTGTTTTCTCCGTGTGTGTGAGAGAGTGTGAGGGAGGGGGGGGCACACAGGAAGTGCATTTTCTGCTGCAGCCTCACTGTGACGGAAATAAACAAAGTGGATCCGTTGAGTTAAACTGCAGCTGATGTCCGGTACACACCGAGGCACATCTTAAGGGTCAGTAAAAGAACCGTCCCACACAGAGAGAATGGGCCTCTGAGCTGGTTCTATGATGGTGAAACAACAAATACTTGACCTCTGACCTTTTGGTTTCCTGGGCCCACTGAAAAACGCTTTTATTATGATTATTTCCCACAGATGGAAAAGACATCTTCAAACATCCTTTTATTGTCCAGACAACTGTCAGTAAATAGGACAGATTAACGCATGTGATGAAGTTCACTGTGCACGTGGGTTGATCTGTCAGCTGTGTCCTCCTGTGACTGTCTACCTACATAATAAACATCAAGTCTAACTACAGCGCCACAGTCAGTCTAATGGACATAATGTCCGTGCTCATGGTGGAAAATGTCAGATTTAAGCATCTGAATAATTAATCTCTGATGTCCCACATCTAGGAGTAAAAGAAAACTTGATTTGGTTTCTATAACCCAGACATCAGGACTCCACAGGGTCCAGGTCATGTGTTGCAGCATTCCTCTGTCTTTATGACTCTGTGCGCGCCCACCCCCACGCTGACAGTGTTACGGATGAATATTAAGAATCTAAACTGCCAAAACCAGCAACAAAAGATGTTTGAGGTCTTCTAGGACCAGATGATCCATCAGATCACTGACAAATACACACGGGTACACGGGTCATCTTATAACAGAAGTCACGGTCCTTTGTCTCCTGTACCACGGGTTGGATCTCTTTCTGTCTTGTTGCTGGTTCTGACTGCTGTCATTCTTGGCTCCCGATTTATTTTACAGATTTTATTCTGATCTAAAGGTAAAGTTTGACTGTGTCCTGTCCGGCTCTGACTCTTATTTTAACACTTGACTTTCTTGTGCCTAGGAATTAAATATACTAGAGGAAACATTTCGAATGGGGACGTCCTGCTTTATGGAGCCACGACAGGACGACTCGAAGTGAGAGAGCTTTAGTACTAGACGCAGCGCTTACAGACCCTCAGGATGGCGAGCAGGAGGAAATCCACCACGCCCTGCATGGTTCCCCCACGAGAAACCCTGGACTCGGATCAAGAAATGGAGGATGTCACTGATGCACCAGAACCGGAAAACGGCAACGGCGTAGCCACCGAGGTTTCTGGTGGGTCGGAGGAGCGAGGTGAAGAGGGCGACGTCAGACAGGTGTCAGACCACTATCTGGACTCGAACATGGCGGAGGGAGGCTACGAGTGCAAGTACTGCAGCTTCCAGACGTCAGAGCTCAACCTGTTCACGATGCACGTGGACACGGAGCATCCGGACGTCGTCCTCAACACCTCCTACGTCTGCATGGAGTGCGACTACCACACCAAGAGGTAGGAGACGGGTTCTTATACTGAGAGCACATTTGTAGACGTTGGATTTATCAATCGTGAAAACATACGTTTACCTGCCTGAAGATATGATCCTCCCTCTAAACGACAAGTCATTTCACAAACGGAAAAGTGGCCTGTACCGTGTGCGAGTTACGATCTTCTCTACAAACGCCTTAGTGCAGCTTCGAGCTTCCTCAAGGCTGCAGTTAGTGTCCGTATCGGATTATTCTGAGAACAACGTCTAATAATTGTTTACTTTCTCGTGGTCCCATTAATTGATTGTGAAGTGCAGTGATTTAAGAGTCGCTGAACTTCACAAGGGGAAAACCTGTGATACTTTGATGTGAACATGGGAATAATGTGAAAATGTTTACCTACAGCCTTTAATCAGTTTGTGGAAATCAGCGTGACTGAGATTTATCCACTGAAGCACGTGTTCAGGCGACAGCTGGGGACTCTCAGCAACTACTCATTTATTTCCCCACATTTCTCTACCTGTAGTTACGACACACTGCTGGCCCACAACGCTCGTCTCCACCCGGGGGAGGACAACTTCACTCGCACCATGGTGAAGAGAAACAACGAG
Source organism: Microctenopoma lineatum (assembly GCA_032361105.1). Classification (NCBI taxonomy): domain Eukaryota; kingdom Metazoa; phylum Chordata; class Actinopteri; order Anabantiformes; family Anabantidae; genus Microctenopoma; species Microctenopoma lineatum. Next base: position 1,000,405 of record JAUMHJ010000003.1, on the reverse strand, counting down.
ACCATCTTTCAGCAGACGGTCAACGACCTCACCTTCGACGGCAGCTTCGTCAAAGTGGAGGACGACGAGGCGGAGGAAACGTCCCGCAAGGGCATCGCCCTCAGCAAGACCCCCATCATGAGGATCAAGAGCAGACTGGAACCCAAGAAGTTCACCGCTGCACACAAAGCGGCCGCCAACGACGTCATCAAGCTGGAGAGCGACGACGAGGACGACGAGAACAAGGAGCCGCCGACGCTGTCGCCCGCCCCCACGACCCCCTGCTCCGCGCCTCGCCTCATCCCAGTTTCCACGTCAGTGCAGGTCCAGGCCGTCCCGCAGGGCATCGTGGTCAACAGCCCCAACATGCTGCAAATCAAAGGTGGCTCCAGCAGCAGCGCCGTGCTGCCCCCGGGGACGCTTGCTCAGGTGCTGTCGGCCCTGCAGAACCAGCAGAGCAGCGCTCACACGCAGACCCAGCTCCTCATCCCCATCAGCAGCATCCCCACCTACAACACGGCCATGGACAACAACGTCCTGCTGGTCAGCGCCTACAACAGGTAAGCGCTCCCTAAATGTTGTGATGGAACCGAGTTTCAAGTCGCTGCACGTTCACACATTTGCAGGACCTGACACGAAATCTACACGTTAGTGTGGAACATGGCTTCAGCGGTGATCTCCGGTGAAGGTGTGGCTCTTTGTTAGTGACGTAACACCTGCAGCCGATGGCTCGACACATTATCCACCTTTCAGCGCCTCGCGTTACAACGTGAGAAATCCCAGTTCAAATAAACCTTTGTTACATGCAGGTCACGTCAGACAGGTGTTTCCCTCTCACTCTGTGTGTTTGAGTATTTTAAAGTGAGTTTACTGAACAAAAAAAGGCATCATCCTGGGCTCAGGTGTACTTTCCTCGCTGTGCAGCAGATGGCGTCATTTCACTGTCACACTGAACCTTTTTCAGCACGACTGGTTCACGTTGCTTTATTGTGATTAAAAATATCTTCTAATTTCAGGCTTAACTGTCACATAGTTATATTATTATAATAAATATCTAATTTATTTTAGTTCAACGTAATAAAAAGCTTAATAAATGTTTCCCTGGAGAGAAACCTTTGGGTGTTTTGGGTCCTTCAGATGTGGGTTTATTGTTGTGGGCGGAGTTAAAAATGTTAATCCATAAAATGAAAAGGAAAACTAAAACTTGCAGCCTGTTGTTGTCAGAGTGAGGCAGCAGAGATCAAACAGACGGGAGTGAAAGGTTTAATCAGGGATTAATTTGTAACTGCACCCTAACGTTTCTTTGTACACATAATTACACTGGGAGCCGGTTCACAAACGTGTTGACAGAAACGAGCGTAGCCTGCAGCGACGCAAGGACTGCGCGTATTTATAACGGCGCTCAGTGCAGCCTTTGTGCTATTGTACCTTTGCACTCGCTGTGTAATCACTCTTTTGTTGATTTTGATTATTTAGCAGCTCGGTTTGTAGAAAACCAGCAGTCACACTCTGATCTGTGTGTGTGTGTGTGTGTGTGTGTGTGTGTGTGCGTGTGTGTGTGTGTGTGTAGATTTCCATATCCCTCGGTGTCAGAGATCATGGGCCTGTCGTCACAGACCAAGTTCAGCGAGGAGCAGATTAAGGTCTGGTTTTCCGCTCAGAGGCTGAAACACGGAGTCAGCTGGACGCCGGAGGAGGTTGGTGCTTCACAACATCGCGTCCACGCCATCATTTCTGCTGCACTGTACACACTGTAAATGTCAGAGCGCTGTGTCACGTTTTTATCACAAAACCAATGAGACACGCAGAGTTTATTTCTCTTTTATATTTTATAGTTTCACCGTTTAGAAAGAACAGTTCACGATAAAGTCCTTGGAACATTAACCTTGAATATGACAAAGATAACCTGAGAAAATAAAAGTGCATTTACAATCATGATGTTCTTTAATAAGGAAAGAAAACCTGCTTGGCCCCATGTGAAAATATTCTGTGAACCGTCGGCTGTAGAACTAAGCCGCCCCGCTGAATAAGCTGAGTCCAAAGCAGGTGAAGAAAGTAGCAGCTTATGGTCCAGAAATTACGGTAAATCTGATTGTGATGCTGTGACAGGTTTAACAGGCCGATCATGTTCGGGAACCTTCAGTACAGCTGAATTCAAGCACTTCTGCAAAGAACAGTGGAATAAATTCTTTCACATAAGGTGAACTATTATTTGTCTCCTTTAATAAGTGAAATAATTAAAATGTACTTTACTTTATTTACTGTGCTTATATTTGTCTAACATAACATTTATTTTGAGGATCTGAAGGATTTAATCCAGGAAGGAAGCAAACGCGTGTCTCAGCACTGCTTGATTCATTTAAGTGTTCGTGACTCTTTTAAGAAACCCCTTTTTATTTTCACAACCATTCCTCATACCTACTACGTTACTCTTCATCAACTCATTCTTCCATTGACCCAAAATAACTTGTCACCGTCTCTTAATTTGATCCAGCTCCTCAGTTAATCCTGCACGTTGGTGGATTAGTGATTGTAAGAGTCTTTGTTGTTCCTCTCTGCAGGTGGAGGAGGCGAGGAGGAAGAAGTTTAATGGCACAGTGCAGACCGTCCCTCAGACCATCACCGTCATCCCTGCTAACATTGCTGCAGCCACGAACGGCCTGCAGTCCATCTTCCAAACGTGTCAGATCGTGGGCCAGCCGGGCCTGGTCCTTACTCAGGTGGCTGGTAACGGCAGCACCGTGCCGGTTGCCTCCCCCATCACCCTGACGGTTGCAGGCGTTCCTGGGAACCAGCCAAAAGCTGCTGAACCGCTCACATCAGAATCAAAGACTGATACGTCGGCCAGCACGCCGCTCAGTTTGGACTCGGCCGCAACCAAACCGAAGAAGTCCAAGGAGCAGCTGGCTGAGCTGAAGGCGAGCTACGGCAGGAGGCAGTTTGCCACCGAGGCGGAGATATCCCGCCTGATGCAGGTCACCAAACTCTCTAAACGAGCAATAAAGAAGTGGTTCAGCGACACGCGCTACAACCAGAGGAACTCCAAGGATCACCACAGTGTCCTGCTGAGCAGCGAAGCCTCGTCCAGCAGGATGACGTCGCCTGGAGGAGGCCGAGGAGGAAGGAGCAGCAGCAGCAGCCTTAACAACAGCAGCACCGCCGCTGAGAACACCACCACCATCGTCATCGATTCCAGCGACGACGCCAGCGACTGCTCTCCGACTTCTGCCAATGTCCCTGGGTCATCAGGTTCCTCCAGTGACCCACGGATCAAGTTCCGCCACGCCTTCCCGGATTTCACGCCGCAGAAATTCAAGGAGAAGACGCCGGAACAGCTGCTCATCCTGGAGGCCAGCTTCCAGAAATCAGACACGCCCTCAGACGAGGAGCTGAGCCGACTGAGAGCGGAGACGAAGCTGACGAGGCGCGAGGTCGACGCTTGGTTCACGGAGAGGCGGAAAACGCCGTCGCAGATGACCGACGAGGATGTCGAGGAGGATACTGATGAGCTCAAACCAGCTGCTGTGCCTTCATCCTCAGCTCCAGAAGTGCAGACCCCCCCACCTGCCGGCAGGAAGATGATGAAGAAAACGCCGGAGCAGCTTCACATCCTGAAAACGGCCTTCGTGCGCACACAGTGGCCGACAACCGAGGAGTACGACAAGATGGCGGAGGAGAGCGGCCTGCCGAGAACGTACATCGCCAACTGGTTCAGAGACACTCGCTACGCCTGCAAGAACAGCAACCTTAAGTGGTACTACCTCTACCGGGGGGGGCAGGTAAAACCCGTAGTTTCACCGTAGGTCAGAGTTTCTGCGGCTGCAGTAAAAAAGTCTCTGTACGTTTAGCTTTTCTTTTTTAGAATAAATACGGTAACTGTAGTGTTTTTACTTTTATTTTGAAGGTGGATGAGGCGCTCAACGGTGGAGCCAAAAACCAGAAGAAGTCCAGGAAGCGTCTCTGGGGTTCGTCCAGGAGAACGCGGCGGGCATATCCCAGCAAACGCTCCCCACAGGGGGGCGCCACCTCCATCAAGGTCTGTGTTGGTTTATAGGAAAAAGTATCAGCGCTCCCTTAAACGTAATAAGTTCCTTTTCCCCTGAAGTTTATTGATCCCAAAATGGAAGCACAGGTAAATTTGTAGCTCGCTGTTGAGTCCCGCTTCTTGTTCGTCCCTCCGTCAGCCGAAGTCCGGTAAAGAGTTTCTGAAGGACTACTACCTCAAACACCGAGCCCTGAGCGAGAAGGACCTGGACGAGCTGGTGACAAAGTCCAACATGAGCTACGAGCAGGTGAGGGAGTGGTTCTCAGAGACCGCCAAGCGGGTGGAGGAGGGCAAGGAGCCCTTCAGTGACGAGGAGGTGGAGGAGGAGCATGAGGAGCATGAGGAGGAAGAAGAAGAGGCTGCAGCAGAGCAGGCGGACAGTGATGGGGAGATGGAGGTGAAAGAACAGGCAGACGAGGCCTCAGACGACGACTGCAACGAGGAGGAGGAGGAGGTGGAGGACGAGGAAACCATGGAGGAGGAAGACGAAGGTATCAGCCAATCACAGCCTCAGGCAGAGGAGCAGACGTGAACAGGTGAGAGTCAGACACGTAACAAACTGTTAATCAGGCAGTTTGATGAATGAAGAATAGTTTTCTCTTTAACGTCAAACAGCAAGAACTGTTCAGTCTTTAGACGTGAACGTCTGTCGGTGCCGCCAGATGCTTCAATGAGTCTGAGTCACACGTACAAATATTCAAACATGCATGTAAAACACGTACGAAATGAATGTTTCACGTCTGGAAAAACGACACGTTGAAGCCAGTGATAGAACATGAGAAAAGGAAAAAGTGTTTACGAAGAGCATAAAACGCGCTTTTATTTTGTAAATTTACCTCCGTGGACACACGTACAAAAACTCGCGCTGTCGACTGTAGGTTCAACACGAATGTGGTAATAACCGTTTCATTAGGCATCAGTAGAGAGATGGACGGGAACACAGGACCAGAGAGGACGGCGTCACACGCCGCGCGGGTCCTGGTGCTCCCAGGCTGCTTCCTACAGGACGGAGATGTGACAGGGAAATAATGTTCACGTTATGTTTGGTTCTGCAGGACTCGCGCCGCTTCCCCCGCCACGGCGAGGACGATGCATCCGTCAGTGTTTCTCAGCTGGCGGCTCAGGATGGGAAGACGGTAGGACGGAAGGGCAGCGCAGGTGGATCGCGCGTCGGAGAAACGATGGACTTGTGCCTTTTGAGATGCACCGTGGGTCTGAGCTGAGAAGCACTGAGCCGATGGATCGAAGCTGAAGGACAGAGCGCGAGGGTTTGGTTTGTTTGTTTTGACGAACTGTGGGGAACGTGCAGGACGACGCCTCTCGCCAGACGTCGCCGCAAGAGTAAGTCCAAGCTCTGCTCCTGTAAAGCAAGGCTTTTATTTTGGTGATGACGACAGGGCTTTTATTTTAGCCTTCTGTCACTTTTCTTACAAAATAATATCAATGTTTTAAACTTTGTATAAAAGAAAAAAAAGCGGTGAAACTTCGCATGGTTTTGTCATTAATAGAAACTTTTTTCAGGACATGAGGAAGCGTTTTTCTCAGAGGAGCATCCTCTCGCTAACCGCTGATAGAAGAGAAAAGGTTTTTAAACCACACTGTTTTTGTGAATAGACAATTTAATATAGTGCCATTCTCTTTATAAGTTTTTGTTTTAAATAAAAAAAAATCAATGCTGGAATCAATTCCACATCAACATTTAAACTGTTTGTACATTTTCTGTTAAAGTCTGAACATAATACGATGAAACTACATCCGTTCTCCTCCTATTAAGCTTTTACGAGTTTGATTTCCATGTTTGCAGGCGTTTGGGTCCATTCACTTTCAATGACACCAACTCTGTGTGAAGCCACACAGACGAGCGGAGGATGGAGGAGAACACTTAAAGGCTAAATCCACCTTTATTAAACAATCAGCGTTCCGTTGTCTAATCAGACTTATTATGCTCTGCATAATGGACTCAAATTACCACCGCACAAAGAAACGTAGGGGACAATGGACGTCGTTAACTTTTCCTTTGCCTAAATTCACAAGGACGGCTGGAAACACGTGGAACCAAACTCACCGAGTCTACGTAGAAACTCCATTTACTGCAGTCACAATATTTACGGGAATCGCTGATAAAGGATTAAATTCAAACGTGTTTAAAAAAGTAAAACAGACACTGTTAGCTAACGAAGCGAGTCCGGAGGCATCAGGTCAGAGGTCAGTCTGCATGCTGCTGAACCCCACTGGACAAAAACATGTATTCAGAGTGTTACGGTCACTTAAATCATTTCTGTTAGAAACACAAACGTTCACAGTAAAAAAAGAAAAACGTAGCCTTTATGTGACAGATTGACTGAGAAGAAGCCGGCGTTGGGCTGCACAGTTGTACCCAAACGCTTTGAGTCAGTAGTCAAGGCGCCTGTGCACAGGTAGAGTAACGCCGTGGATCAGGCTCCAACGCTGTTTTTTTAACTTCACCTGCACTAAAAAGATAAGTGAGCCTGGCTCCACCTTTACCTGTGTTTTAATCAAACATGCGAGCGCTTTGATGAACACGACGCCTGGAGCATCCACCGCTGTTGACACCTCCGCTAATTAGACCAGTTAACGGCCGCATCAGCTGCTCGCGCTACCGTGATGAGAATCCATTTAAAGCTGTGGGACAACACGAAAGATGTTTTTACACAGAATCCAGATTCTCTCTGTGACCTCGTGAAAACGCGGATCATTCTAAATTAATCTCTGTAATATTAAAGGTATTAAGAGTTTTAATAATAAATACTTAATAAATAACTTAACAGGCAACGTGGAGGGATCCAGACTGACTTTAGAGTTCAACAGTGACCAGAAGTTAAAAACTGTAAATGGGACAAACTCACTCTCTGAATGTTTAAATTAAACTGAGATTTCAAAATAAAGGGCCGAGTGCGGTGGATGTACTGTGCATCCTGAAAGAAGTACAAGATATAAAAACGAGCCTAAACATGAACGTTTAAAGTAAACGATGTGTTGTGAAGGTGGATTTCTCCTTTAAATCTAAAAAGATTCGTCCTCGCTCGGTTTTCCTTCGGGTTCAGACGCTTCATTAGCAGATCTGTTGGAGTTGAACTCGGACAGCGTTTGTGTTTCTGTCCACGTGTGCTCTACTTCAGGAAACAGGCAACTTTACCTCAAACTCCGTCAGATTTCAGATGTTCCTTTTGTGCAGGTTTCAATACTGTATGCATGAAATATGACGACACAATAATAATTATGTCTTTCAGAGGACGGCGTTTGTCTTTGCTCGTCCTCGCCACCAAAGTCAAAGACTCGCTGTAGAAGAGAAGACATGGTTATTAGTGCGGGTTTCTGCTCACATACGGGTCAATCAGTGACAGACTTTCAGGTTCTCCACCACAAAATAAATCACGGCACGTGGGAACTCTTTAACTTTTCATACATTTCTTTAGATTCCTGGGCTCCGGTAGGATATGCAAACATCACACACAACCATCGACCGTGAGGTCGACGCCTCTTTGTGCTTTTTATTGTTGGATCTCATCATTATTTCAGCTCTGTCATTTTCTGCCATTCTCTACAGCGCTTTAACAGTTTTTACTAGTTTATTTATTTATTATATCTGGACTTTATGGATCTTTTTGTCTGCAAGCAAAAAAATAAAAAGTTGAAAAACTGACTTGATTTGAATTTTTCTTGAGGTTTTTGTATTTACTTTGTTTATTATTATTAATAATTCACAAGCGAACGTCAGTAAAAGTTATTTCCCCTACACAAATGTCAAACAGTCTCTGGTTGAGGTTTAAAATCATTGTACAAATTTTGAATCTTTGTGTCCGAAAAGAAAAGTGACATTTTACACTGAAGTAAAAAAACTTTAAATCCAACTCAGAAGAATATTCAGTTTACACATGATTAAAAGCGCAGCAGAATGTAAAATTACATGAACTAGAATATATTTCTTTTTCTATAAACCAGCTGTTAATTTGCACAAACATCTGGAAGCTTGTGGTAATTTTCTACTATTTTCTGAGTAAACTGTCAAATAAAATAGTTTTTATTTGCAGCGATGGAATAAGTGAAACTGTTCAAACCCTTCAACGGAGTAGGTAAAAATGAACTCTGTTTAGAAACTGCACGTACGACATCCAGCTTGTTTCTCAGCAGGACGTTCAGAGATGTTTGTGACGCCGCTTCAGTTACTTCGTTTATTTCCCTTTAGAATAAAATGTGTTTTAAATCGAACCTGCACGGCGTCTTTTCCTGTCGGCAGAGCAAGAGCCTATTCAAGAATTAAATTACCTGAGAGACGACTGGTCAGTAGAACTGGTCCCACTTTGATGGGTCACATGATGCAGGTTCAGTTCTCTCCTGGTCTGGTCTGGTCTGCTGGGCGGGTGTGAGACTGGACACAGACGCATCAGGTCGAATTCAAACACCTGACGTTTAAAACAAAAACCCATTAAAGCCGCGGGAAAGAAAGGACGGACACACACACACACACACGAGTGAGACAGACTAACGCAGCGCTGTGGGGACGAACATTCAGATTTGTTCTTCTGCTGTTTCACTACATTTCAGAGGGAAACTTACTTTGCTTCTTATAATTAAAAAAGACACGTACAACTGTGTGTGTGTGTGTGATTCCATTTAAAATATGTTCTAATTCACAGATGGAAAAACTAATTCTCTTCTGGTGAGTCACACGTTTGAGGCTATTTTTAAATCGTACGATCTTGTTTAAAGTTTTTGTTCATGTTAAAAAAAACACCTGATGATCCAGATAAAATAAAAATGCATTGTCCTGTTTCAACGTTTCACGTGTTATTTCCATGCAAACGGCAGCTTCATTCCTCGAGTCTGGTTCCCACACACACACACACACGCGCGCGTCGCCATGTGTGTCTGGTAAAGTGCCATAGAAACCAGCAGCACCATAGAAACCAGTCTAACCAGTCCAGAGCGCACCATCGACCCCACGGTGTCAGGGTACCAGACGCCGCGCTGCATTGTGGGAGATTTTATTGTGAAATGTTGTCCTAGGTCAGTTCAGATCTGATTTTGGTGAATTTGCACGCAAGGTCGCCGGAGACATTTTCGGGAGCCATGTTGGGGCGTTCTGGCGTCTGTTCGGTGGACACGGGTTTGTCTGCCGTGTCCTGGTGCTGCCAGCAGGTGGCAGCATGAGCTCAGACACCGCCTCTCCACCCTCTACTGTAAATCATGTAAAGCTGGTTGGGGTTAGGTAATACACCATTTGTTCACAGATCTAAGCATTATCCAGTCTTCCTGGAAGCCTCTCGCTTTTTTCCTGCCTCCCTTTTTAAATGCAACTGTGATTTATGACCCTCACAACACTGAACTCGTCCCATTTTGTGGCGTCGGGTCTCCTTGGAAAACACCAGTTACACACCACAAATGGTCTGGCAGCGGCCTCTGTGAAAACACGCGCTGACCGCCAGAGTCGCAGGAGATGAAAGTCGTCTGCTCTCAGAAGCAGCACAGGAAAAAGGACGGAAAAGAGGGGGCGGCGAACGAAGAGTTAACCTGCACAAGACCCGTCAGAACCAGGGGTGGGACCTGCTCCCTTCCCTAATCAGAGCGGAGAGAAAGGGATGAAGGAGAAGGGGGAGGAGGGTGCATGACAGAGGGAGGGAGGGAGGGAAAACAGAGGAGGAGGAGGAGTGACGAGGAAGAGAAAATTAGAGTCGACGTGAGTGGTGTGATGGGCCGAACTGAGGCCGTGTGAGGACAACGAGAACCCGTCCACTACTGACCTACTTCTAACACTCGCGTGTGTCTGAGTCTATACGTCCGGCTGCAGAGGGATAAAGCTGGTGTTTAAAGCTTAGCTCGCGCACGCAGACACACACACACGCTCACACAGACACGCACACACACACACACACAGACACACACACGCTCTCACACACGCTCACACACACACAGACACACGCACACACAGACACACACACACACACGCTCACACACAGACACGCACACGCTCTCACACACGCTCACACACACACAGACACACACACACACGCTCACACACAGGCTCACACACACACACACACACACAGACAAGCACACACACAAACACACATACACACACGCTCACACACACACACACACTCACACACACAGACACACACACGCTCTCAGACACGCTCACACACACACACAGACACACACACGCTCACACACACACACACAGGCTCACACACACACACACACACACAGACACGCACACACACACACACGCGCACTGTAAAACAAGTGGTTCCACATGGAACCGTTGCTGGTTGTACTTCATAGCAGAGGTTTTGCTTCCAGATCATCTCGCACTGAACCAAAGCCGTTCTCTGTGCGGAACAAATATTGTGAAGAACCCTTAAGAGCAGCCCATTCCTCAGGCAGGTTCTGCAGTTAGTTTCCCTGATTTCCCAGCACGCTGTTTACTCGCGGTGAATATTAGATGGAGCGGCACCTCGGCATGTGCAAGTCTCACTGAATCGGTAAATATGTGGATCCTGTGTGTGTGTTTTCAGACCTTTTGCACAAAACGGACACAACTAACAATTAAATCTTCAGCTCGGTTCATGAAACGACTGATCACGTAACAACTTGTCCTAATTAATCACACCGAAATTATTCTGTTTTTTCTTTTAACCAAATTTCTCACCTCAATAGAAAATAAAACCTCTTTTTGATCATTGTTATTCAGCGCTTACACTTAATAAAACAACATCCTTTTTAAACGTTCGCGGCCCTGCCTGAACGTCTCCAAAGAAAAGTCAACAAGTCAACACCTTCTGTGTGGACACGTCTTGTTCCTCACATTATTCTTAATGTGAGAACCCAACATTCTGGAGCTGCACACACACAGAACCAGAGGGTTTTAACCTTTAAAAAGTGGAAATTCGCGTTATAAAGCCTTTTTATTTGAGGCTACAAAGGTTCTGTTGAGCTCCTGTGTCTTTAGCGCCTCACCGCTCCGTCCCACTGCGTTCTGATTGGCCAGCAGCTGGAAGTCTTGCTGTGGGCTGATCTATGCCCATCTGTCCTTCAGGAACAACCTCAGTCAGAGATCCAGCCGCAGGTTCTGCAGCAAACAGATCCGCCGAGCAGAGCTGCAGCAGGTAACCTCCAGGAGGTGGCAGAGACGCTGAGGCCCAGTTAGAACTCTTCAGAACTCAAACGTGGGCGTTTTACTACTCAGGCTTCGGGCCTAGCAGCGAGTAACCCGACTTCACAGAGGCAACATCAGAGCGCTAACTGCGTAACGTGACCCCTTTAAGACAGACATTTTTTCCCACCTTTTTTTAGCCGATTACGCAGCAAAGAGCGAGCGAGTATGGAGATATATAGAGTGAGAGAGAAAGGAGGGGGAGGCCGAGGCTGTCTGGTGCTGGTGTGGGTCAATCTGAGGACAACTCTCCTCTCTTCACCTCATTCCTCCCTCCCTCCCCCTCCTCTTTTTTCCCCTATACCCTCCCTTCACTCTCTCTCTCTCCCCGTCACACACACACACACGCACACACACACACGCCGCCTCTCTTCCTATACCCCTCCACACATCCCTCCCCTCCCTCCTTCCCATGCGTCTGCAGCTTGTGCCCGCGGTCCCTGCCTGCTCACTGCGGCGGCCTACATATCCAAACGCCTGGATGACTGGCTGCACGCGAACCCGACTCCAGCACCGACGCATAGCTTTTTACATGCAGCTGTTCTGGCAGTTTGTCCGTTCATGCATTCATTCGTTTCCTTTATGGAAAAGAGAGAGAGGGATTTCAGCTGTCACGCTGCACGGTGACATTATGAGGAATAACACGAGGACAATCTCACCAAGCACACGTCCTGGCTGCTGGACCAGGAGTAAAGAATGGAGACAGAGCAAAAGGTTATTGATCAAATCAGCACTTAAAAGCACAAACGTGTCCTACTACGAAGAAACTAAGGAGAATTCAGGAGAACAGTCAAACCGAGCTGGTGATTGAACCATGTGATTATCTTAACGCTGTGTGTCGCGCTGAAGCTCCACAGCACCGTCCAATTGAAACTGATTCAGTGCCGTCAAACCTGTGAACATGCAAATTACAGCCCGTTAACGGGTCCGTCAGAACAGACGCACAACAAAAGTTCCCTGTTGTGAAAAATATATATTATTTAACTGGAAAAGTGAAGCTCTCCTGAAACAGAGACGTCGGGAGCGGTGGAGAAAACGCAGGTCCTACTTCCCTCTGCATCAAACCCAGCTCGCTTCATGCTTCGCTCTGCTGATGCAGATTTCCTTCTCCGGCAGGACTTAGCACCTGCCCACGGTGCTGAAAGCACCACTAACTGCTCTGCTGACCACGATGTTACTGCGCTGCGTTTGCCAGTCCTAGACTGACCTGTGGGGGAGAATCTGCGGGGCGCACTCGAGAGGAAGCTGAGAAACACCAGAGCCAACAACACGGTCAAGCTGCTAGCTCATCGACGCCTCAGCGGTGAAGCGGGCTGATGGTGTCGGCGCCGCGACGCACTGATGCAGCAGCTCGTGCTTAAGCAGCATCGCTGCAGATCAACATGAATGTTTATGTCTGATCTACTGAACCTCACATTATGTTCAGATAAACATGTGGATTCCTGTGAGACAGCGTGAACCGGCCCTTTAACGCGTGTTTGCTAGTCTGAAGCCAACTTGTTTAACTTCTTCTCTTCTTCCTGCAGAATCCCCACCGTCTGTACGCGCCATACATCAGGCCGCGTGGCGTGTCTGGGACCGCAGGGCCGAGGTGAACGCTGATTCACCAGGAGCCTCTTCTGCGCTTCATTATGTCAAATTTAACCATTTATGAGCCTTTTTCAAACCACTTGGCTGCAGTTTGGAACAATATCACCTTCCTGTCAGCTGAGGAATTCAGTTGGCAGCTGTCCTTTAAAAAAAGTATTTATTTTTAATTTTATGCTGCCAGTCAAACCAATTGATATCTCCAATAAATGGAAGATTATGCATTATTCACACTAACACGCTGGCTGGCAACCTGCTAACAGTCATCACACCTCTCATTATATCTATTCAATTGGAAAAAAGGGGAAAACAGCACAAACGACACAACATTTCTCTGCACAATACGACTCTCCACTCCTCCATTAACTGTCAGGAGTGCTCCTCCCCCCTCTCCGTTTGCTGATAATCCCTCCAACATGAGAATAAATAATTCACGGCTGTGGCTCAGACACGTCACTGCAGCTTTTTTTTGTGTTTTCTCCTCCCTGGATTTTTAAAGTTTACACGCTCGATTTGCTCAAGCTGAGCAGGTTTTTTTACATAAACTTCCAACTGAGTACAATTCAGAACAACAGTTAACGGTCTCAGTATTACATCCAAAGTCATGACTTCTTTATCATGGAAGTCATGCGTAAAGCACAGTATTATATTCAGAGCTCCATCCAATACTCTGAACCCTCATTTGGAGATCGTGAACCTACAGATTCTAACCCTCATTAGGTCCAAAAACTACGAACCCAGGTTAAATGTGACGGTTGTTGGTGCTTACCTCGAGTCTGGTATCACATGACCTTCTAAAACAGTGTGTACATTTAGTCAGAAGAAGCTCTTAAAAGTGCTACAAAGCAAAGTCCAAGTCAGGGACAAGACATCGAGTAAAGACAAGAAGTGTTCGTGGAGCCACGTACGAGTTTGTTTTTATGCATAAATTGGGAAAGAGTTTATATTTATCTTGTATTTATCTTTGTAAACAGAAAAACACTGCTGAGAAGAACCGGTGCCACACACACACACACAGACACACACACATACACACACACCCCACCAGGAACAGAAACATGACAAACTTGGTGAAGACACATGTTACAGGCTTTGGATTACGTTCGACTGCTGTCACTAGAGGAAAAGTCTGTGGTGTTTCCCTTTCTCTGATAATCCCTTCAGCATGAGAACATTTGCTGTGTCAATCCAGACCCCCCCGCCCGCCCGCCCCACCAAAGACGGGCTAATGGCCTCTGTCTCGGACACCTCAGCTCTGACAGATCGGTTGGCTCGACCCCGGCGTTCTCGTAAGACCCCTGACAGGCCGCGATCGCACCGACAGCCTTCCTGATGAAGTCGCTGCACGTAGAAAATGTTTCTACTTAAATGTGAACAGATGGTTGTCTGTGCTCACAAACACGGAGAAGTGGGCAAACATTGGTCAGAAAACAAATAAGTCTGTGGGTGTGGTAACGGACTGGGTTAGACGAGCAACACAACCCTCCGTCCCGTCTCTTTACCGCCAAACGCTATACAGCAGCAAATAAATGATGGCAATAAGAAACTCATCCTCTCCAGCAAGTCACAGAGGGATCTCAACCTACGATCAAGAGTAGCTGGAAAGAGTTCCACAGTTCAACATGCTGTTTATGAATCGAGATTTTTTTGGTTCTGTGGCTTCTGTCCATAGACGCCGCCGCTCCGCCAAGAACACAACGCAGAACGCTCCACGAGGTGACGAAAAGAACCCGAGGGTAAGAGTGGGAGGGTTCGTTGGAGCCGGTCAACATAAGCCGACCGTATGAGAAACAGGCCGTGTAATGACTTGTGTTGTGATTCTCTCCTGGTGTCATGTGGTTAAAAGATGACTGAAGAGGTAACTTTAACTTCTGGGTTTGGTACTGCTGTACAACACACCATAAAAGACCTCAAACCCTCAGTCTTCAGCTACGGAGACGACTGATCTCCTGGGACACCCACGCTTTGGAGCTTGCTCTGATCTAGGCCTCGGCACTATGATGGTGGAGGTTTAGAGACAGTCCCCTGGACTTTGTGGCTTGCTTTTGTCCTTTGTAGGACTGTATAAACAGGTGGGTGTCTTTCTAAACGTCCTGAATCCACTGCAGCAAGTAGGTTTATTCATGAAACACGATGCCCGACAGAGCAACCGTCGACCTCGTCCCTTCAGATTTCTCTCGTTACTAAAACTTGCTCTTAGCAGCTGTGCAACAAGGTCTTAAAAGTTTATGATTAAAAAGTTCCTCTTAGCACTAAGAGGACTCACAGAGGTAAGAGAAGAGTCTTTGTCCCCGGTCTGTTTATCTTCTCTAATGCAGTAGAAAGCCCGGCACATGTGTGTGATGTGGTGGAAACCCGGCCTGTGTGACGGGTCTTCCCAGGACACCAGTCCTCTGAATGTACAACAAACACACTCGGCGCTGGCACGTGTGCCCCCGCCGCGGCTATAAGAGCTCCAACCAAAAATAAAAAGGAAAGAAGGAAATGAAAAACCTCAGCCAGGGAAGTCACCTGACCAGAAGAGACTTTAATATACCGTCAATTTTGTTTGTTCACAGGCTCTAAAAACCATCCGCTCACCACCTCGGCCTTTCAGGTCAGCGCATCAGGAAACCTAAACACACACTCTCCACCCACGCGAACACGTATGCATGAATGCAGGCGGAGAAACACGCATGAGCGCGCAAACGCTCTGATCCTCCGGTGAGGGGAAAACCGTCTCTGAGCACGAGCGAGCGGCCAGCTGGGTGTCCTCAGGTGACCCCACATATGCTGCTGCTTCTACAGCGCAGCTTTAAATGAAATACTTTTATCTCCGCGGCCGACTGGGACAGACCAGTAGGACGTACACACCGACATGTTTATCAGGGGCAGGCTGCTTTCCTCCACGGAACGGAAAACTGTCCAGGTTACAAACAGGTGAGAGAGAATCAGGCACTCAGGTTTATACTTGTTGGCTATAAAGTGGATTCTGCCCCTGATGTGTTCCTAGGGTGGCGACACACCCAGCCGACGGTCACCTGTCGCTGGTCCCAGTTCAAAGGATATTCAGCCAGTTGGACCACGGAGGTGCAGCAGCTCTCGAGCGGTTTAAGGACTCGACGCTGGGTCCAGGTGCAGGGTTGGTAATGAGCTGTGTCTACTGTGGAATCGGCTCAACTCCACTCGTCTTTTTTGGCTTTTCCCATCAGGCAAAAGCTGTAGCTGGTCCTTTTTTTCTACCACCTCTGTCACGGTTCCAAACGAGTCGATGAGAGCCCAGAAGGCGACGTGAAAAAGTCTGCAGGCGACTGACTGGTCTCAGAGAAGTGTTGCTACTGCAGACACACAGTCCAAACACTGATGTGTCCCTGATCTCTCTCAGCATTTCTCATCTCACTGCGTTCTCTAGCTTTCCAGATAACCCACCAGAGAACCTTTATTTGACGCGGTAGATTTAGAGGTCCACAAAGAAAACCACACCGTGGATCTCGTGAGAAGCTTCATAAGCCAACGTGTGAAAACACACAGAGCTTATTAAACATGCAACAACACATTCCTGGTAAATTACTTTGCAATTAACTCATGATAACGCAGTAAAGCAATAGCGGAAAATGAGGGGAGAGGGAGATGGTCTCCGGGTGGATGTAAAACAGAGACGCAGCAGAGTGTGGTCAACGGCTTAGCACGAACAGAACGGGTTTCAAACCTCATCTCTGCCGTTCCCCGGAGGTTGTTTTTAGACTTTCAATGAACACGTGATGACACGGAGGTAGAGTCAACGGCCAAAGAGTAAAAGTAACTTCCTGTCCGTCATCTACAGTCACCAAGAGTAGAGGCTGTCATCTGTGCTCATCCTCCACCGGATCACCGGCGCCGTCTAATTCCTGTAGCCAAGGACGCTGATGATCATGATAACCTGTCACACATTCTGTACACACACACGCGCACACACACACACACACACACACACACACACACGCGCTCGACCTCGATCTAAGATGACACGCGCGATATATCAGGACCTCAAACACAGAAGAAACTCGCCTGGAGAAAGAGCGCGCTCATCTATTAGTATTCCTTTTGTTTCTCGTCTCGCTTCATTGTTTCTCCCTGTGCTCTGTTTTGTTCTCTCTCCATCTTCTGTCTGCTCCCTCTCTCTCACCATCTCAGTCTGTTCCTCTACAGCTTCCCCTCTTCCTCCCTCTTCTTCTCGCCTGATCTTCCTCTCGCAGTCTGCCCTCATTCTCAAACCTTTCATTTCACTTCAGTTCGCTGGCTGTGTCTCCGGCACAACACTCCCAGATGTTCCCAAAAGCACAGACTGACAAAATGAGTTACTATTTTCTCTGCTTCCAATTTTGGCTGCGTGTTTGCGTTTACTAATCCAGCGCATCAGCGATATAATTGAGAGTAAAATGGAGGCGAGCGCCGACTTTGACCTCGCGCTTGTCGGCTGAGTTTGTTTGAGTTTGTTTGACGGTACGAACTCTCTGCAGAGCAGCGTCTCCTTCCTCTTTGGTGGAGCGCAGTTATCCGGCAGGTTCCAATGAGGAAGATGATGCCTGCGTGTGTGCATGAAGACAGGAAGTCTGCGTGGTGCTGGTCTTGACAAATGGAGGTGACGGGGTGGGGCTGGGATGGTTCCTGGCTCAGAAGCTATTCCAGCAGGTCTGATCCTTCCGCTCCGGGCTCTGGTATCACGTAGCTTGGCCTTCTCTGAATGGACACCTGCCCCTGTCGTTTGCTCAGCTCGGTGCGAGCAGAGGTTATGTGCTACGCGGTGATGGATGAGGCGAGGTCGAACTTGACGATGGCTTGTTTTAGCTTGATTTAGCAATCTGAGGAACACGTCCCACGACGCGCTCTCCTGATGACGGATGGCGAGTTAAAGAAAGAACATAAGACGGCTCTGCTATCTGATTCTGGAAGAGTTACGGAGGGAGATCATCAACTGGAAGAAGAGTCAGCAGGTTCCCAGTGTTGCAGCGACCCGTGACTCCAGGTGAATCCACCGATGGGAGCGTGTCTGCGTGTGCACTCAGCATCTGTGCTGAGAGAGAGAGGGAAGCTCTCCAGCTCTACTTTGTCATCATTAGACATGTTAACAAGGTGTTTTCAGCTCAAAGCACATCTGAAGCTGACGAAGCGATTCTGCTGCTGACACATCATTCGAGGTTCAGCGTGTAACTCGGGAACGGGAAGTCTGGATTTCACCTTCAGTATGTGCGTGGATATGAAGGGAAGCCGCTCGAATCATCCTTCATCTCGACCGAGCCTCCAGAGAGATCGTACAGAAACGCTGGACCAGAAAAGAAAACTTGGCTGCATTTCGCCAAGCAGAGCTCAAAGCAGCAACCTCCACGTGTTCTCTGCAGCTGCACTCATCCGGGAACAACCTGTGACATCTGTGTCTCAAATTGAACGTGTTAATGATTTTCATATGTTAAAATGCTACACACGACACCTTCCGAGGCGAGACGGGAATCTGTTAGTTTTACAGCTCAAACACAGCCGCACGGTTTTCTCTGCAACGCACAGAGAGAAACCCGACGTGAGCGTTTTCAGCTTCACACGTTCGCCTCCTCCCACAGAACTGCATCATTGTGTGCTCCGCTTATTCTCCTCTTCGTCCTCTTACGCTGTTTGGTCAGACGTACGTGTGCGTGTGTTTATATTCACCACGGGCCTCCTACTTCCAGCACAGCAAAATGTTCCAGTCACGGGTGAATTATGTACAATACATTTATGGCATGATATGATATGATATGATGTGATATGATCGTTTTTATCCGACTGCTTCAACAAACAAATATGAGAAACTGTAAAATCTATATCTAATCTGTACAAGTAGAAGAACTGAATTAGACATTTAGCGAGCGCTGATGAAGTGGAGAAAGTGTAAATACATGTTGTGATGCTTCGTCTCTACGTCTTTGGCCTTTATTTGAGCTGCTGCGTCTTGAAGCCCTTTTCCTCCATCTCCCACACCTAAGGGAAGTTTCCTGCAGGTGGAACTGCCCCGCTGGAACAGACTATACAACCACCCCAAACCCTGCCGCGTGTCGTCAGCAACGCGCCAACAATGGAAGAAAAACAAAACCTATAACTGTCATTGTATGTTTGTCTCAGCTGACGAGGAGCTTAGAGGTCGTGGTCGTCTCCAGTGGGAGTAATGCTCTGCTGGCCCTACGGTCTCTTTCCTGTGCCTCTTCTCGTTTTCTCTAGATCCTCTCTTCCTCCTTCTTTCCCATCCCTCCCTTTTCCTCCTCTTTCTCATTTGGTTTCCTGCCTCATGCTTCACTTTTCTCGTCAGATTCACACCTCTCTCTCTCTCTCTCTCTCTCGCTCTCCCCTCCTCCTCCCCATCTCTGTGAAAGCAGGTCCGTTACACAATTGTATCGAGACTATTGAGGTCTTGGGCGCACAAAGACTGTATTCAAACCTCTGTGCCATTTTTCAGAAACCGGCCTCGACACACAATCGCACTCACCATCTGCTGTGTGTACGTGGGACGGTGAGTGTGTGTATACAGAACGTGCACATGGAGTGCGAGTGCGTGAATGTTTACACTGCGCGCGCGCCTGTGTGTGTGTGTGTGTGTGTGTGTGTGTGTCCTCAGTCACCTGAATACAAATTCCATTCAAATGAGCAGTGAACCAAAATCTGGCGGGGGTCAATACTTCTAAAACAATCATGATGGGGGAATCGTTCAACGTCAAAGTGTGCGCCGCTGTGAAATTGGGGTGTAGTGCGTCTTTTAAGTGACGCGCGTGCACGCGCCACAAACACACACACACACACACGAAGCACAAATCTCTACACTGCACTTAGAAATGTGAGCGCATTTCAGACTTCAACACTTCACCTCCATCTTATGCAAATCATGGTTTTAACTTCACGCCGCAAAAACCTAAAGTTTCCTGAAGCCGCGAGACGTCACACACACACACACACACACACACACACACACACACAGACACACACACACACAGGCGCATGCGCACGGTGCCAGCCATGTGGACCTATTTGGGTCAGAGCTGAAATGAAAGTGCTGTCGCAGGAACAGACAGTTACAGCAACACAGATTCTCTCTCAGTGCTGCTCTGTGTGTGTGTGTGTGTGTGTGTGTGCGCATGTATATTTATATATGTGTGTGTGCATATACGTGTGCACGCCTGAGTGTGTGCGCATGCTCCCACCCGCTCTGCTCCTCTTGTCAGGCCACGTTTGGACACGTGCGTCAGCGTTCCCCTCCTTTCTTGCTGTCATGTCTATTCTCGGCTGTATACCTTTATGTTTCTGTGTCGTATTAACCTATATTAACACCGTGAAGTGGCGTACACGCGCCGCCCCGACTCTTCCTCATCAAAGCCGCCGCAGCCGTTTGAGTCTGTCACATTTAACTAGACTAACGTGTTTTCCTTTACATTCCCTACGCGCCGCCGGGTCGCCGGAGCAAGATGCAAACTCCCCTGTGTAATGTGGCAGAGTTTGAAGAGCGATTCTGGCAGCGCTGCCTGCATTAGGAGGGAGATCTGCGTGCAGATGTGCAGCGCTGCAGTGATGTTATATAACGTTCTTAGCGTTTTGTTTTAACCTCGGCAGGGCAGCAGATGGGCGCGGTTCAACACGCCAAGACACACACACACACACACACACGTGTGCAGCTTAAAGGGGCAATCCGTCAGAGTTTACTGTCCCACATAAAAACATACTGTCAGTGAGCGACGGTGGCTTCACTCCACACACCTGACAAACAGTTTGAGCTGAATGAACGGGAGCACACACTGTATGCGTCACGCGGTGGAACTAAACCAGAGCTCGTGACAAGTGAAACGTTTCTGCTCTGAGCAAAGCTGTGAAGGCTACAGCTGCATTAGGACAACAGCTCTATAACCGGAGACACAACATCTGCATACGACTCAGCGTCATACAGGCTCGTTAGAAATCAGTGGGGTCACCTGCTCCGACGCACTCGTCCTGTGGCTGAGTGATGAATGTGCGTCTCACCTCACATGTCCGTCAGATGCAGCTGTTCTCTTCTGGCTTCGCTCCAGCTTCTCTGATGTGCTGCCGCATCCTTGCGTCGTCGTCGTATCCTCGTGAGTCTGTCGCGCCTCTGGAATTACATCAGATGTTTGACAGTTTAACAGTAGTAATGTCCCTAATTATCAACAGGAAAAGAAAGTTCAGGACAAACTGACGAATGCTGATGTGTTTCAGTGCGTTTGTAAATCGCGGCGTCCATAACGATCACGGTTTCATTTTTTCCAGTCGTGCTGTTACAGACACCGGATCATGTTCACACTGCTCGAGCAGAAACAAACGTTTTGATATTGGATATGAAATGTGATGTCTGTCAGTGTTTAGGAAAGTTGCCGCACACGTTCAGGTCTGAAGGGAGGTGTGTTCACGGCGTCACAGTCGTTTTTTTACACATTATTCTGCACTGTCCCTGGATGCAGCACGGAGCTCAGGCCTGATAACTGGTTGTTTCTGGTCTCAGTCTTTAGATGATTTCAGCTGTGACTGAATTAAACCTCAAGTCAACGCTATTGTTTTAAATTAGACAACAGACAAATAACACAAAGTACAGCCTCAGAAATTCTAATTAATTGATTTGACAAACAGAAAAACTATCGCACAACCGCCTAG
This sequence comes from Microctenopoma lineatum, assembly GCA_032361105.1. Lineage (NCBI taxonomy): Eukaryota > Metazoa > Chordata > Actinopteri > Anabantiformes > Anabantidae > Microctenopoma > Microctenopoma lineatum. The sequence continues at coordinate 978,983 of JAUMHJ010000003.1, read as the reverse complement.
ATAATCAAATGATTCATTGAAATAAATCTCCTAAATATCCCCTCGCTGTGATAAGAAACGCTGAACCTGGAGTGTTTTTCAGGCAGTTCTCTGACAAACAATGAATAAATTAACAGAGAAAATAATCTGCAAATGAATCGATAATTATCAGAAGTTTCAGGCCCGGAGTCAACGCCGCGAAATGAGTAACTGAACATTTTAGCACATAAAGCAGGTGTTTCTATTTTTCGGTCCTTCAGCATGTGATCACAGCGTAAAGAAGCCCCCCCCCCCCCCCCCCAGAAAGAAAGCAAAGCATATGACAGAAATCGTATTTTAACGCTTTTACGGGACATAAGTTGTGCCACTGATCAGCGACAGCGACAGGCTGAAGGTTCTTTTAAGCAACATGAGACGAACCATAGAGGAGTGTGTGTTCAAAGAGCATTTGATCAGAGCAGGACACATTTAACTAAATCCCCAAATATAGAGAAGTCGCCGCTGCGGTGCAGTATGGGACGAACAGTCCTGTAAAAAACCTCCAAAATCAGCAGGTTCAGGGTAAATATGTGTGAGCGTCTGCGTGTTTGCTTTCTCGGTGTTTCTGACACCTTCTGCAGCGCCGCAGCCTGTCAGATGTCTCGTCTTCAGATACTCTGACAGATTGGGATGTTAAAACTGTGATTTCAGCCCGGTTACATCAACCCCCATACCTCCCCCACCTCTGCACGCCGCACCAGCAGCTGCAAAGAAAAAAAAAAGCAGCAGAAGCCATTTAAGATGTTGTCAAAGGGAATTATAGCGTGTCCTCGCAGCGCTCAGGATCTCTCCCCCGCCTCCCCCAGCTCACCTGGGGAGGAGCTGAGGGAGCTACAGGAGGAGGTCAGATGATGTTTCTCAGTTCAGTTTACTGTACCTTCACATCAGTTCACACGTGTCTCAGGAACAGAGCTGACAAAAACGTGCCCGTCTATTCCTGGATTCCTGCTAGAAAAGCCGTGTGATGTGGTTTTAAATGACTTTGACAGAGCGGGTTCGAGGTCAGGCTGATTCATCGGGGCTGACGCTCACCTCCCCGACACAAACTCGATGTCACAACTTGTCATCATTTTGATGGAGGTGAGAAACGCGAGGTTTCTTTTTTCCTGCGCTGACAAGAATAAAGATGTATGATTTAATGACTCGTTCCTTTCAGATTTCTTTTTTTTTTTTAGATATTGGGGCATTTATTGGGGGTGAAAATAAAAAACTAGGTGATTTAACTGAACATTTAGCAACCAGTATCTTGAATTAGAAAAAATCATAAATATAGGAAAATGAAGGAACAGTTATAAAAACACACCCTAAAACTGGGCTTAGACAGTTCCTCTAATATTTATTTAACCCCAATGTTTGTTGAGCTCCATTGCTGTTCTAATGTAAAACAAACTCTCACAGGATGATTAAATAATGTTCACTCTAGTTTGGGACGAACAGGATTTAATCGTTTTTTAGAGAATGGACTCATTTCCACATCAAAACAAAGATGGCGGCCGCGCATTAACCTACGTAGAGTCAAATTAGCAAATGTATTTTTAGCAAGCGCCAGATTAAGTTTGTGTTTTTCCATCCGCACAGTTTCAGGAACAAACCAGTCAGAACCAGAATATTATCTTAAACGAACTTTCAAACGCGTTTGGTGGTTTAGCTCGGTGCTCTTAATGTTAGCTAACACATGAAGACCACAAACTGAACTGAACTTAATCAAATATGTCCACCTAGAAACACGCAGGTTTACGTTTAGTGTGACTTACATGTGCAGAAAGTGTCATTTTTTATCCGTCACGAGTGACGCCCGTAAATCTGCGCAACGGTCCTAGAGACAAAAACAACGTCTCTGAAAATAATACTGTTTATAAATCAAAATGATTTCTGTCCGTTGATGAGCACATCACAAAGAGGACGATCCTGTTGAGGATTCGGCACAAAGCAGGGAGAAAATGTAATAAAATACAGGCTTTAATCAGGCCTCGTTGGTAAACTACGTCTACATTTGATTTCCCCCCTCTTAATTTCCCCGAGGCACTCTGGGAAATGTAGTCCCGAAACCTGTTAATACACCAACTATAGGTTTATCACATATTCTTATATATTTATGTTACACATTGAACGGAATATTACAGACAACATAATAAATATTATGTAATTGAGATTTCACTCTACTGGTGTTAAATGTTAGTCATATTTATAAGATGATTAACTTTAAGCTGCATATTAGTTTGCTTAACGACTGCCCGTATATCAATATCTTGTTTATGCTTTCCCATTATGATGCATTAATATTGTTGCTCCTGAATGCGAGTTATTTCATCTATTTAACTGATGGCTGTGCACTTTAATTAATGCAGCTGTGTTGTGTTATTAATGACATTTATTTTTACCTCATTCGATGTGTTTTTCACTTTTGTTTTGATTTTCTTTTCGTTTATTAGTCTTTCATCACTGACACTGTCCCATAAGATGAAGTACAGAAAAAAACGTCTGAGCGACATCAGGCTGGTGAACGTGATGTAGTGGTGAGCGAAATGTTTTCCTCTCATCAGTGTCAACAGAAGATCCTTGATCATATTTTTACAGAATGAGCGTGAGGTCATCGCCGTGAACACTTGTGGTTTCCTTTTTGCTCACATCACACTCTCCAGTATCCACTTCTAATTCCCGTCACTGGACAAAACGCTTCTTTCTTCAAGGTCCACTTCTAGCTTCTTCACCTCGCCAACGGATCCGTTTGCTCAGTTGTAACAGAGAAAATTAATTAACTCTGATTCTCCTTGATCACTGAGAAAACCGAGACATAGATGGAAGTTTATATATTTCACATTTCTACTTTAACGCTTAAATGATTTGACACCACAAACGTTAGTACCAGCTGGGGCGGATGCTGACAGGGACACATACCACACTTGAATAGATTAATGGAAATAATAATCATGTTCCTGTTCTGAACTATACTTGTTAATTATCATTTAAAAAGAAAGTGAAACACCTAAAGCCAGTGTTGTCTGACTGCAGTCAGTACAGTGATGATCCATGTTTTTCACACTCGCCACACTAAAGACTCTTCAAGGGTTTGTGAAACGACTTTGGGTGAATGTGGAAAACAACTCTGCTGGTTTAGAAACGGTACCCATTTACTGCTTTATGAGGAGTCTGGAGAGTTGGCGCTGCCACGGGAACGTTTGGGGAGCTCGAGCCGTGGTTTTGTTGTCCGCGGTGAAGCATTTGGTTGGTTGGCTCCATTCGAACATTGGCTTGTTCCCTGTCTGTGGAGAAAACATTTTTCTTGAAGGCGGTAATTTAATGTGAAGGGTAAATTCACAGCTGATAGAAAAACTAGCGCACACACACACACACGCACGGGAAGATTTGTCAGACGTTACCGTGAGCTGTTGAATGCAGCCGCTATGTTAAACAGACTAAATTCAAGGTCAGATTCTTCCGTGTGTTGAATCGTAGCTTTCTGATTCTTTATGAACAACTGACTGTTTGATTGTGATTTCAAAGAAACATATAGTCTGTCGCACAGCTTTCATTTGGCAGGAGGTGACAGCTGATCAAACACACACACACACACAAAGACACACACACACAATCTGTTCCACGCTGAAGGATTCAAACTGAAACGAGCTCATACCGGTGAATCATAAAAACATCTTCACTAACAACAGGTTCAGCAATCGATATGTAGCCGAGTATCCCTGAGTCTTTTCTGCAGCTTTGATGCACGTTGGCATCCTCAGACAATACCTGATCAATACTGCATTAGAGCCAAATCAGGTGAGCTGCTGGTACGTTAACAAACAAGAAAAGACTGCAGAAAGTCTGGAAGGAAAAGTGACCGCTGACAAAGAAACAGCAGACATTGTCTTTATGTTTCCAGAGTAAAAACCGACCTTGACAGAGAAACGCAGAAATAACTGGATCGTTTCTGCACAGACAGTGAATCGTGTGCATGTTCACAGGCGCAGGACAAAATCAGCTTCAATAACAATATCGAGTCTGAACACTTAATACTGCAAACGTTTCTGAGTTTAGGGACTCGCTGCTCAAACTGAACCGAACCTACTAAACGAATGCAGACACAACGCTGACTGTTCAGTTCTCCGATGCAAATGTAATTCATTGTCAGTTTTCTGGGGGAAACGGTGTGTGGGGGTTTACACGCCTACACTGGCTCCCAATTTGGGCTCATAAACACAAAAAACACAAGGAGTGCCTTGAAGACCTCCTGAAGACTGGAGCCCGTGGACACGAACACGCTGCCGTGACCTGCTGCTCGTTTGTGGGTCTGGGTCAGTGAGTGAAAAGCTGCTTTATTGGGATTAAACCAGGGGAAGAACGTTGGTGTCTTCTTCTTGTAAGTCGCTTTGGATAAAAGCGTCTGCCAAGCAAAGTAAAGTAAAGTAAAGTAAAGTAAAGAACGTCCTGTTTTTTCGTCTTGAGCCTTGGTTCATCATTCATCTGGAACATGAAGTCATGCCCCAATGTGTGGTCTTCGGATTATTCATGGGGTAACAAGTCACCCTTATTAGGCAACCATGTTTTCCATTATTTATGAGCCCCTAAACGTTCAACCCTGAATGTCTGTGTGTTTGGGGGACTCCAGTGGGAGGAGCAGTAGATTTGGGGCGTGGCTGAGCTCTCTGGTGGGACGGAGCGGAAATCAAAACCACGCATCTGGCTGCTGGGACTCAAACCCGCAGCCTTCCCACTGTCAGCCGACAGCGCTGCAGCCGTCACGCCGCGCTTCCGTCTCCGCGCCGCTGTCGCTTTCAAACAGCCTTTTAGAAGCTGAGACGTGACTCGATCCCATCACCTCTAAACCTGTCTGCTTTGCTGATTGAGCCATTGAGTCTTCATGTGCGAGAGCTTTTTCAAGTTCTTCCTTCAGATGCTGGCTCTTGATTGTCAAAAGCAAAAGCAGTGTGTCAAATCCAAACGCGCCGCTGTACCGCCGTGAGCTAATGCTTTGCACAGCCTCAGCTCTCTCCTCTCAGAGCTTTTCAGTGTTTCCACTGCATAGACGCTTTGAAAACTCGCTCGCAAATTAAGAATTTAAAAGGAAACTTGAACCCGTGACCTTGAGTTCTTCGTGTAAGCTATCGGCCCATTCAACCACCGAGTTTAATTATTTCTGAGAGTTTTCTCTGATATTTTTTTCCTCGTTTGGATGCTGGCAGTTAAAAAAAACACAACCAGACATTTACCATCAGCACATAAAGGACCGGATTGAAGCTCTTCACTGAATTAGTGAATAGCTTTTCTGTTGCGCCGCTGAATTGGAGGATGCTTCAGCTCGTCTGGGATTATTTTGCACCATAGTCTGTTGCAGAACAAAACCAGCTCACTTACATGTGCTCACAGACGCGACGTGTGGATGTTCAGCAAGATTCGGATCTGCTTCAGCTTCACTTGTGATTAAGGCGCCACCTTAAAATGATGCAGAAGCATAGTACATGAATGGAGCAAAGGAAGATCATTTAAAAGTAAGTCAACACATTAAGTGGAGGAAAAAACCAAACACAGAAGAGTTAGGGACGTCTGGAAAATGGAATTCTACTTCTTCGTCTCTTTTTTAGATGCCACACTTTGAATTTCTAAAAACCGGAATATGGATGTTGATGCACACTTCCCATCCCAAAATAAAAGAAATATTCATAACTGAAGAAAAGTGTGCAGAGAGGTTTTCTGAATTCATTTAAATACACAAGCTGTGAAACTACTTTCCAAACAGACGTTAATATGTATGAGTTTGATTATATGTGAACGTCTTAGAAGAGACAGAAACTCGTCCACACCTGGAAACAGAGGGGAAATATAGGGCACCGTCCCAAAATACAACAAGGTTAATGTCTCAGCAAAACTACTTTATCAACAAACACTGGCCTAATGATGTTTTCCCTCCGGATCTGTTTTCACTGACCGAGCTTTTGAGGGTCTGGATAAATGGAGCCCTGTGCAGTGCATGAAGCATAGCGTCCTCAAACTTGATCCGTTCTGCTGTCGGGTTTGTTAGAAGCAGTAAATTATCATTAAACACACTGTTCCTCGCGTACATTTCCAAACATGACCTGAAAGTATGTTGAAGGAAGAGAAACGCGTCGGCTGCTGTTAAACTAACAGGAGTTAAAAGAGACAAGAAACGTGCTGCGAGTAGAGATCTACTGGATCAGCACCTGTAATTCAACCACCGCCGGCGAAGCGACGCCTGTAACCACAGCGGTCACAGAAAACCGTCAGACGTTCCCCCCACCGAGGTGGTGTAATGTCAGCGAGTCGACCTCCAGGAGTCTCTGCTTTCTCCTGTGAGATGTAGTTATGAGCACGAAGATGTGCAGGTCCAAAGCGCCGTGAAGGAAACTTCTTGTAACACTGCACATTTCTGAAGGTGAACTGAAGGGTGTTTGATCTTGTGTCTAGTTACAGATCATTTCTGAAAATATGCACCTTAACATCAAACCTGCAACAAACGCCTGTGTGATTTCTAATTTTGGCTCGAGCACGAACAAAGAAGCACGAGAACCTGTGAACACTGTGTCGAACCCAACGCGACGAGGCCTCACGCGGCGAGAAAGCACCCGAACAAACCAGATGGAGAGAGTTGAAGACGACGGGCGTCTGTAGGCAGCAGAACGAGACACAGCGGCAGCAGAGACAAAGACGGAAGGTGCAATGATCAGAACCGTCCTAAATCTCCTTCCTGAACACTGAAGCAAGCAGCAGGACCAGAATCCAGAAAACCCAACTCAGAATGAGCCAGGATGAGAAGAGCAGTCCCAAAAACCAGAACAGCAGGTCCGAACGGGATACAGGATCAGACCTACAGAACCAATGAGCTCAAAAGGACAGACAGGGTCCGAATCCCGTCAGAACACTCAACACCGGACCGAACCTTCGACCTGTGAAGCTGCAGCTCTCATCGGACCAGGCTGATCGGGCAGCGTGGAAAGAGAACGGGAATGAAGCGCTGGCAGACAGGAAGTGGGACTGGGATTTCAAAATAACTCTCACTGCGAGAAACGAGAAAATAAGAGCGGACTGAGCAGGAAGTGGCACCAACAGTAAATCTTTATTTCTACGTGTCGTAGCAGGGCTGCCCGCGCTCCGCCCGCGCTCCGTCCGCCTGTTCCTCCATCGCTTTTCCCTTCATCTGCTCTCTCTGAACGGTTCCCACTCGGCTGGTCTCCTCTCAGCTCTTCGAACTTCCTGAAGACTTCGTGCCCGTTTTTTAGTGCGTGACTCAGCATCTGTTCAGCGTCACACTGCTCTGTTTGCTTCAGCGCTGCAGTGACCCAGAGGACCTTCAGGGTCAGAGATGGTGGTTTAGGTGATTATGTCTGCTAACAAAGAACATACAGTACAGACACATACAGTACGTGTTTGTGCCGTGTGTGTTTTGCGTGACCTCGCTGCTGTCGTCATGACTCCTCCGATCTCCCCGAGGCCTCTTTACTCTGAAGAGCATCTTTGTTCCAGACGCTCCTGTCACACTGTACATGAAATCAGCAAACCCACACATTTCTTCACGCCGATGCGCAGAAACAGAAATTCGCTGCTGGGATTATTCTTATTTTCCTTTTCCAGAAGTGATAATTTACCGTGTTTTTAATTCAACTCGGCTTGTTTCAGGTGTTAGTTTAAATGAAGCGTTGACGTCTCATAATCAAGCCGCTCGCACTTGATTTCAAACACACCCACTTCACCGAAGAATGAATTCCTCAAACGATTTGTGATGCAATTAAAAAAGAAAATGAGTTTGTTTGTGTTGAGACAAGACTTCGTCCCGCAGAGTGAGAAACGTACTGCGGAGGAACCACGTCCACGTCAGCGCAGCTTTAAAAGCGCAGTTTGTCCTGTTCAAACACTCTCTGAAGAGCGGAGGGGTTCATTTTGTCCCCGTCGGACCTGCGGCCTCTGAGCGCTCTGGGGCCTTGAACAGCGGCTCCACTGTGGCGTCGATGAGCAGCGTCTCGTGTGGACGTAGCTGTGTAGGTGTGTGTGTGTGTGTGTCTGACGAGCCCGTCCACAGAGCCAGCCAGGTGCAGCAGAATCCGCGGACTGCTCCTTTAAACAGAAGCAGTGAAAACAACAGTGTCTTTGAACTCGTCGTTTTAATGTCGTGTGTCAGTGACAAGTTAGAGCTGGTATTTTTATCAGTGCCGAGCGCGTGGCTTCACGTTCATCACCAGCTGTGGATTTCAATACGTCTCAGTGTCTGTCTGCGTCTGACAACCTGCCTGCAGGCCTGCGAACACTGGGCTCATTAAAGCGGCGGCATAACGGCTTGTTTGTCGATTGGACTTGTCAAACGAGGACACGGCGTCCTCGCGTCGCCTCTGACATTTCTGGGCTGATGAAGGTTGATGAAGGTTGAAAATGATTTCGGAGATAAAACGGGCCGCGGTTCTCGCTCCACACTGACCCAGTTGTTGCAGCTCCTCCACCGCTTAATCATCCGAAAAGTTGACTTTCGAAGGCTGCTTTAAGAGACTTTGGACCAGCTTCCTCCTCCTCTGCTCAGGCCGCAGGTTTCTGCCGTCGTCCTCTCTGTGCTCCTACTCACAGACTTTATTCTGCCGCTGAGCATCACGTCTCTGAAGTGTAAAATCAAAGCGTCGTTCAAACACTCGTGCAGGGTTTGGGTGGTAAAGGAGGAGATGATCTAACCAGAACCAAAGAGACCCAAACCCAGCCTCACAGAACCAAACTCGGCTCAGTCCTGCACAGCGGTTTCTCCTTGGCTCTTTGTCTGCGTTGCTTTGGATGTTTCCTGCATCACAGTGATTTCTGCTTATTAAAAAGAGTGTGAATGATCAGCGCTGGTGTTAACGTCTCAAGCTCATCAGCCAAACTCTTCAGATCATGCTTCACCCGTCAGCTACACACACACACACACAGATTCATAAAGCGACTCAAAGCTGCTCTTTAGGAACATGCATCCTGCAGAGGGAAATGTGAATAAAAAGTGAATTAAAATACCAGAAAACATTCCCTCCCGTCGACGTACGAAGGTCGGGATTCATCCCATTCAGCTCCAAAAATTAAACTGCGGTTTGAACAATAATTACTGAGGCTTCTTTGTTCAAGAGGAAGTTAGTGAGTCCATCGCCGGCGCCGACATGAAATGAGAAATGTTTCATAGTTGGGAAATAAAAAGTGGAAAATAGAACAGAAACTTTACGGAAGAATCAGAATTCAATTAAAACCTGTTGGCATGGGTTAGGGTTAGGGTTTAGGGAGAAAGGATTCTGACCATGAGATGATTCTCGTTGAAGGTGAAGTTTCCCTCATATGAGAAACAATCACAGACGATAAATCGCATTAGTTCAGTGTTTGGTTTGTTCTGAAGGAAACTCTGAAGGAAGCAGCGGCGTGTTTGTCTCGCTCCTGAGCCTGAAGTTTCCTCCGTTCATTCGTTAGTGGTGTGACACACATCGTCACATGAAACCCAGCCCGACTCAACAGAACCAGAATCAGCTGCCCGGACCACTTATGGCCGTGGAGCGTCAGGGTTCTGGAAACCGGAACCAGAACTCTGTGAGGCGTGAGCTGCGTCAGATCAAGCTTGAATGAGGCGTTTGAGAGCGCTCCAGAGTGTGGGTCATCTGTGTTCTGAAAGAGATAAAAGCCCAGTTCTGTTCTTCTAGATTTAAGACGACCGCGCGCTGCGTTTCTTACGTGAGTGCAGCCTGTCGCTGCCGTCTGTCCTGTGACTGAGAGGAAACCGTTTCCCATGAGGCGTTCGCGGACTAGAAGTTGTCACTTCTCGTCACGCGGAGCGACGAAACACCGGCTTTAACGGGGCATTGTGATGAGCTGCCGATGCTAACACACGCAACGTTTGGGGAAATACTGCAGCTGAGGTAAGAGAACGTGAATGACCAGGAGCTCGTGACCTGTCCGGACCGCTGGATCCGTTCTGAGGAACAACTACATCCACCAAACTCAGAGTTAAAAGCGGTTATTTATAATCTGTGCTGCTGCAGAAGACTCGTTCAAACACTTCTGCTTCTTCCTGAAAAGGAAAAAAATGTGACGTGTGAGCTGAAGAGACGTCCGAGTCCTCGGCGGAACAGGAACCGAGCCGACCTGCATCCTGACAGCGAGTTTGATAAAGAACTTCACACCCTGTTGTCTCGTTTTGCACGTTTCACTTTTAATTTGGTTTCATATTTGATTAAATTAGGTTTAGAGGAGCAACAACACAAACACAGTCAGAGGCAGTTTAGAGGAACGTGCTGGAGGAGCCGCGGAGCCTCGCGGGGGACGACGAGTGTCTGACTCCACATGTGAAAACAAAATGTGCTCGTGTCACTTAGCTTGTTGTTTGTACGATTAAAGTTATTCTGAGCCGCGGCAGCCCGACTCCGCTCTGTTCTGACAACAGCGCTCGGGTCTGAGTTTATAAAAAGATGCGTTTAATGACACGGCGCGGAGCTTTGCCCCCCCCCTCTGCTGTTACAGGTAGAAGAAGAAAGTGTCTCTGCGCTGTGGTTTCCTCTCGTGGTTTGGTTTATTGTCTCTTCTCGTGTAATTAACTAAAACAGAACTTTGATTTGGACTTTTTATTTGTACTACATGCTTCTTTGTTTCTCAACCAGCTGCTCAGAACTGGATCCATCCTTTAAATATGTGCTGCATTCAATGTGCAGCTCGGTGGAAACGTGATTTATTAATTAGGGAAGAGAAACAATCGTGTTAATATTTATCACGACAAAATAAAAACAGATTTTTATTCCACACACAGGTGGAGAAAGATAATTATCAGGCTACTTCCTCTGGAAACGTTTAGTGAACTGAACCAGAACCAGAACCCGCATCATCAGACCCTCGACCCTCATCTGGACACTGGTCTGAGAGCAGAGAGCAGCTGTGACCCAGCAAAGCCAATGGACCAGAAACGAGAAGAAAAGAACACGACGGACCACGTGGAAGAAAGTCGGCGCAGCAGAACCAGTTTTATTTCCTCCGTTACCAACCGGGAGGTTTGGGCGTTAAACGCAACCTGGATCCTACAGCGCACACACGGAGCCGACCCCAGTGACATCACTGATGATGATGATGAAGCGACTCACAGCTTCGTTCTGTTCTGTCACATGTGAAACGGTTCTCAGAGTCTGATGTGGAAAAAAATCAGTCCTCCATTCACGCCGCGCTGCAGAGCGAAATGTGACTTTTAAATGAGACTCTTTGGGCAGAGCAGCGAATCAGAGACACACACACACACACACACACACACACTGGGACGTCACACTGACCTGCAGCATGTTGGGGTCCAGGGTTTTTCTGGGCTTATCACCTTCCCGGAACTGCTGGACGACCTTGATGAAGGGAATAAGAGGGGGGTGTCTGTGTGTGTGTGTGTGTCTGTGTCTGTGTGTGTGTGTGTGCGTGATGGCAGGACTGTTCTGGCGTGGAGTCCAGTTTCTGCTCCACCTCAGCTATTATTTGAAAGAACAGGCACACACACACACACACACACACGTGTTGGGACGTGACCCCACATGCGTCTTCTCTCTGGAACCACGACGTCTCACGTGGCAGCTCAGACACACAATGAACCGTAACGAGTTTACAGGCAGCTCCAGAAAACAGAGACTTCAGACCTGACTCAGACACGTCCACACCACCCCACCCCACCCCACCCCGGGACGTCCCGGCATCTGCCAACAGCCTGTGAATGACTGTGTGTGTGTGTGAGGGAAAGAAAGACGAAGTCAGAGACAAAGTGAGATTAAGTGTGTTCATGTTGTGAGATTGAGAAAAGATGAAGCGTTAATGTGTGTGTGTGTGTGTGTGTGTGTGTGTGTGTAGGCATAAATGTGAAAATGAGAAATGTGTGAATATGTGTGTGAAAGAGATGCGACGTGTGACTGAGTGCAGTGTGTGTGTGAAAAAAAAGTGCGAGCACGAAGAAGATAGATCATGTGACTGTGTGAGTGTGTGTGTGTGTGTGTGTGAGTGTGTGAGTGTGTGTGTGTGTGTGTGTGTGTGTGCGTCCTCTCTGCTCTCTTCCAGCTGTTATGTCTTCGTCTTTTTTTGTCTCTGTGGAGAAAGAACAAAACTCTGCTGCAGCATCAAAGAAATAAAAACACAAAAAAAACTTTCCAGGAGCTGGACCTACCTGCACCCCCACCCCCACCCCCACCTGCAGCCAGACGTTGTGGAGACGAGAAGAGGTTTTATTACGCAATACTGTTAAAATTACTGTCAAAAACATTTCTAAATGTGAAAAAACTAAAACGGTTCCTGAGGTCCAGACTCAGTCCAGCAGCAGGGCAGAGATGTTCCCCTCTGAAGAAGCAGCTCAGCCGTCTCAGCTCGACCTGCAGGTCTGAGCAGAGGAAGCGAGGAGAGAGGAGCGATTTCATGTGTTGTGCTAAAGTGAGCTTGATTCCCCAAAGACACAGATTAGAGCTTCGAGTGCACCTTCCTAATCCCATAACAGCCGGAATTGTTGTTGGCACGCGTTCAACAGGGCACTCAAAGCTCCGAGCTCCGGCTCCAGCATGATGACGACGACTGCACCGCCCAGCTGCTGCACATCTCCTGCTCCACCACATCCCGTAGGTGGGAGCTGCACTGGACTGAGACCAGGTCACTGGAGTCACTGACAAAGTGTCCTGGTCTCTGCAGTCAGGAGCCCGGCGTGAGTCAGAGACGTCAGTCCACGCTCAACGTCTCAAACAGCAGCCCGACCGATGCACAGGTGTGTCTGACACCACGGAGTGAGAGACAGATGCAGGCGCGGATCTAGATGTTTCTGAGTAAGGGAACATCAAGGGGCCACGATATTCATAGGGTCCAAGTGTAAAATGTCTGGACCAATGCTCTGTGCATTTTTACTGTGGATAGATAAAATACTCACAAACACACGCATGTGAGAAAACCCAGCGTTGTATTCATTTATTAAAACCTGTGAAGGTTCTCAGTCTTCCAGGTCATGGTTATCCACAACTGGACTTGACCATGTTTCGCCTTCATCCCAGAGGACTTCCTCTGTCTGACTGACTCAGGTTGGTGGTTGGGGGTCACCTGTGGGTCGTCCTCCGCTCTGGCTTTCACCTGTGTTGATGTGACCACCTGGGCCAGAGTGAGAACGACTGAGAACCTTCCTGCGTAACGTTGAGGTAACATCATTGTACGTGGGTGATAGATTGTGTCTGAGGCCGCCGCCCCTGTTTAACGAGAGTCGTTCAATCCTGCAGTAAACTGCTTCTTTTTTAAAACCATTTTTCTTCCCAAAGATTTATTGACGCTTGACTTTCCTGTGTTTGGGTTTGGAATTGCATCCATCTCATCGCACAAGGACAAAAGGACTGATGAGGCAGTGATGATGATGGCAGAACAGGGACACCTCGGGGGGCCAATCAGATTTCAGCTGGGGCCAGTGCCCCTGTGGCTCCACCCCTGGAACCGGCACTGGACAGACACATGACTGGAAGGAATCGCTGGGTCCAAACAGTTTGGGATCGTAGAGCCTGAAAATCATCCTGTGAGTCTGCAGTCAAAGGCAGCTGAGTCACTTCTTAGAGGATTTAATTTATATGATTTCATCAGTGGAAGCATCTAATACTTCACGTCCATAGTTTCAAATAGTTTCCATTAAGAGAAGAATGTTTCCTCGTCTCACATATTTTCATTAGCACAGATTCAAATGTCTGCAAAAATACCAAATCATCAAGGTGAGAGGGGGGAAGTAAATCTGAAATATTTCCATTTAGTGGAACTGAACCCGAGAGCGGAGTCTAACAGACGAGTCGGAGACGTGTTGGTTATTAGCGGCTGTGAGGATGAAGCTGTGCGTTCATCTGACACAGCGAGAGAAATAAAAAGTATGTTTCCTTAAAACATAAATAAATGTTTCTATCTCATAAAACTCACATTTTGGCACTTTGGCTTCCTGCGTCTCAAAAAGCTCCGAGTGTGTGTGGGGGGGGGGTCCACGTGGAAACATCTCCTCACTCACCATCTGCCAAACACACTGATGTGCTCCGCGTCTCTCCTTTTACTCTGCCTCCGTCTTTCTTCCTCTCAAAGAGCGGGTTGAAAAGTTCACAGTGAAATCACATTTCCGTGCGATACAGAGCTGCAGAGGGGAAAGAAAGCCGCCGATGAGCGCTCCGAGTGAGCAGGAGCGCTCATCCTTCTGCCTTTTAGCTCCGTTTCCATGCGTGTGTGTGTGTTTTCTCCTGTGAAGCGCTTCGTTTAACAGAAGGCCACCGTGTTGTGTTTGTGTGCGTTTCCACAGTGACACAGATGCAGCAACACCGTGACTGACACTTCATAACTACATGTGTACAGACGTGAAGGAGCTGCATGTCTGAAACTGGGCAGGATTTCTAGGAAGCGGTTTGTTCTACACGAAGCAGAAAACTCCCACTTGTTCCCCTAGTTATTTCTTATTTGACCTGAACGTTCTGGGGAGGATAGTGTTCATCTGTGTCTGTCCTGCTGTCAGCAAAGTCCATGAAAAGCACAAAGCCAACGACCCTTGACCTCTGTGCAGAGCAGCAGCGAGCGCGTGGATCACTGCAACATGAGAGAAAACCACTTAACAGCACAGGTGCAACGTCTACGAAGGAAACGCCGCATTTACAGAAAATGTGATCGTCTTTTGTGTGTTTGCATGTTTCCTTTTTTTTACTATGGAAAGTAAGAGAACATGCCCTAACACCAACCCTACCCATAACCCTAACCCCACCCTAACCCATGAGGCAGATGACTGTAGGATTCCAGCAGGAAACCACAGTGCTGGTCTACTTGTGGTTCCTAGAGTCTCTAAATGTAGAATGGGAGGCAGAGCCTTCAGCTATCAAGCTCCTCT
>JAUMHJ010000003.1:928329-962399 GCA_032361105.1 Microctenopoma lineatum | reverse complement strand
TGGTTCTGCTGGAGGTTTCTTCCTCTTAAAGGGAGTTTTTCCTCTCCACTGTTGCTCAAGTGGGGCTGTTGGGTTTTTCTGTATATATTGATATATTGTGTAAGGTCTTAAACCTCACACTGTAAAGTGCCTTGAGATAACTTTTGTTGTGAACTGGTGCTATATAAATAAAGTTGAATTGAAACTGATTGAATTCCAGCATCCACCAGGACGTTGACCCAACTTGGTGGAACCTACTTCCTTGTCTTCAGCCTAAATCTTTCTCGTGGTTCAAACGCAGAGAGAGATTTCTCTTCAGGGCTCCGTAAAACAGCTGCTCGGGTGGATGTGCTCTGTGCTGACCAGTTACGGGCTGTACTTAGAACAGGAGCCTCCCAGTATGGAGCTGCTCTTATATTGGGAAGCTCCCAGTGTGAAGCCGCGTGAATGGGAGCCGGGCTGCTGCAGCTCACAAACCTGCTGTGCAAGAAGGTTAAAAAATAATAAAGTGCAGCGGGATGGCTCATCGTAGGTTTCCTGGCGAGGCCCAATATCTCGTCTGATTGGAGTAAGTGCTTCTCTGTTGACGAGCGGAGCCCATTAAACGCGATTCACACGTCGGTTCGACTTTTGATTAAAATTCTCATCACAGGCTGCTCGTCCAACAAAAGCAAAGCGGCTGAGAAAGTTTGGCTCAGATAAGGAATGAATTATCACCAACAGCTGGAACGACTGGACGCGGACGAGCTCGTGAATTGTTTTCATGAGTCTAAAGTTGAATTAATTGTTTTAGCCCTTGTTCCCAAAATAATCACAGCATCACGTCGTTTTCATGAAACTCTTTGTGTGTGTTTCGCTTCAGATGAGGCTCAGCGGTTCTCGAGGTACAAGTAACACAAACGAAACCTGAACTCACCACTGGAACATGGGAGAAGCAGACAGAAGAACTAACAAACCTGGAGTCCAGCCAGCGGAACCAGACGGTTCTGATCATCTGCCAAAATGATCCCGTAATGTGACGCAGACATGAGCTCAGTGCAAACGTATCAGGTCGACATCACGGCGCGTGAACAGAACCGTCTCTGCACCGTCGTTCCAGGCGCTGCTGCCTCAGCTTTTCCATCAGTCCCACGTTCATCACGGACACCGTCAGGACGTCCGCCTGCCAGCTGAAGCGAGGAGCCGCCAACAAACACCCTAAACATCTGCAACACTCTGCTGCAGAGCGGCTTCAAACAGCGAAGTCTGCTGTTGCCCTGATCTTAACCCAGCAGAGACGCAGCGGCTCGACCCCAAGATGTGCAGCTGTTTATCCTGATGTGCTGAAACATTTATGTGGAGAGAAGCTCCACAGTTAAAGACGTGTTTAGCAGTAATGTTTGAGGGCCACGTCCCTGTGATAAACCTGCAAACACACATATTAAAGGTCAGGGCTTCTGTAGCGCCGGCGTCTACGAGCCTCCGTCGTCCGGCGCCGGTCGAGACTTCGGGCTGACTAAAGGTCATGCATCTGTGAGGAGCGTCTTTCCAAAGGGCTGCTCCTGAATTGAGATGCAGCAGTTGTGAGAAAGACCCCGAAGGCTCTTCATATCCAGAGCTGCGGAGCCTGACCTCTGACCTCCGCGTGGAAGATGCCCAAAAAGAGTGTTTCTCTGCAGGGACGGGTAAAGTATTTGATTATTATTCTGCACAGAGTGGAGATCTGTTGGGAGACGGGGGGGGGGGCTCCGTCCCTGGTAATGTGATCCACAACACGTACCTTTTCCTTTTCCCTCCGCTTTAATTCCTGCTTTGCATGCATGTGCACGCAGACACTTTCAGTTCCACACGTTTGTGTCGTGACAAACTTTGGTCACAAGTACGAGAAGTTCCTTTCGTGCCTCTGAAGGCAGAAAACCGCCGTGTTTGATGAACTGATTCAGGTTTAAATCAAGGTTCAGCAGAAAATCAGATCCGCAGTGTTGGTTTGGATGGTTCTAATTCCTGTGCTGAGCTTCAGTCCGTGAAACACCGTATTAAGCGAACACGCATGGATTATATGCAGAAGACGTACGGAGGAACCACGCTGCAGCCCGGCGCTGAAGCAAACCGGCGTCCAATCACAGGCCAAGCAGCGGCACACGGCCACGACACACTGCACGAGCCTTTCTGACAACCTGACATGCAAAGAAAATGGCCGCCGTGTCTCGGCAGACGATTAAGACGCAGGCGCGTTATGTAACGGCCGTTGCTCCACGCAGCAGCAGGCGCAGCTCCGCGCGGCGCCGGCTGCCGGCGGGACGCAGACCGCTGCTTTCAAGCGAAGGACGCGGGGCTCGAATACGTGATGGTGACTGTACACGCCGGCACAGCTGGATTCATGCTGAATGTTTTAAGAGATATGGAAGCGTAGACTCCAGGGTTTCAGTCCCTGGAGTCTAACCGGAGAAATCCAGGCGGAGATGACTCCAGGGACTCCTCGTCTTACCTTTCTGTTGTTATTCATGCCGGGAAGCTTATACGAGCGTGTGTTCTGACTCCCAACAACATTCACACAGTTACACTCGCTCACACCTGGGAGCCTGCTGAAAGGCCTCGGGGGGGCAGGGGGCCTCGCTCAGAGGCCCAGGCCCGGATTATCCAGGCAGGTGGGGGTTTACCCAGAGGTCCGACAACACACCAGGCCTGTGGGGTTCAGGGGTGCACACACACACACACACACACACACTTTGATTAAACCCATTTGAAAAGTGGAATTCGAGCGTCTGACCCTGATGGATTCAGAAACGTTCAGCGTTCCAACATTTCCAGGCTCTGTGTCGGACTTCCGTTCCTACATCCAGCAGCGAGCGGCCGTCGTGATGCAGCAGAGTGAAGCTTTGCTCCAATCAGTAATTAGTTGGACTCCAATCAGGACGCGCATTCATTTGATGAGGAGTTTGTAAATTCAAACATCAGTTCTGATCCAGCGCCGCTGCAGAAATCAGACTGAATATGATGAAGCTGCTGCTTCCGTGGAAGGACTTTGACGTGTCCTCCACACGTGCTATCCAACAGAAATGTGCTTTTGCAGCTCGTTTCCCTCCGTCAGGAGGTTTGACAGAGGCATCTACATAATCTGGAACAAACATTCTGAACTCTGTGTTCACATACTACAGCAACGGGTCCATACCTGCAGGCGATCTGACATTTCTGCAGCTGCTCTGCACTCGCTGGCTTTCTGATGTGAGCCAGTTGATCTAATCATTGCACATTTACATAGCTACCTCCAGGAAACCTAATGGAAATTACAAGAAAATCTGCAAACAGGAGCAAATCCACATCTGTTTGCACGTCCTCGTGTTTTTAAATTGACTGTCTCCGATCAAACCGAGCCTGTGTGGAGACATGTTTTAAGCTTCACTTGTACGAATGAACGTTTCTTTATGTGTTAATGTACAATACATATAATAAATCCACATTTCTTTACATGAGCCAAAACACATTTTATCAAGGTTTGAATTCCAACCAGCATTTACCGCGGGGAAGTCGACAAAAACAGTGCTTCAAGTAGAGAACTCATATTTACCTGATTTCCCACGGGGCTTAAACGCAGCACCGGAGCCAGGAAAAAGTGTTTTCTGTCAAAATGTTCATCTTTCACAGGTCGATTTATCTGCCGAGACACGAGCGCAAACACTCAACACACAATAAGAAGAAACACATCAGTGGAAAAACGACACACTCACACACGCTCCGAGGGCGCGACAGCTCTCAATCCGCTCTGTGCCGCTATCAGGCCGAAATGTGATTCCTCACCTTTATTCTGATTCATTTTTAATGTTTTTACAGCCCCCTTCATTCTCATTGTGATTCCAAAGGCAGAGCTTATCTTAAATTAACACCAGCGCCGTGATATCCCTTTGAGAATACCGACCAGATATTACAGCTTGGCTGGGATGGGCTCGGCGACGTGGCGCACATCCACAATGAGCGCCGTGGAAATGCTGAGCAGCCGAGCAGCAAGCGGGAGACGCCTCGCTCTCAAGGCCGCAGATTCCTCTGCCTCTCATCTCCATCATCTCCTTCTTCACCTCACTTTACCGGATCAGCCTGAACCGTGGAGGGAGGGGAGGGAGAGCGGGGGATGCTTCGTTTAAAGAAACGTGGCTTCAGCGCGGGATGAAATCACAACGTCCGTTTGTGTTGGTTCCATTTGATCTGCGCTGAGCTTCATCTTTGTGTGAACACGCAATCGTCCGTGAGCAGGACGAGGCCGAGGTCTTCCTGGTGGTGGCGTCAGCGACGAGAGAAACACAGTGAGTTACACTCGTAGGAACGTTTCTGTTGGGAAAGTGTGAAACAATCGGCCCAGAAGCTAATTAACCAGCACACAGTCAGACAGAGTGGGAAGCAGCGAGGTCCAGAGTCGCAGCATATGGCACACGTCTTCCTCCACCTCTGCCTGCCTCCTAATTTACCCAAACACCAGCCGCAACTAATTGCCTGCTGTTCTTTTCTCTCTCCTGTCTCCACCCGCTCTAACCAGTCAGGGCAGATGGACGCCCGCCCGCGCTCACGCGGGGCGGCTGCACCTTAGTGTAGCTGGTGGAAGTCGACCTGCACGTAGCTGCAGAAGTTGGCTACGTGAAGTAACAGTGGGGGAGTTGGTGGTGGAGCAGCAGGGTCATGGTGGGCTCATGACCCTGCTGCTCCACCCAAAAACCGTTTCTCTGACCAGTCCATTGTTTAAATGTGTGACTCCACCATCCGTCCCCCGTTTCCTTTCCTCTCTCCTCCACCACTCTCACAGTTACCAGAAACACTCCACTACATCACAGACACAGTATGTGACTGAACCGGACCATGAGACGTCGGAGGAGGATCCACTCATCATCTGACAGCAGCGTGAGCGTCACATACTCAGAAACAGGCACAAAGTCAGAAGCGCTTACCCTTTGAGAAAGGCTGTGTTTTATTGAAATACAGCAGACATCAACAGGTTGTTTGCTGACCTGGGCAACAGAAACAGGGCTCGAATACTTTTCAAACGAAGAGGAACAAAACCAGGTCCAAAGACGCTTTCAGCCTGTGGCTTCGCTTGTTGGAAGCGTAGCGAAAACACGCCGGCGTCCCACTTTCTGGGCTGTGACTTCGACCGTCAATGCTGGTCCAGAAAGTGAGAACGCAGCTCAGGTACTGGAGGGTTTGAAGGAGTGCTCAGGCCTGTTTCTGTGCCCAGGGCTGGTTGTTTGATAGTAGCAGTAGTAGAAGAAGCAGAACCTCAGTTATGAAGCAGGGCTGGCCTCAACTCCCCTCAACGAGACGCCGTGCACCTGGTTTCCCCAAAAATGAAACACTGTCCTCCTACACACAGGAACATTCAGAAACTCTTAGCAGCTGAACATTATTTTAATTTCTGCAGCCTGATTACGCCCGTGTGCCTAAAGACGTGTTTTCCTCCTGTTAATATTCATGAGACCTTTTGAACAGTGTGAGAACGTTTTGTGCGTTTGGGTTGAAATATTTGTCTATGATAATTATAATTTGGCTAAATATTAAACTTCAGTTATCTCCATTGTTTAGCTTGTTTTCTACCGAGCGGAGAGAGCTTGATTTGAAAGTGCAGCTTGTGAGAACCCTGTCGGTACCTTCAGCATTTGGATTTGCATTGCAGACGGTTTGTGTTACACAGAGCCATTTAAATAAGTGAGTCACATCTTGATTGTCTGGATCAATTAAAACCCCGTTTCCGCCTGATACGACGACTCTGGAAATGTTAAAATCCCAGAACAATCACAGCTATCCCTGCTTGCTCTAAAGGTTTCTCTACATTTTAACGTTTAAGTGCCAAAGTGCAATTTCATGAGTGTAAAGCAGGAGGACGGATAAAGACCCACGAAGTCTACTCAGCAACTGAGTACCGATTATTTTCAGTTATATACATTATATTTTTAGCTATAAATGTAAAATTATTTGAGCTAAAGAGAGAAACTATCGTGCAGACTTTCTCTTTTTGGAAACTTGATGCAGTGGTTATAGTTAAAGTTGCAGGTGGCCTCAGGCTCGACACCTTTATACCCTCATACCCCTCGTCAGAGGAAGCTTGGGTTGGACGAATGGCACAAAAAGCACAGGACTTTCCAACAGCCCAATATAACTCAACCGTCAGTATTATTGCAACCCGTGACGAACATCACGTAAAGTTACGGAAGCAATGGTTTCTAAGGTGGCCTGGTAGCTCAATGGGTTAAGCTTCAGACTAGAATGCAGAAGGTCGCAGGTTCAAAACCCCCTCCCTGAGCCAGACACCCAGCGCTAGCTCCTTGTAGGTCGCTTTAGATAAAAGCGTCTGCCAAGTAAAGTAAGGCAAAATGTGACTTTTAATAAACCTAACCAGGCTTATTCAGTAACTCCCAAACACATCACTTTGCACAGTTGCAATCCAGTCATGGAAGAAGTAATTTTTAAGGCAAACATTTACTTTTACTAACCCCAACCAGGTTTAATTAGTGCCTACACCTACTCCAGGTGTTTATGCTAATTCCAACCAAATTGCATGTTATCGTCCAGCGTTTTTGACCATTTCCAGTGAAAAGTAGCGCTGCAGCGCAACTATTTACCCTTTAATTGATGATACGCTATCAGACTCAAACTATAAACATGTGTTCTGTTTAACGCTTCTTCTTAGAGCTGGAAATAATCATATACCTCCACTGAAGCAGCAGGTACTTTAACCAAGAGCAAACATCAGGGAATAACAATGGTTCGGTCTTGATGCCGTGATTTTGTCTGAAGATCTCGCTGGTTTTTCAAAGCATTTAAGTTGCATAAAAGGATTTTGGAGAAACCAGGTGCATGGAACATATGACAACATGAGAAAACAGCAAGTTTTAACGGAAAAAAGACGGAATCGTGCACACTAGCACACAGCAGGATTTAGTCAAACCAAAAGATGTGACACTGATATTTTCTGCCTTAAATTACTGCAGAATGTAATTTTAGTGTCTTGTTGGCAACCTATTGTTGCCAGGACACCAACGGCTAACATGCTAGCCAGCTAGCCAGCTGCTAACTTTGCTGGCGTTGCCCATCCTCTGAAAAGTTACTAGTTTCAAAGTGGACAACTTGCGGCGACTATTTAGCTTAAGATGGTTGTTATTTTTCTGATCTTCCACCAGAAGCTGGTTGAAAGTTTGACTTTCCACGTCTGACAGAGCAAGGCCTTTGACAGACGCTTCCCGTTGGCTGTCGGGCTGGTACTAGTGTGCTCGCCTCCATCCTCTTCAAACATTCAGGCAGTAAACCCACAACATTTACGTGACTCCCCAAAGCAAATACATTCAATCATTCATCAGAAAAATATTCAGTTCAAACTTTACACTTGCAAAAATAAAAGTCTCTTGGAAGCTTCCGAAGCCTCTCTTTGCAGCGCTGCTTTCTTTTTAGGGTTTCTGCAGAAGGACGTGCAGCAGCGCGGTGGAGAGTTTCACCGACATTTAACGCTACGAGTTTAAAAAACTATCAAGACTTTAAGCACAGAAACTAGCATTTCGATCAAGTCATTCCAGCAGCCGGTGCTTTGTTTCCAACCTCCGACTGCTACCGATCAGTCGCCCAGTGGACGGAGTTAACCCCCCCACCCCCCTGTAGTTGTGGTTTGTTTGTTGAGGCCAGCCCTGGTATGCATTTGTAAATACAGTATTTCAGATATATGTAGTCTTATCATCTTTAAATCTGACCAGGACACTACAGCGGCAGAAGCAATACATAAAGAAGCTCATATTTTGTTTTTACTATTATTCTTTTTTCGTCGGAATGGAACTAGTTTCAACTAAGCCTACCGAGCCAACATGTATTTATGTATTGAATAAAAGGCTATTTATGTTTTTTTGTAGTTTTTTTGTTAATCACAGGCGTGTATGATGGTGTGCAGTACGACAATACTAGAGAAAAGAAAAAACGTGGGAAGAAGACGACGACAGGGAACAAAGGCGGGCGAGAGAGCGCGAGAGAGAGACATCGGATGAAAAGCAGGAGTACGGACAGAGTGATAGAAGCCAGAAAGAAAGACAAACAAAAAGTTGAAGTATGGTTCAGGCGGCATGTTTCTACTGTCGGTGGTGTGTGTTGTGAGATCGTTACCGTTGAATCCTTCTGCGTTTGCCACCGTTTGGACAGAATCGGAACTGTTTGTTGTTGGATTTTATCACGTTGTTGCTTGTTCCTTATTGGTTTTAAACGAAGATCCACGACAGTCACTTGGTCGTACAAGCATGTTCGTCGGAAAACAAGAAGTGCAGATTGGCTTAAATTTCTTTTTTTTTCTGTTTTTTTTCCTTTGCTTTTCTTCAAAAAAGGGTTCCAGACATAGTGGCTACAATAATAATAATATTAATAATAATATAATAATAGCACTTGACTTCACTTCTGCACAGTAAAAAAAAGAAAAAGGTCCAAAGGTGCTTTTTTTGTGTTTTGTTTTTTAAATCAGATTTGATGTGAAGTGAAGTCCCCCCCTTCCTCCCTCTCTTCCCTCCCTCTCCTCCTCTTCCCACCTCTCCTCTCCTCTCAGCAGGGAAGTGGCGGGCGGAAGTCCAGTGCCGGTGAGATGAAGAAGAACTGACTGAAGTATTGCCAACTGGTCCGTCTATTTTTTTTCTTATGTGTGTGTGTGTGTGTGTCTTTGTTTTTCTGTAGTGGTTCCACTCTGGTTCAGTACAAAAAGAGAAAGAGAGACGGGGAGGAAAGACAAAAATATTGTACCACCGTGGCACTGTGTGTGTGTGTGTGTTTTTTTTCAGTCCACCAACGTGAAGAAAAAAAAAACGAGCTGAGAGGAACCGAGAAGAGGTTTAAAAAACAGGAGGAGAGTTTCAGGGGGGACGAGTTGCTCCCATTTTACAAAATGTAACAAAATTTTTCCGCAAAATTTTACAAATCTGTAGCAATACAGGAAAACAAAACGAAACAAACATATACATCATATTTACAAGAAGAAGAAGAAGAAGAACCCTTTTTTTAAGTGTAGTGAGAATGCAGCAGATCCCAGCTTTGGCACTCGGCGATTATGTTTTTTTCTTGTTTGTTTGTTAGTTTGAAATCCACCCTGTCGCTCCGTCCGTCCGTCCGTCGGTCGGTCGTGGGTGTGTACAGTCAGACTGCTGCTGCAGGCACACATTCAGTGCTCCGGTTCACCCTCCCCCTCCACCTCATCCTCACGTCTCCACGGCAACACAGGTCACGCACAACATCACCTCAGCCACAAACCTCCATCCGCCGGTCCATCAGAGTTCACAACCCGTTAATCTCCTTCTCACGAGACAGACTCCGCTTCCCTCAGAGCGACTTAAAGGAGAAGTTCAGAGGTTTTCAGGGTAAAGTGCTCATCATCAAACTAGTTTCTTCTCAACAGAAGGAAAGTTCAAAATGTTAAGAAACAGATCTTATTGATCTTGCTCGAGGTTTCGAAAAGGTACAAATCTTTTTGATCACCAATGTAACTCCCACTTAAAGGGCATGTTGGGCCGTTAAAGGGAAGTTTTCTGACGCGACATTGTCTAAAAGGGAAGTTATCTAAACTCTAACGTTAAAATCTTTCACCTATAGTTTGAACATTTAATTCACAGTGTTCTCTGAGTGCAGGGGCTGTAACGAGCAGAACTGTTGATTAAATCCTCTCTAAATGACTCTTTGGGATTTTTATTCTGAAGAAAAACCTAATACAACCTCGCAAATAAGCCCGAGCACGCGGAGAACCCCGACAAGCCTCTGACTGTTTACAGCACTTGCCCATTCACCATCTCGTCTCTGCACACATCCAGGCTGAAGACTTGCCCGTGTATTGTAATACTATTGTACAACTCACATCACCGGGTGAAATGAAAAGATTCACTGTAAGGGAGGGCAAATTCAATTATCTTCACAGATCACGACCCTGAATTTCTCCTTGCACTCTTCAGATTTCAATTTGGGAGCGTGTTTACACCTCGCCAAAATAAGATCTGCCACCACAAAACCCCTGTCTTATTTAAACTCCTGCTTTTGTTGGGAACGTCACATCTGTGGAGGGGTCACTTCAGGTCGGGAACACTGATGGGATTACCTCCGACGTGACAGAGGAGGGTGGTGTGCGTGATCTGGGATGCGACAATCAAAAAGAAAAAAAATAATCTGTAAAAAAGAAAAAGAAAAAAACACAATGTCTAATAATTAAAAACTCTTCTTCTGCAGCTCCATTCTTCACTTTCGTTCCTCCTGTATGTTTTCAGCAGCAGCGGTGGCAGCGATGGCGAGAAATCCTATTCGCACCTGAAAAGGACAGAATACGGGAGAGAGAGAGAGAGAGAGAGAGAGAAATACATTAAAACCTGTTTCCTGGCACAAGAGAAACGTCAGTTTCACAAGAACTCAGATCATTTCCACCCAAAATACGAGGAAAATGAGAAAAAAAACAAAAGAGAGGGGGATTAAAAAGCAATTGTTGTGCCAGGAGCCGGTGTTCCCGTCGCCTGGTGCTGCTGGGAACTGGGACACGTTGTGAAATAGCGGCTTTCTCGCCGCCGGCAGACCTGACCGGCTCCGCTCGCCCCTAATCCACGTAAGAGGGAGAACTGTGGTGAAGTTGGGTTTTGTATAGAAGTGATTAAACGAGGCTTCGCCGTGGCCGTGATTACAGAAACAGGACAATGGACATAAAGCCCACACGCACATTCATCCTCTACCCAAAACGAGAGCGGATTCCTGAACAGCAGAACAAACTGAGCATTTATCCCTGATTCCCTCTGACGTTTAGGTTCATTCTAATCAGAAGCTAAATGTAAGGAGCATACGTCAGAGGAACAGAACTTTAATAAATGTGAGATAATAACTCATCACAGGAAGAGAACAGAGTGTTGACGGGGAGAAACACAATGTTCCCCAGAACAAACTCTACACAGCGACGGAAATCAGATCATTTTCTATATAGATACAGAGGAGAAGGTCTGAAGTTAAATCTCTGTGATAGTTCCTGGTTCTGCATGTGTTGATGTAAAGGAGGGTTTTACAGTCATTTACATTACGAGCAAACAGAGATTTATGGTCTTGTCCTCGACGTCCGTCTTTGGACACTTCGTTGACAGTTTCCTGCTCATTCCGTGAAGGGGTTTGGTGCGACGGCTCAGGAACTCAGAAACCCACAGTTTCCCACAGTGCAGCATGTGTTTCATGCCGCGATTAAACCCCGGTGGATGTGGTAACAGCTTCAGTCTGATCCTGCAGCACCGGCTTCTTTAAATGCGGCACTGATCAAGTTGCTGCCGGGTCTTCGTCCCCCGTTCCCGAACCTTAAACGCTCGTGCTCCTTCCAATCATCCTGATCTGGCACAGAATGGTTCTGTCCATTAACAGGGTGTTCCCGTGCATGTGGCACATGAGGCTTTACTTTACTTTACAGACAGGGAGCTGGCGCTGGGTGTCTGGCTCAGGGACACACCTGGTGAGGGATGGACTAGGAGTCAGACGGGGATTCGAACCTGCCACCTCCTGCTTGGTCTGACAGCTACCAGGCCACCTCTTTGTGGGTTGCTCTACTCCTCCCCCGCCTCCTACCACCGATCGACTCGCTCATCATAGCAGCTCCAGGGCCACACATTTCCCTGAGGAGACGGAGACGAGCGTCAGTCCTCAGGTGGACAGACACAGGACACAGGACCACCAAAGATCACGCGTATCCGTTCAGGAAAGAGCCGCTCAGAGCGAGTCGTGACGTTAATTCCACCGATTCAATAAACACAAATATTGTTTTCGCTCGTTTAGTAGTTTCCACAATCTGCCGTCAATTCATCTCATCACTTCCTGCAGATGTTTGAAACCAGGAAGAAAGAGTCATTGCGCCCTCTGAGTTATAACGCTGTAATAAAGTTCTGCACGTCTCCTGGTTCTGTCGAGGTCTCTGCACCCACCAACTCCTCTGTGACCACATGTGACCAGTGGTCTCCCCGGTTCCTCCATCCTTCCTCCACACTCGCTGCTGATGTTGTCCTGCTCCACCCCCCCCACCCCAAAAAAGGAGGAACGGATCAACTGTACTTAAGCTCCAGTCAAAGTGAAAAAACCAACACAAACCCCCAAAAGGAGACTCACGGCGCGCCGGGAACTAATTAGCCCGCTGCTAATAGCTAGCAGCTCTTACTGCGGAGCCGCCTCACTGGAGGCCAAAGGTCAGTGAGAAATCTGAATCCCTCCCAAATTAAAAGTTGAAGATACAAACAACCTGGCAGCAACATTTCTCTGAAAGCTCAGAGGTTCTGCGGAATAACAAGTCAATTTCATGAACTAAGTAGGACACAATTATCTGTGTTCGAGTGTTTATGCTTTTTAAACACCGCTGGATATTTTTAAACGGAACACACGCCGATGATCTGGCAAAAAACCCAACGAAACAAAGAGGAATAAATGTTTCGGTTCAGAGATGTGTAAAGCAGCAGGAGTGTGTGTCTTTCTCTAAATGCAGACGTACATTCAACCTTCTGTGAGCGAGCGGCGATGTACGTTCACCCCTCAGAACAAAACCAGCTCTGATGGTACATTAGTGTGATTAAGAAAGTGAAATGATGCTTTTTCACTCGGTGATCCCAGTTACCTGGAAACAGGTGACTTCCAGCGTCTGCCGCCTCGTGTTTTACATTATGATAATGACGGGCAGGAGGAAGCGCCGCAGCATTCTGGCAATTAAGCCTTCATCTATGTATAAGCTACGACTGTTGATAAGTTATTATGGGACGCTGCGCTGCGCTCTGCTGATTAAATGAAGCCCCGAGCTGCAGTGATTAGTGAGACAGGACAATGGATGTCGCGCACACACGCACACACACGCGCACACACACACGCGCACACACACACACACACACACGCGCACACACGCACACACACACACACACGCGCACACACACACACACACACACGCGCACACACGCACGCACACACACACACGCACACACACACGCGCACACACGCACACACACACACACACACACACACCATTAACATGCACAGAGAAGCTGGAGACATTCGGCGCTGCAGGAATTTCGTTTTTTTAACTCGCTCTCCATCCGTCTTTCTCCGTGTCTCCGCGCGGGTCTCACCTCTGATCTGAGACATCCTCGGCGTGGACGCTGTTCGACGTGGAAACATTTCTACACTCGGCTCATTTTATGCCTTTTTTTTTGCTCTATTCATGAATTCGTCTTTTCATTTTTCATCATTTTTCAAACGTTTCAGCATATCTTTTGCTGCCAAACGCGGTAATTAGTATCCGTCGCTGTTTTTCTTCATGTTCTCTGCAGATATTAGTCTCTTCTGACCCCATTTACCTCGACCTTCTCATGAAAAGAACAAAATGATGATTCATTCAGGACAACACGGAGGGACGTATATTTCATTTTGATCATGTTTCTCATGTTAATTTACATGATGGCAGCTGAATATCAGATGATTTCTGACTAAAGCCACTTTTAATTTCCAATTTAACATTTTTAAGTTTGTGAATCCTGCTTTTTTTCTGTTGTGTTCACAGATGCTGCCAAGTGTTTGTTTAAAGCTGAACTAATCCATGTTTTTAGATTAACAACTGATCAAACTCAATTTGTTGTAACATGAACGACAAAGCTTTCTTTCCAGCTCTGCAGAGCGTGTTCGTGTGTTTTTGGCTCATTCATTTGGTTTTCTGATCCACACAGAGATCACTACCTGCTGCAGACCAGCACACGGTGAGACGTGAGACACTGTGACTGCTGGACCTCACCAGATGGACAAAAACACTCTGATGTTTCTCCTGAATATCTGCATCAACTTGGACAATAAATTGTCCTGGACCATGTTTTCTGCAGAGGCTCAGGTGCGAGTCTGCTATGAGTCTGTGGTGACCAGTGGCGGGGTCTCTGGACTGTGGGAGGAAGCCAGAGAAAGGACATATTATATGTGCAGTAAAAGCTCGTAGTTGACTTCCATCTTTTTATGCTAACCCTCCAAAACATGACAACCGAGCATCAAAATAAACGGGATAATCAGGATACCCTGGAAAAAATTCATGTTGATCTCCTCCGGGTGCAGAGGTGAAGTCAGAAAAGGGTTAAACGCAATTAGAAGCGAATACGCACGTTCATGTTTTTCCCTTTTCAGCGGGTGAAGAGAGATGCAGCTCAAATCCAAAGTGCACAAGTTAAAAAATGCATTTTCAGTTTAAAAGAGCTGAAAATAGTGGAGTGAAAAACATCTTTTTCATCTTTCCACAAATTTGATCTTGGTTGTGGCAAAAGATGAGGTTGGTGCAGAAATGTGAGGTCATGCACGCACAAACATACACAATCAAACTCATTTAATCACATATGAATACAGAAAAGTCTCACATTTCACCTCTGATGCTGGAATCTCAGCCGAGCGCGGGGTGAACAGAAGTTCAGAACACTTGATGTTCCAGTTATTTTCCCTCGTGCACCAGAGGGGCGGGGCTCTACCACATCAGAGCCGACAGACGCACAAGCGGGAGTTTAGAACACGCTTTAAAACCCACCAGCTGACCTCACGGAGTGTGACAGGCCCCCGTCGGCTGCAGTCTGTGACTTCACTTAATTAAAATGACACTGATTCAGTTCAGTCAGCTAACGAATCAGCGGGAACGTTTGCGCGTCCTCTCCCGTTACTACGGCGGGTAACTCATCCACTAACACGGCATATTATCAGACCTCAGTGTAAACTGTGCTGTTACTACAGAAGTTATTATTTTACATTTAAAAACGTTTCAGAGGAGCCGTAGGATCTCAGTGGATCTCACTGCTGATCAAAGATGAGATCTAAAACAAAGGTATGAGCTGATCGACGTGCGTGTTCTCCTTTTTATCGTTGAATCTGAATCGGAACCGTTGAATCTGAATCAGTTCCATCCATCTCAGAGTGTGTGTCAGCTTTCACGAGTCCAGGGAGGTTTCTGTGACTCCTGCTGCGCCGTCTATCCACCCGCTCACGTCCTGCAGCGCTGCACCTAAAACCTGCTGCTCACTACAGGTCTCTGTGACATCATGACGACGCGCCTCCAGATGAATATCGGTAATGTGCACTGCAGTGATCTAATGCAGTGATCTGTGATGTGAATGTCATCTGATGAATTCATTAAAGGCCGTTTCTGATCAGAGAAAACACCACATGTTCCCAGAGCTCACACTGCAACTTCTAACCGGAGCAGGTTTTCCATCAACAGTTTTCGGCGGATTCCAGCATTCACCTGCCACAGTCGGTACTCCGTGAGCCAAACCGATTTGGAGAGCGGGACTCAGCCTCCGATAATAACTGGCACTTGAACTGAGCGTCTGGCAGAGCGGACGAGTATGTGGCCGCAGTCACAAACTGCCAGAGTTTAGACAGCCGCCCGTGTTAATTTATCATCCGGCTCACAAACGAGCGGAACACCTCGCTGACGCCTTCTCCTGCTCAGGAACACGCCGCTGCTGCTGCTGCTGCTGCTGCAATTACATGGATGAAAGTGACAGTTCGGTTCAGGCTTTAACACGATCGACTCGAGAAGTTAAACTGTCTGATTTCTGCATGAGAATGGCCTCTATGCAAATATCCAGCACTGATGTTGTGCTGGTACCCATCGGCCCGATGTGTGGGCTGGAGCACAGAGGTGGAGAGTGGAGGAGTTTGTGAGAGCAGCTGCAGACGGCGCATGAATACGCTCAGCTCTGCTGTTGTATTGTTGTGAGAAACATCATTGTTCTATATTATATTAAGGCTTCTCTGCAGGAGCTTTGTCCACTCAGACAAATAACGCTGCTGGTTCGTTGTCCCGCGGCTGTGAGCTGCAGGCTGAGCGAATGAATAAAGTACTGATGCTTCAACAAGGTAGGAAGGGTCCAGAGTCAGGAATGCAAAGGTCCGGGTCCCTCGGGCCAGGTTAGAACATCCTGTCTGGGCTTCACATGGTTTAGGATCCTCCAGGAAGGAAACAGACTTCTGGGCTTCCTAACTGAGCCTGACGCCACGCGATCACGACCAGAGGATCACGGACAGATGATGGAAGGTTTCTTTCGTTTGTTGGGGTCTGACTCCTACTTCCTGGTTATTGGGTTGATGTTGAATCTAAACCGGTTCGTTCTGACTTTCGTTGGGCATTTAAGATGCTGGTTCCCGATTTCAGTTGTCAAGTGTTGATTATGAAGGCGTCCAAAGTGACAGCGTAAGGAGCCGCTTCTCCGCCTTGTTTACAGCTGTTTGTCTTCAGGAAATCATTTGAACACGTTCTATTTTGATGAGGAAAAGCCAGGAGACATTAAAACTTTCCATCTTCTGTCAGAACAGACAGAGCAGGGAGGAGGCGGCCCACTCTGTCGTCACACTTTGCCCCAGGCGGAGCCTTTTATCTCTCCAACTTTACCACACCGGGGGGTCTGCTGCTATTTTAGGCCTCCGATGAGGCTTTTTTTCCCCTTAAATTTTTCCTGAAGTTGCTGTTTGTTGCTGAGCAGCTGAAGCCAAAACTCACACAGCTACACACACAGACGGCGACTGGCTGGAGCGGTTCTGTTTGTTTCCTGGGATCGAGCCGTTGGCGTCGACATGAACAGGCTGGGGAGCGATAGAGGGGGGGGCCCTGGGGACCAACGGGCCGAGTTGAATCACTTCTCTTCACTGAGCCGGTGGCCACGGACCCGGTGAGGCCGGGGGAGTGGGACACGTGCAGGTGGAGGAACAGCGTGTGTGTTTAGACGCCGGGACACAGACAGGACTCTGCAGACCATGAAGGAATCCAGCATCAACGTGCACGTCATGTACAGTACGCGCTGTGCCCAGGGAGCTGCTGGATAATGTGTCACCTCTTCCCCGTTGCATTGTTTTGACAGAGCCCCCCCCCCGTGGTGCCAGTCATTAAACCCGCTTCCCCCCCTCAGATGAAGACGGTGTGTTTGTTTTTTCATGCACAGCGAAACTCTTCGTGAACTTTTTCCTTTCGCCTGCTGTGGAGTGTTTAAGTGTGGCCCTGATCCACAGCTCTGCCTGTGATCGGCCTCTGTATGTGGGGGAGCTGCACGATAGCTCAGTGGGTAGACCTAAGGGTCGGCAGGTCGATTCTGGATTCTGCTTCGATCTGGACAAGACGCCGCCACCGGACACAGGTCTAGCAGCTGTCCAAACAACAAGTTCTCCAGGGGGACGAATAAAGGATTCATTCTGATTATGTTTCCACCTGTAAAGCAGGGAGGGGCAGCAAACAGGGAGGGCCTCATCTCCACCGGAGCTCCAGTGATGCCGAGGGGCTCGTGGTCTCGCTGCTGTCTCCTACGGAACTGAAATCCAGGACCGGCTCTTTGGTCTTGCAGACGTTCTGCTGGAGGTGGTTGTCCTGACACAGTGATGCCAGGTTCTTCACCCGGTACTTTTAGGTCGTAACAACTGTGCATGCTCTGCTTGTACGGTCCAAGGGTTTAAAAGTTACTACCCACGTTGAAAAGCGTCCTGTCATAAACTATAAAAAACAATAAATAAAAAGGCAGAAGAGTCGGTCTGTGCAGAGCCGCGCCATCTTCACCAGGAGGAGTTACGTTCAGGACACGTGTGGCGAGTTGGAAAAACATGAGTGAGCCTGTAGTGGCTTCAGCCTCCATGTCAACGTATCTTTCAGGGACATTCTACCAAGAAATGTAATTCCTGCTTTTCTTAGCTCTTGATAAGAGGTTATTTTTCTTTCATCTGTGAAACAGTTAACACCTGGAGACTGTGATTCAGCTACAGGTCACCGCCCTTTGACACAGACCAAATGTCTCTTTCTTGTCTGTCTGTGAACGCTGTCCTTGTTTGTTGAACTGTACGTTCAGAAAGTTTAACTACCTCAAAGTTATGTTGGTTCTCTCACCGTTTATCCAGTCAGCCTCCCAGACGCGTCCTCCGCTATCTTCCTCTCTCGGTCTAGGAGCAGCTCCCGTCCTCTCCTCGAGTGTCCGTCCTCCAGCCAGCTCGCGAACACCTCGCGCGCTCCTCCCACGACTCCCCCGTTCTGTCCCCCGTTCTTCAACTCCGCCATGTTTTGCTGCCTCAGACTGTGAAACCAGCAGCAGGTTAAACAGAGTTAATCAGATGGTCTGATGGTTCAGATACAGCATACTGATGATTTTTAAAGGTACCTAACATTTAGGCCAGAGAATATCATCGGAGGACGCAAACATTTATCTACCACCAACCTACCTACCAGACCTACTGCATGTTCTGTACGTTATTAATAAGATGACTTCTGTGATCAGGTTTAAAACAAGAAACACATGAACACAAATACAAGAACGACTGCACCACATCTCTGCACTGCAGTCTCGGTCATCTGATGTAGAGGAGGATGCAAAAATGATGCCATACATTACTTTAGCATCGGGGTCTCATAATCCTTTCCTTTGTCTGCATATTGCATTTCACAGAGTGTGAGAACCAGGATTTCACCATGCCGCCAGGGCAGGTTCACACTGTGGTGTTTTTCAAAGACTGAGCCTGGACCCATAGCTGACTCCGGGGAAGAATAAAACTCTTGCCCAAATTATTGTGAAGATATTGGTTTCCAACCTAATGGCTCTGTTATTTGACCAAAGATGTCCCAAGCTCCTGGAATGGAAGGCAGACTAAATAAAGTCCCGTAGATGTGGAAGTTAATGCTCTGAAAACAATGTTAATATAGCAACTAGAAAACAACGCTACGAACCCGTCGAGGGGAAGCAGAAATTTATTTAGGTGCACAGGTCACCACAAAGGTGCAAACGAGTAGCAAAGGATTGTGAGACCACCAGGGTGGAAGTTTATTGCACAGCGAATGCACAAAACAAAAGGGGAGAAGAACTCTTTGTGTGAAACCAGAAAAGATGGTGCAACTAGACTTCTGATTTTAAACTGAGTGAGACCTGCCTTCAAACCCGACTTCTGCGGGTTCGACCATTTAGGTTTAATCTCACCACACATTGGAGTTTGGTGGTGTTCTCTGTGGCACTTTAGAGTACAGCACAGAACTAGCAGAAACCACTTCAACCTACGGACTGCCTCAAGTGTTAATGTAGGACAAACAGTAACGATATTTGCTTATTTCTTAGTTTAGTGAGTCAAATTAAAGGCGGTTAATTTCACATTATACAAATACCTCTCAACCGAACTTAAGCCCTGCAACAGGTTAAGTGTGACTAAGATTTTTTTCTGAGGAGCTTTCTGGAGTCTTAGACCTTACAAAACGTAAACATGAAAAACTGATTATATATATATATATATAATCTCCTATACATATTCATGTGTATATGTATATTGTATCAATACAGTACCTGCCAGCAAAGCGGTTGTGGAGATCATCATGCTGCTGACTGTTGAGGATGTTGGCACGCTGCTCCATTAGCCAGCCTAACTCCACCTCCAGCACCTTGCTGGTGTTGTTGTTTGTTACAGCTCCTTCCTGACAGCGCTGGATAATGCTAGTTGGAGCATTTTCAGGGGAGCACACAGGTGCCCCCTGTCCTCCATTCACTCCATTGTTGTGAAAAAGTTCTAGCTCCATGGTACCACTCTGAAGCCGGCTGTCGCTGAACCAGCGGGAAATGTCGGTACGAGCCAGTCCTGTCCGACACTCCAGTTGGCTGAACTCCTCAGGGGAAGGCCACCGCGTTTGAGCAAAATCGTCCTTGAGGAGCGCCAGGGATCGGCTGTCTGGAGGCACTGAGCATGAATTTGGGTTGGGGGTGGAGGGTGCGATGGTGCCGGGAGCAAGTATGGGCAGAGTGAGCGTAGGGGGAGGAGGGCTTTTAAGAAGGCCCACGCCGGTGCTTGATTTGTGAATCCCATTCAGCTGCAGAGTTTGATGTTGCTGTTGTAGTCGTTTGTCAGCGACGGCAGAAATGCCACTCACACCAATCCTCTTAGTGCCCATAGAGTTGAGAAGGGCCTGTTCCAGGTTGTCACGCAGTGCACGGCGCTCCACGAACCAGCTGTCGATTTCCTGGGGAGACAGGTGGGTACTGGTTGAAAGATTCTCAACATCACTGGGTGTGGGGAAGCTGTTTCTCAGGAAGCTCTCCTCCAAGACCTTCAGCTGCTCCGCTGTCTTTCCTTTCATCCTCTCCAGGAGGGGGAACTGTGTCAGCACTGAGGACTTTGGCTGAAATCCCGCTTTCAGAGCTGCTGGTGGCTCACCACTATCCAAATGTATAACTCCATTGTTATGAGCAGGCAAAGTCTGATTTTGGGGCCATTTGCCATCTGTGCGACATGTCCCATTGGCTTCTGCTAGAGGACTGAGTACCTTGTCTGCTCTGGTATATCTGGCTTTTAGGTCCACTCCTTGTTGTTCTTTTAGCTTTTTGCCATCCAAGGGGAATCCTGGAATCTGAGACTGGGCTGTAGTTGGCGTGCGAATGGACTGAATAATGGTTGGCCTTTTTACGTGTGGGCTAGTGAGTGGAGGAGAATTAGGAAGCTTCATGTCAGCAGCTGGCATAGTAAGGGTATTGGGGCGCTTTTCTTTGGAAGCAATGACCTTACGAGGAATAAGCAACGCGTTTTGAAATGAAGGGGCAAAGATAGGCGGGGGAGCTATCATTGGCCTAGTTAAGGACTCTGGAAAGACTATTGAGGGCAATGACACGACTGGCTTAGTTTTGGGAGTTCCTAATGTTGACAGAATCTTCCCTTTGGACATCAATGATGCAGATGATGGCAATGATGGCGGTGGCATTAAAGGCACAGCGGATGGCCTCTTCATATCAGTGGGGACCAGAGAAACTGCTACAGATCTCTTTGTCTCCATGGGAACAGGAGGTGGAGCCATTAGGAGGCGATCTTTGTGGGGCGGAGGGGGTGGAGGTGGTGCCATGAGACCCCTGTCTTTAGGATCACCAGAATGGGGGGCAACTGCCATGACAGGCCGCTTGGACTCTGGGCCGAACACTGATGTCAGGTATGTTGGCAGCAATCGCTTAAGGGTGTGGTTTGACCCAATGGCGACTCCAGCAGGAGAGTTTGTGGTGGTGACCACACTTAACCCAGTGGAAGCAGCTGCCCGGACGTGACCTGGATGCTCGACTGTAGTGTGGACAATGGGCTGCTGAGAGGCTTTGGCGGATGGCTGCGAGACGGGGCTTGTAGGCAGCACAGTGAACGTATGATGGGCAGCAGGGATGGAACCATTGAACATTTTCTTCCTGGCTTCCTCCACCTCCTCTGGAGACCAGGTGATGCCTTGCTTCAGACGCTGCGTAGTGAACCAGACTTTGATCTGTTCCTCCGGGTGCTTGGAGGCAGCTGTAAGCCACGACAACTCGGCGTGTGTTGGGTAAGGGAACTTGTTGAAGGATGCCATCAATGTCAGGTTGTCATCTAACGAAGGGTTATATTTGGTGGTGTTCAAAGGAACAGCTATTTTTGGTACAGAGTTAAAGTTGGGCGGGCGCTGGAGCATCGGAGAGACATGGGAGAGCCCTTGGAGGATGGTGGGTTCAGGGATAATGACTGTTCCATTGATGTTCACTGCTGTGATTTGCTCCTTCTGGATTAGACCGTCCAGCTGGCTTTTGAGTTCACTCCTCCTATAGAGTGACTGGATGATGTCTGGAGTTTTCACTGTGGTAGATATGGAAGGTGGAAACACACACGTGCTGTTGCTTTCACCTTGTTCATTTGTCACTTCGCATTCGGCTGAATTGTCCTTGCCTTCGATTGTCTGCTGTAGGATGGTCTGATTGTTCTGCTTTATTCTTTTGAACTTGAAGTTTGTTTCGCCCGGGTGCTGGCTGTCGTTGTGCTCTGTGAGTGAGTCAAACTTCTTTGTATTGAAGTTACAGACAGCACAGAGGTACAAAGGGTTGAGTATGACGTTAGGGTGGCTGGAGTCAACATGGATTTTAAAGTCATTTAGATTTTGTGTTGAAAATGGGCAGTATTTGCATTCGTAGCCCCTTGGCTGCTTTTTCTGGGAGGCTGGGTCAGACATGGCCCGTTCACTGTCCTTCTCTCTGGCTTCTATGTTGTCGAGGACTGGTGGTTTTTTGTTTTCACCCACCTGCTCCTTTTGTTCTAATGGCTCAGGATTCTCGTTTTCCACTGGATCTGAAAACATCTGCTGGTATAAATTTTCTAAATTCTCCTTCTGGGTCTCTTGACTCTTTTCTGAGGATTCAGATGAGTCTGAATGTTCTTTGCCTGTCACATTATTGTCTGCCAATATTTCTACATCCATCCTCTCCTCTGGATCATCCTGGCCTTCAGGTAGGTCGCTGATGACCCGAACCATGCACGGCGTCGAGGACTTTCTACGACTGGACATGACGACTTCTGCTGGTGGTGGTAATAATGGTGTTGCTGGTGTTGCTGATTGCGTTGAAGATATTCTGCTATTTGGCTGTTGCTGCTGCTGGTGCTAGTCGAGGGCGTCAGCGTGTGAGTTTTCGGGGGAGACTTACTGGGGTGTATTGCAGCTGACGGTTGTGGATACTGGCATGTGAGTGGAGGTGGAGTCTCCAGCGTGCGAGAGGGAGGGAAAGACCCGGCTGACGGTGCCGGCCCGGGACCGGTTGTGCAGTGGCGTCTCCCGCTCACTGGCAGCGTCAGCTACCAACCTGGGCGTCATGGGAGGGCATCACAGACAGCAGCGGCGCTCAGGCTGCGCAGAGACAAACAGAACCAGAGAGAGGTGCGTGTTAATATTGTTTGTATTCACTGAGCTGTGTTTCAAACACTTGGGGAAAAACTGAAAGCAGAGAAAAATACATGCGAAACACAAAACGATGTTGATTTTGTTTGTGATGCGATGCGAGAGGGATAATAAACTACCCGACACTGCTGCTGGTTGCAACATACTCAGAGAAGCGAGCTGCAGCACAGCAGCACCAACAGGGTCACTTGCACTTGAGATATATTCTGCGTTGTGTTACTACGTGATTTGGATCAAAGGTTCCTTCGCAGAAAGTAAGTTGGAAATAAAAGCATGAACACGAAGCCCCTTAAACTCCAACAAGATTAATTATTTAGAGGTACATTAAATAAGCAACAAACTTTCTACAGTTACCAAAATAGATGCACGAGAGGATGTGACAAGCTGCAGACGCGCAGCTCCAGTGCATTACAATGGGTTTTTCCACATTTCCTCATTTTACTGGCAACACGACTACAAAGAAGATTAAAGTCTGACCTTGATGAATGCAGCATTTTAGAGGCTGATACCAATAAACAAATAAATGTGCTCATTTCATCATTAAAGATATTATCAAAAGGTCATTTGGCAAAATACAAATAATCCTCATTTATGAATTTTTACTGATGTTGTGAATTAATTTCTTTGAATTTTATTGCTCCATCTGCAGCAATTGAAAGTTCCCAGAGTACTGCCAGCATCTCCCATGTTCCTGTATCAGTATTTTATCATACATTTGTAAATTAGAATTTGCCAGTTTCTCTTAAAACATCAGGCAGTTAAACTAGTCCATTATAATAATCATAGTACAATCATTATGAAAGTAAGAATAAAGTACAGCACAAACTAAATCGCTCGCACCACGGCTCATATACAGTAAATCTGTTACTATACTGTTTCACTATATGATATATATCAGCCTAAACCACTGACCTGCAGCTGTATCAGCCAGGACATAATCTACAAATAGTTTGTATTCACCGAGATGTGGTTCAATCGTTTCCCTTCTGAAGGCCACAAATTGACAACTCTATGTCAGATACGTAGGTCGTGTCGGGGAAAGAATGTGAGAGAAAAACATCCAAACATCTTAGACGGATATCAATAAATTCTATGTCCTTAATACCATCACTAAACCCTGTGAGCTCGTTCTGGTCATTACGCAGCTCCACATCAGAGACGGGAGGTTTCAGTCTTGATATGCGACATGACTCGTCCTCTCAAGCCGGGTTTCTGCGCATGCAGACGTCCTAAAAGACCGTGCGAGCTCCATCAAGTCAAGTTCAATCAGACACTGGCAGATGACAGCGTTTGTTGACAAAGCCGAGGTCTGCAGTTAAAAACGCAGAGAGGCTGAGAACTCGGAAGGAGATGCCGCGCCCAAAGACGGACCGACTATGAATCCGAGTGCCACTTAATTAGGACACACTGTTCCAGGCCAATCACATGGAAATGCAATAAATTGAAGAGTCCACTGCAACTACAAAAGACAAAAAAAGTCTCCAAACTCCAAATCCCATTAAAAAGACATTAAGCGTCTTTCATAGATTCGGGCAAAGACAACTTCACAGGATAATTACCCTGTAATCATGTAATAAGAGAGACTCAGTGATGAGATCTCCTGACAGCCATCATCCACACAATGGAACCGAGAGAGAGAGGTAGAAACAGATGGAGAGGGAAAGAGAGAGAGAGAAGTGTGAATACATATGGGGAGAGAGGGTGTAAAGGGTAAAAATAAAAGGAGGACAAAAGGAGGAGGCAGGTAAAAGGGGCACAGAGAGAGAGAGAGAGAGAAGAGTTATATAAAAGAGAGAGAAGAAGCACAGAGATAAAGAAAAGAGAAAGAGGGGAGAGTCTAAAAACTTCGGAGCTGATGAAAGAGAGCAGGCACAAAGCAGAAGACGGTTTAACTAGGCCATGGCCTGGCAGACAGAGAGAGAGAGAGAGAGAGAAGACAGTGAAAGGAAGAAAGAACGCAGATAAACACGAGGAGGGACAACAGAGCGTTTTAAAGAGGCAGGAAGCAGAGGAAGAGGAGCGTGAAAACATTTCCATCTGACCAGAAATTTGTGCGTAAAACTCAAATATTACAAAAATGACGGAGTGAGGTTTGGGTGAAATTTCTATCAGCAGAGTGGAAGCTTTGAAAAGGTGTCCCAATCATTTGGGACAAAAAAAACACATTTGCCAGAAAAATTGAGAGTATTTCAACACTTAATTAGTATTGGGCAAGCTGTTATTTGTCCCAAGTGTCACTTAATGTTGGACATATTTCATACTCGCGCAGCCTTGATCAGCCTCTCACTGCCTGCAGAGGAGACATATTTTAAAGTTGCAGAGTTTCCAGACTCCTGCTTGATTTGTTGCCTTGTGCAGTGAGACTGAACTAATCCTGCGTCATTAAACATCTCACGCATCCACACCGCTGCTTATCTGCATCTAGACTTCTCGCATTCAAGAGCCGAAGACAGTCCAGACTCAGATCGAACCAGGATCCAGGAGAGAAGACCAACACGGTGCAGCCACACAACACCACCCCACCCACACCGATTAAACTGAATCTCGCTCTGGACCCGGTCCAGCGAACGCCCTGGGTTAGGCCTCAGTTACCAGGAAACCAGAGAGCGTGTGGAGACCTCCAGTTGGTAGCTGGCACTGGAAACTTTCTCTCTCCTTTCTGCTCAACCAAACATGCTCCGGTCTAAGCGAGTGACCTCTTCCAACCTTAGATTGTATTTTATTTCAGCACAGTTGCAGTAATTTTAGGCTGGAGGACTCGCATGTGACAGATCAAAACCGAGAAGCTGCTGATAAAATATTCAGACTTTTACAAACTCCAGCAGTGATGTGGTGTATTCAGCATCTTGGCCTCATGTTCCCCAAACGTTGCTGTTTTCACACTGCAATTTGTGGTAGTTTCTGACATGGTCCTACAAGTCAAAACCTGACCCGCTTTTAGGTCCTGGCATGGGTGTTTTATTAATCTGACTCCGTAAATTATGCACATAAGACTCACTGAGGGGGGGGTGGAGGGTAAGAGCTGAGAGTGCGTGTAAAGGAGGACGTGGAGGAGAAAGAGGAAGGAGCGGAACGTCCTGCAGACCAGACCTAAAGAAGGGCGGAGGATTCAGACGAATAAAGAACCACGGCAAAACGAAAGAGAGTTCAAGTGAACAAACGAGGAAGAGAGAGAGAAAGGCTGAAGCGTTTCAGTGGAGCGGCGGCGGCTTCATATCGACGAGGAACAATGCTGCCGCTGAGAGCTCCGGAAAAACACAACAGGGTCATGTTTTGACGCATCACTGGATCGGCCTCGAAGACTCCGGGCCAACTTCTGACGAGGGGAGTCATATGCCACTTGGCTGCGTCCCATTCTGTTGGGCGCAGCTCGTCTCCACGCATCCTTGTAATTACTTGTACAGTATTTGTGTACGGGGGATTGTTGGGAGCACGGCGGCGCTCCGTAATTATGGAGAAAATAATAAAACTGCAGCAACGACAACAGTGATTTGCAAATTGCAGGAAGCAACAAATCTTCCTTTTGAGAAGCAGGTGACTTGAGTTTCTCTTCCTCTTCCCTGTCACTGCCTGACGGAAACATCTGCATCTTTAATTCAACAGTGTTTCCCCTGCGCGGTTCCCCTCCTCTGAAACCCACAGAAACCCAACTCAGACCAGGACGCGACACATAAACTCCCCTGAAAGTGACACCGAAGTAACCCGAGTGGATCGGCCGGGTGAGTCGGGGGTCACTGCAGCGTTTATGGGGGGAAAAAACCTCAGCGTGTCACCTCCATCAAGGACAAAGCCAACCATCCATCTAACCACAAACTGGAACCGTCCCTCTACTGTATCTGGCTGCAGCCGTTTCAGCTCGCTCGTCAGCGGGAACGAGGACGCGCTGGAGGGAGGGGAGTGTCGAGGAAGCCATAAAACAACTCGGAGACGGAAAAGAAGGTAATGAGGAGATATCCTGGGAAATGAAATGACAAATTAGGAGGATGAGAGGCAAATCGTAGGGAGCCAAGTGTGCTAACAGGAGGGGTTAAAGACCTTTTACTGGAACAAGGGCAAAGAGGGAGATGCACAGAAAAGAATCCACTCAAGACTAATTTCACTAAAGCTCGTCTTGTGCGTTACCAGGGGACCTGAGTTAAGCTGGTCTGTTCCATCATAAGTCATCCTGCCACCAGAGGCTTTTTTACAGATGCAGCTCTCTCTCCAAACTCAAACAGGTCCAGTATCATCCGTATCGTTCTGAAGCATTTTTAAAAGTGAAACGTTAGGGCAAACAATCAAACCCCTGTGTCACCGTCGTTCTCCGGCCGCTCTTCTTTACCAAGCACAACGTAGTTTATCCCTGCAAAGCGACCTCCTGACACAAACGGGCAATGAGGGTTTTCTAAAAGGTGCACAGGGGCAGGATGAAACACTGCTTTGAATAAGTAGCTACATGCTCTCACATAAACCTTCAGTAGTGAGGGACAGACTAGTGCGAGGACTTTAGGTGGTAGATGTGAGACACAGGGGCGGATCTAGGATGTTTCTGAGTAAGGGGCCATCAAGGGGCCACAGTATTCATAGAGGGGCCAACAAAATACTCACAAACACACACAGCATGTGAGAAAACGCAGCTTGTTTTTCATCTTTTAAAACCATTTTTACTTCTGATCTAAGATTTACCGACGCTTGACTTTCGTGTCGCCTCATTAGCACCGCTGGTGTTTGGGTTTGGAACTGCATCCATCTAACTGCACTAGGACAAAATGTCTGAGTGACAGGACAGGGCCAATCAGTTTCAGCTGGGGCCAATGCCCCTGTGGCCCCGCCCCTAGAACCGCCACTGGTTTGACATCACTGTGAATCGACTGTGTGTGTTTGTGTAACTTTACAAATCATCTGTTCACGGCACAACCTGAGCAGACGGAAACTGTCTCCTGTCTGTTTCCTTCATGAAGTCAGTATCATTGCCGGCGCCGATCCAACACACTGGATCCTATCACATTTCAGCACCCCATGAGCCTCCATGAAGGCCCGACCCCGCCCTCACACGTCCTCCTGGGTAACGAGACTGAAAAGCCTGCACAGTACCTGTAAACAACAGGAGCAGACACCGGGGAGCGAAGGAACGACAAAGGAGGGAAAGTGGTGAGGCCACTTTCTTCTAGGGCAATGTCGCATGGAAACTAAGAGCGTCCTGGTTCTGGGTCCTCGTGAGCACCCTCCCCAGGCACAGAGTCATCGTGCAGCAAAAAGAGCTCGGTGTGCGTGTGTGTGCGGCCGCGTTTCGAACTGAAGTGTGTGTAGGGATGCTAAATGATTGATCAAAGGGCGCCTTTGTGTGGGCACCTCGTGGTGCTGATGCATCATTAACACAGCTGGTAGTATGACCCAGCTCCTCTGAGAGTGTTTCCAGAAGCCTCCTCCTCAGCTTTAGAGATCGTGTTATATAAGAGCACGGTGAAACCGCCATAAGGACGTCACGACCGGGTTCACCTCGGGAGGTTTGAGCTGGCCCTTTACCAGGAGGAATGACTGACACAGGACTGACATTACAGACAG
This sequence comes from Microctenopoma lineatum, assembly GCA_032361105.1. Classification (NCBI taxonomy): domain Eukaryota; kingdom Metazoa; phylum Chordata; class Actinopteri; order Anabantiformes; family Anabantidae; genus Microctenopoma; species Microctenopoma lineatum. Next base: position 934,216 of record JAUMHJ010000003.1, on the reverse strand, counting down.
GAAACCAGAAATCACTGGGATCATCTGTCCTAACGGGGCTCTGAGCGCGTCTGGGGGATTTTAAATGGTCACAGGAGGTCGTCTGCTTCACAAGGCTCAACGTCTCTGCTTAACTTTCAGTTCCAGGGGACGCGGTCGATGCCAGTGGACGTCTCTGCCGCCATCAGGACGGAGGCTACAGCTGAGGACAGTGTGTGTGAGTGTGTGTGATCATCAAACTGAACAATCAGGCAAAGTTTGATCATCTGGATTCTGGAGAAACAGCTGTTATAAAGTCTGGTACCTAGAAGTAGAAGTCGTATCATCTACGTCCACGCGGGCCCTCTGGAGCCCCATCAGGACCCTGACTGGGCCCAGGTGCCCCACATTGGGAACCACAAACCAAGGCCAAACGACACTTGAAGCGTCGGATAAGTTGGAAGCGTTAAACAGCAGCAGCTGCATGACTGATGGATCTCGTGAGGCAGCTTGATGTGCGGATGGGAACAAAGCCGGCTTTTCATCGGCACAGGACCTTGAGAGAGTTTTAGGTTTCGGGTGATTGGGTGGATAATTGGAGCGATGCTCTCAGCCTCGCGCGGGCCTGACGTGCGTTGCGTTGCCAAACCCCTGTATCGCCGAGCGTCTCAAGGTCGAGCCTGCAGAGCAGGAGTATGAATGACATCAATCAATCTGCTCATCCCTCCATCACACCCACCATCAGCAGCGTCTCATCATCCACCCACTGTTCCTCCATCATCCTCACTCTGTCTCTGCAGGAAGATCAGGATCAAATCTGATGCAGCTGCAGGAAGTGAACTGACCTTTAAACACAAACTTTATCTAAAACAACAATCAACTGACAGAAAATTAGAAAAAAGGTTAAAGACAACGAAAAACGAAACATCTGATGCTTCTGTCTGTTCTGTGTGGGAATATTTTTGGGTTGAACGCGACAGAAGTCGGACCAAACCAAACGTGCAGTCACACGTCGACATCTGCGGCGCCGCGTTGCTGTTGTTTCACCGCAAACTCCTGCAGATGTCAGCGTGTGAACTCACCTCTCTTTTTTCAACGTGCGCCGTTGTGTTGAAACCCCCGCTACCCCCGAATGTAAGAAAAAACACCATTCGTACAATTTAGAACCTGGAAATTAAACTTCAAGCTTCTGTTTCGTCAATTTCCTCTTAGTTTAATATTCAGCATGAAAAACTTTTTAAATCAGGTTCTACAAACCAATCGCTCCAATTACCAAACTCACCTTTACAGCGCGAGAAAGAAATCTGAGAGAACTGTGCCGCTCTAAAATGTCAGCGTCTAAAAGTAAAGAGCTGATATTAAAAACACCACATTCTGTGCATTAGACAATATGAGGAACTGTTGAAGCCTGGGTGTTATTTTAATTCTGGTTTCACATTAGCTTTTCATTTCATTCCTGACATTTACATAAATAAAAGCAGGCGGAGACACAAACAGAGGCAGAGTTTCCAACGCGCTGCGACGCAGATAAAAAGATTCCACCCGCCCACGGATCGCGAGGGGTCAGAGGTCAAGCTGAAAAACACCTCGACCTGCGGCTGTGATGACGGACGAGCTACGGAGGAAGATGCAAACACCAGCTTCCCGTTTAAGAACGCCGCACACACGTTGTGGGCGCTCCCTCGGCAAAACGCGACCATGAAATATGAATGAAACACAATTAGCAGCTTTAAAGAAGTTCATCAAGGCCACAACCTCTGTCTGAAGCCACACGCACACACACACACACACACACACACACACACACACACACGCACACACACACACACACACACACACACACACACACACACACACACACACACACCCCTGTGAACTGTCAAGGTAGCAAATAAATAAATAAACGCGTCCTTGGACCCGGCGACCAATCACCCGTCAGCATCTCTCCGTCTCACAACAGCTGCACGTTTTAGCAACATTTGACTTTTGGTAATGAAAACTTTTTTCCACCCTTCAGATTTTCTGTGTTGCGTTGCCTCCGTGATCCCCTCCCTCCCCCACCGCCATCCCTCCATCCTAAAATTTAATGGATGCAGTGACTCATTAAAAAGTGAAGGTAGGGGAGACAGTGGAGGGTTAGGGTGGGGGTAAAAAAAATTAGGAAAGAGACAGAGAGAGATAGAGACAGAGGAGAGCGGTGCTTCATTTCCATGGCGTTACCATGGCAACAGCAGCGCAGGAGAGACGGCGAGGTGCCCTTCTGCCGTCGAAGCGCCTCGCCGCCGAATATTAACCAGGCCTGTACGCTCAGGTGCTAATTAGGAGAAGAGGAGTGGGGAGGAGGGGGGGAAGGTGAGGAGGAGGGAGGTCAGGAGGGAGTAGAGGAGGAGGGGAAAAAACCACAAGAGGTGACAAGAAAGAAGAGGAGGATAAGAGAGGAAGGGGGAGAGGGTGGAGAGAGGGAGTCAGGACGAGAAGTGGGATCAAGGAAAAGGGAACAGGTGCTGAAGGGAGGAAGAATAAGAGGAGGACGAGAGGGGAGAGGTCTGGAGGGAGGAGAGGAGTGGGACAAACACGGGAAAGGTGATGGGGAGAGGGAGGAAGAAGAAAAGATGAGTGTGAGAGAGAGAGAGCGATGAGAAGAAGTCGGGAGGGGGAGAGGATGAAAGAGAGGAGGAGGAGGAGGAGGACAAGGGGGAGCAAGAGGAAAAAGAAATGAAGAGCATGAGAGTGACAGAGGACAACCAGGAGGGAGGAAACAAAAAAGAGAGAGGGAGGGGGCGAGGTGTAGAGAGGAGGTCAGGAAGGGGCAGAGGATGAAAAAGAGGAGGAAGAAAAAGAGGAGAAGGGAGCACAGTGTGAAAAGAATAGTGAGAGGAGAGGGGAGGAGGGAAACACAAGAAAGGTGGGAGGAGATGAGAAAAGGGAGAAAAGAGGGTTTAGGAGGTCACGAGGGGGTCAGAATCAGAAATAGAGGAGGAGGAGTAAAGAAGGTCCAGTGGTGACAGGAGGAAGAGACAGAAAAGAGAAGGTGGAGGAGAGGAGGGAGAGAAAGAGGAGGGTGACAAGTAGGAAGGAGAGGAGGAGGAGAACATGTGAGGTGGAGGTCAGGAGGAAGAGGAGACGTAGGGACGTAGGATGTAAGGACACAAGGTGAGGAAAGTAAAGAAGGAGCAAAGGGTGAGGAGATTAGGAAAAAGGAGGGGAGGAAGGATAGGAGAGGAAAAGGAGCAGGGAGGAGAGTCGTGTCTTCTCCCCCTGAGCCTGTCAGAGGTGAAAGGACAGAGAGGAGGTGAAGGTGGGGAGGAGGAGGAGATGAAAAGGGGGGGGGGGCAGAGCGAGGATGAGAGGAGGTGCAGAACGAGCAGGTCGATAAAACATGCATGAGACAGTGGCTGCGTGTACGTCTGTGTGCGTCCTCCTCTGTCACGTGTTTATATACGTGTGTGTGTGCATCTGCTGCTACACACAGACACACTCACACACACACACACACCGTACAGAGTGTGTGTGTGTCGTTCTACCTCCCGTCACATTGGCGTGTCCTCGCATCACGTGTCAGCCCCTCAGAGTGTACGTGTGCGTCGGACGCCTCCATATGTGGACGTGCGTGTCTTCGTGCGTGTGTGTGTGTGCATGTGTGTGTGTGTGTGTGCGTGTGTGTGTGCGTCTCCATCCAGCCATGAGCTGCTGGAAGCCTCGGAGACTCTCTGCTCCGGAGCCGTATATAGGTCAGTGCAGCCGCCTCGCGGCCTCGCGTCGCGTCACGTAGCAGCACACGATGAAAGCCGAGCGAGGAGCGTTGGAGCAGCAGCGTCGGGAGGTTTGAAGAAGCGGGATCAAAGATATTTAGGAGGAATCATTCACGCGTTTACATGACCGACGTTTGACTGTGGCAGGACAGCTGGAGGTTCAACGTGGTTCTCACTGTACGACACATCCGCGTCACGTCAGCAGGAACCGGACGACTTTACTCAGCAGCGGAGACGGAAGCGTAACAGGCGCCACTGAAACACGTCACCCCCACACCTTGCTGGTGGAGGTTTCCCATTAGGAGAGGCTATGCCCCGAGTTCAGCCTCGCAGGCAGACGGCACGTGAAGAAACAGTGACACCCCTTTTTGGTTGTAGGCCTCCTCCTCCTCACTACAGCTACAGCTTCCTTTTGAGAACCGCTCAAGCTGTTGCAAAGAAAACGAGGTTCTCGGACATTTCGAATCCTACACTCGGCCAATGAGGCAGCAGCAGGCAGCATGTTATGTGATCAGGTTCTTTAATCATAAGTCGATCAGATTAGCAGGTTACGTAGATCTGTGTACTTTGGTTTGTTTTCATGGTCCGAAGCTTTAAGATCTTAATTCCTGCGCTCTCGTCGTGGCGCTCCGGGTCAGATGTGGGTGTAAATAAGCGGCCAGCGATGGTACTCGTATAAAAGCGCTGCTGGGGGTGTACTGCATTCCTTCGCTGTGAGTAAGGGAAAAAGAAAACGCTTCCTGCTCTTCCTCTGAATGGGATGGGCCACCGTGCCGAGGTGAATTCCATTAGCACTGGTTTCTGTGGAGGGTTTTACTGTCACCCCGGCGGTAACGCTGCCTCTGAGGGCCTTCACGGCCTGCCAAGAAGAATCTCTGCAGCAGGGCGTGGAGGGAGCCCTGCTGAGGAAGAAAAGCCCAGGACTCCACAAAAGGACTTCTAATAAACTTTTATCAGTCACAGTGCTTTGCTTCAGACCAGATTTATTCTTTCATGTTCCTCTACTTCCACTGTCACAGCGCTGGGGGGGCCGGTCTGAAGCGGGTCACGGCCGCGCTGCTTATAGGCGACCTGCACAGGACCAAAGGAGGAATGTGGAGGAACCTGATTCTGCTGCAATGTTTTCTACGGGAAGGGTTCTGTCAAACATTCCTGATGAGAATCTGAATATCAGCACAAAGCTGCGTCATTTGGACCGGGTGGTGCTGAACACCACCTTATTCACGGTGTTAAAAGCCGACTTGTGTGGTGCTGGCTTTGGGCTTTTGAGCAGTAGAAGTTGCAGCAGGGAACAGGACAAGTGGAAAAAGTTGTCCTGACCCCGCCCCCACGTCACCGTGGGTCGGTGTAGCGCCTCGTCCCCGTGGTCACGTTCCTCTTTCTCATTCATACAAACAACGCGTTTAACTCGGGCCCCAATGCTGCGGGTCGTCTGTACTCACTCCGACGTGGCGGTTGGAATGATTAGCGGAGACGTTTGATTGGCTGCGTGTAAACACGTTATCTCGGTGGCAATAACTTGGACAAGCTCTTATCTCACTTATGAGAAACCTGACAGAGATGCGAGCCGGAGATTAGCCGGGACGCTGAGACGCGCACACACCTTATCTTGTTTAGTGCAGTCTACCTAGGCTCTGTTTCCATGGTGATATTAGGATTATGCCGTGATGAAATATTCTGAACGTTGTTTATTTGTGCATGAATCAATCGGATATTGCCGATGCTCTGATTGCATTGATTTCTGAGAAGCTTTCTGCGTGTGCATCTCCTGTCTGCGGCTTCCTGCCTATTGTTCTCTCTCCTTCTGCTTTCATTTCTCTATTCATTATTATAAAAACGCGTCTATCAATCAGCCTGCAGCAAAATGTGCCGCTGGCTCTTCTGCATCCTCTCAAAGCCGCGTCCACAGAGAGCAGAACATTCTTCTTTAGCCAACCATGGCCGTGCACGAGGAGGTCAGAGGTCAGAGCTGGCACTCATCGCCTTGCTGAAGGGCCCTTGATCAAGGAGCGTACAACTAGAAGACCTTCTCCGTGCTCCCCGTCCAGCCCCAAAACACCAACCGAGGGAAATCAAAGTTAAATAAAGAAAATGAAAGCAGAATAAGTAATCACCGGTGAGCCGGGCACCGAGCTGCACCTGAAAAGGCTTATTTTGATTTGGAGGTGGGAGCTGGA
>JAUMHJ010000003.1:873859-918332 GCA_032361105.1 Microctenopoma lineatum | reverse complement strand
CACACACACACACACACACACACACACACACACACACACACACACACACACACACACACACACACACACACACCATTCTTTTGTAATAAAGCGTCAGTTAATAAGAGACGGATTTTTGTTGGCTAAGCCGGTCGGAGACGAAGGAAGACGCTCTGGCTGCCAAATCAGTGTTTTCACAGCCTGAATCACAGCTTACCACTGATACTGGCCCAGGGAGGAGGACACACACACACACACACACACACACACACACACACACAGAAACAAATTACGCTGGATAGCAAAGGAGTGATACATGTGCTGGTGTGCACACGAGCAATCGCCCACATACATGCATATGCTGTATTATGCATATAGCCACACACACACACACACACACACACACACACACACACACTTCCTGTACAGAGATGCATACACACACTTAACTGCTTGTACATAAGAACACTTAAAACCAGACAGGACACACAGCTACACACACCTGCATTTCTTTCTCTCCCCGCTCTGTCTAGCCTCGTTCTTCAACCCAACACACACACACACACACACACACACACACACACACACACACACACTAAACTGTTCACACTGAGTGGAGAAGAACAACAGTCGCCATCAGAAGGCCTTCTTCTTGGAGCAAAATTATATCTTTCTCTCTTCCTCCTCCTGTCTCCGTCTACCTCTCTCTCCCTCTTTCTCTCTCTCTCTCTCTCTCTCCCTCTCAATCACTCCTCCGGTGCAGTTTGGGCTGTTTCCATGGCAACGCGCCGAGTCCCATGGTCGCTGGAGGGAGAGAGTGCTACCCCGCTCGTCCTGCCCAAAAAAAAACTGGAGAAAAAAAAGAAAGAAAGAAAATAACAGCTAAACACTCCTTCAAACTGTGGACTACAATCTCCGCGCGCGCGTGTGTGTTACTGCTGTGTGGGTTCATGTGTTACTATTCTCTGTGTGTGTGTGTGTTATTTTTCCCAAATGACTGGAGTGGCTACCAAAAAACACCAATTTCAGTCAGTGTCTGCTTCAGTCTTTGTCTTTGTGAGAACAGAAGCCGACTCCTCAGATGTTGATGATTATAGATTATCGACTTACACCTAGTTACGTATGTATAAATGTGTCGATCTGATCGGGTGTGTTTTCTTATCAGCGGTTTGTTTTCTGCTCGCCGTCCCGTGACAGTTCTCACACCCGCACAAGAAGAATATTCTGGAAAAATAATGAGCGTTAATTATTTTTCAGACTGAAAATGGTCAAATGTTGAAATGTGAGCAGGAATAAAAGGAGGAATTCTGTCATCGCTTCTGAAATGTTGACGAGCTGCAGAAAATCGTCTATTTCATATTTATTCAGACGTTTATTCAACAGGCAGTTTGAGAGGAGAGGAGCGTACGAGGAGGAGGGAAGGAGACGGGAAAGAAGGGATGAAGGATGGAGAGGGGAGAGAGGAGGAGGAGGCGAGGAAGGAGGACGTGAAACAGAAAGAGTAGCACGGGTGGAAGGGCGGCAGAAGGTGTGGTGGATTAGAGGAGGAGTAACGAGGGGGAGAAGGAGAACGAACGGGGTGGGGGGGTGAGGAAGGACGGAAAATAAAAGCAGCTGATTCCAAAGGAAGGAGGAAAAAAGAAATCCTTCCTCCTTCCCTCTTCTTCCTCCAACTTTCTCCTGCTCCGCTCGCTTTTGTCTCATAATCTTCCCCCGTTTATTCTCCTCCCGCCTCCTCCCCTCCTCTCCCCCGCCCTCCTCTTTGATTCTCTTTTTTCCAAAGCAGCCCAAACTCCCGCGTCCTCCCGCAGCGTCTATTTGTTTGTACATCAATAATTCCTGGTGACAAACGGCGGCCTTTTCATCGCTCACATGCCAACCTGAAGCCCGACACGCTCACTTTCTTATTTCTTTTCATATTCGCTTCTTGATTTTTGCGGAGCGAGCGGTCGCTTCGACAGGTAGATGTCAACTCTCTCTTTCTGCTGTCTGTTGAGATAAATACCCCCCACCCCCACCCCCACAGGAGAAAATCAGACAAAGAAGGATTTAAAAAAAAAAATAGAAAATAGAAAACTGGACTGGTCCAAAAAAAAAGACATGAATCAATAACTGTGATAAAATAAAATGTTTAGAAGAAACATTTTATTAACAGAGCCGAGAATTTAACATCCTGAATGCGCATCCAACGGAATCACACCCACAACCCACAGAGAGCAAAACCTTAAAAAGAAAGATGGGACGGGCTCTTCTCTCCTCCGTCATCTCCACCCACAAACCTCCTGGTAGGTGGGTGCAGACAGGTGACGGCGGGGTGGGGGCGACCCACACGGTGTTCCGCATCACAGATGATTCTCAGAGATTCTGGTCTCATCACCCTGAGACGCCTGTTGTACCCGGGACGAGACGCCTGGTCACACAGGACACTCCCACTTCTGAAACGTGCTAAACGCCGCGGTAATTATCCCACGAAAGACGCTCGTCTATCTGTCTGGTAAAATCCAGGTGGTGAAAACCAGAATCCCTCTTTTATTAAAGCGCTAAACGTTTTCTGCCATCTGTAGCTTTTAAATAGCATTTTTTAAATTCACGAATGCACACGACCTCGGGTTATTGGGAAGGCGTCCTCCTCAGGTGTCTGCGCCGCGTGAGGCGGGAGGATCCTCAGGAGGACGAGTCAGCGCAGAGTTCGGCCTTTAGATTGAGTACAGTACGTGTGACTGTAGACACGGTGACGCATGTGTGTGTGTGTGTGTGTGTTCCTCCCACTTGTGATAGTAAAGAGAACAAGTGACATCCCATCAGCGCCCTTCACCACCCCCCCCCTCCCTATATCCAACGCACACTCTCACTGAGAATCTGCAGCCAAGCAGAAAAAATAGTTTGGCTGCACATCCTGTACCGCTTGTTTAAGCTCCACGCTGAGAAACACCAAACTCTCTCTCCCTTTCTGTTTCTTTGTCTAACTGTCTCTTTTTCACTCCATTTTGTTCCCTTTGTCCCGCTCTCTTTCACACACTTTACTTTCTCACACACACACGCGGGTCTCCGTGTGGACAAAGCCTTCATTCACAGGAGGTTTTGGTCAAGCGGCTCGGCCTGCTGGTGAAACTCAACGATCCAGACGGGACTGTCTGCTTTTCACCTGCTTTGCAGGACGTGTCTGCGTTTACTGAGGAGTAGCTGGTGTTTAACGGGCTGTTTCGACTGACTGCTTCTCATTTAAACTCTTTCCCATCACCTGCTGACGGACTCCTCTTCTAACGCGGCCGTTCTTCTCATTGGCTGATGGACTTGTTTGCTGATCCCTGTAGGTTTAGGCTTTAGAACAGCTGCCCCCTTTTCAGGTGCTGGGGCCACTTAAGGCCTCGGTATCTCGCCCTCACTCCAAAATGTGGAATAGAGAAACTGGAGAGATTCATTTTCGATTGCTCTGGAGTAGTGTTAGTCGAGGCGCCTAAACCGAGACCAAGCAGAGACATGACGAAGACCAAGACCAAGACACACTTCAACGTTGAACCTTTTCACTACCGAATGTTCATCAAAAAGAAAAGCGCCCTGGTCTGTGTTCAGCCTTGGTCTTGGTCTCCACTGCGACGCTACCCTTTAATGACTGTGTTTGAGCTTCCCCACACGTGGGCGGTTTTTCCTGCTCGGTGAACACCTTCTTCCTCCAGATTTACTGAGCGGCTGGATGCATTTCACTGCCGGCTTCTGTGTCTGTGATGAAACTTTAGAGAACAATGCAGGAGGTTTAACGCCAGATTGTGATGCAATCTGTGTGTAAGTATGTGTTTGTGTAGATGTGGCCTCTTAATATGACGCAACAACGAATTAAACGCGCGCGGCTGCGTCTCTATAGAATGTGTCTGCGTATACGTACGGCGCGCGCGCGAGCGCAGTATGATGCAACGAGCATGCAGAGCAGGCAGCAGAAAGCAGCTACGCACTCCAACAAACAGATATACTGGCACTGGGGATGTGTGTGTGGGAGACAGAGCGAGCGGGAGAGCGGCGAGAGAGATAGAGTACTGTACTACTGCAAATGTGTGTACTGTTGGTGCGTGAGCGAGTGTGTAAACAAGTGTGAAAGACAAAGACAGTGTGTGATTTAGTACTATTACACATGCAAAGAGGAAAGAATCTTAGCAGGAGGTGTGTTAGAGCAGCAGGGGAGATGAATGCATGAGTGTGTGTCTTTATGTAGTACAGACATTTTAGCTAGACGCTGTTGTTATGGGGCCATTTTGGCTGCTTCGCCAACAGTCACAGAGACTTTCACTGCGATGTGGTTTAAGGGTTAAAGGTTCGGTGTTGTTGTTGAGCTGCGATGGTTTTGGGGGGAGTGGATGCATAACGTCAATAACTGCCCTATAGCGAGGCGTGTTTGCGTGTGTTATGCGAGTGTGTCGACCAGCTGGTGTTCCACATGTGGAAACGACCTGCAGAGCCAGAAACCTCAGCACAGAGGCCAGTTCTACAGTGGATCCCTGCCCAGAGTGTGTGTGTGTGTGTGTGTGTGTGAGAGTTCACAATGCATCTGTGTCTCTGAGAGGCTGCCAGTTAGTGGGTGTGTTATGAATGTGTAATGTAAGTATGAGTCAGTTTATTTTTGTATGTGTTTATTAAACCTCTCCGTGTCAATACAGCGAGTGATGGTACAGCGAGTCACGGTACAGTGAGTGATGGTACAGTGAGTCACGGTACAGTGAGTGACGGTACAGTGAGTGACGGTACAGCGAGTGATGGTACAGCGAGTCACGGTACAGTGAGTGATGGTACAGCGAGTCACGGTACAGTGAGTGATGGTACAGCGAGTCACGGTACAGCGAGTCACGGTACAGCGAGTCACGGTACAGCGAGTCACGGTACAGCGAATCACGGTACAGCGCACAGCTCACCGCTGGACGTTACTCAGTGCTGATCAACCTCTCCCGCCGGTTTGCATCTGAGCCGAGGCTTTACGGTTGGCGTCGACCTTCCGAATGAGGAGTCTGGGTGTCGTCTTTGCACCACCATGTTGTATCGAATGCTAGCTTACTGAAAACGCTAACCACACTCCGCTCCTGCCGTCGACAGGACGAACAAACGTTACCCCACCAAGTCGTTCAACGAGTCACGTCAGCTTCACCTGATGTGTAAAATGTCCCGAGGCCAAGTGGTCGGACTCTTCCTGAAGTCAACTCTGGCACGTTTTCCCGTTGGCGTCGTGGCGCGCTACCACCTGATCACAAAACGCTGAGCTGCAACGCTGGAGTTTCAGGTAACATACTGTTACCTGCATGTGTAAGTAACAGTATGATCGTATGAGTGAATGAGCCCAGCTGTAACTACGGTGAGTCAAAATGTGAGTCAGTGCAAACGGAGTCAAAGCTTCACTGAGTGAGTCTGGAGCAGTACAGTTCACTAAGTGGATCAATACGTTACGTCTGAGTGTGATTCCGCAGCAATACGTGTCCCAATAAGACTAATGCGGTGAGTCAATACGAGACTGACTCCGATTCACAGCGTGAGTTTGAAGAACAATTAATAAAAGAGACAGAGTATGATCCGATAAACACACGTGAAAAACACGATTCTGTGAGTCAGAGTGAGTCAGTACATATGTTCAGTGTCAGTGTCGGGTTACAAATGTGAATACTTGTAGCGAGTCATGCTGTGAATTTGTAGCTAGTACCTCGTATCGTAGTATAAATACATGAACCAGTATCTGTTGTTAGGCTGCTGTGTTGCTGGTCAGCACGGCGCATACACTTAATATTAGCTGCTTCTAAGGTCAGATATTTACCAAGTGTGTGTTTGCTGTGTGTCTGTGCATCGCTGGTGTGTGCGTGTGTGTGTGTGTGTGTGTGTGTGTGTGTGTGTGTCCACAGGCAGGGCAGTGAAGGGGAGCTAATCCAGTAAAGTAACAGAGAACCGACAGAGTCAGAGGTCATTATCATTCACACACCGCCGAACGCAACACACACAATGCTTGATCTGCAACCACAGCACCCCACACACACACACACACACACACACACACACACACACACACACACACACAAGACTGTTGCACACACACACGCCTGATATCCATCTTGCTTCTCTCTCATTTACACTGAAAAATATTCATTTGCCAATTCTATTCTTCTTGTATCTGCACTCCCTCCCAAACAAACCAAACCTACAACCCACCCACATGCACAACACACACACGCGCACACACACACACCAGATGGGTCTTAATCTCCTGTTGCCATAAACAAACACAACCCGTTCGAAGAAACAGACAGAGAGACCACTGTGTGTTGGTATAACTCCTTGTCATCTAACATCCTGTTAATTCCTGCTACGGCGTCAAACAAAACTCCTCCGAGTCCCGCAGGCGCGCGCAGGCGCTGGCCTCGGACAGATACGAGCGCAAAACGCGCTAATGCTGCACAGATGGGGGTCTTTGGTTTTCATGCTTTGCTGATACTGTAGCTAAACGTCCACACACGGTCCATTATCAATCAGCCGGATCGGTCGGAGCTTTTCCTCATCGACGGACACTCAGACAGGGAGAACGAGTGAACCTGCACGGAAGAAGCCTGGAAATCCACATATACATGCGGCAGATCGGACTCCTCCTGTGTCTTTGGTTTCATTGTGGAAGCGCGGTTTGCAGACAGTAAGTGTATAGAGACAGAAAAGCAGCTTCCTGGTGGCTTTAGTTTGGTGGGAGGTGACAGACAGCACCGTGAGAGAGACGGACAGTCACAGCGCTTCTTTTTAAAGCAGAAACTGTCTGAGATAAAGAAGTTCACAGTGAATGGGACTTTCTTAGACTAGCATCTAGCCCTAACCTTTCCCATGGCATCTGTGCCTCAATAACTTTCCTCATTTCCATGTTTCAATGGGTCTTTCTGCAAAACATCAAACAGGAATAGTTTGATGCAAATGTAGTCGAACCGCTTTCCTTCACAGCGTCTCGGTAAACCTTCCCGTCAACCTTCGAATTTAGGAGCGTCGATCCAGCTCTGTGATCTACACAGATGTCCTACGCCAGAGCGGAGGTGTCTCAGGGCCTTTCAGGAACGCCGCGCATTCCTCAGGCATCTTTCACCCAATGTTTCCACACGAGTCAACGAGCGGGCTGTGATGTGACGACTTTACCTTTCTGTGATAGGAACAAATAGTACGAACCCAAGTATGCTGCATGCTAGTGTCAGCTAAATTAGGGCTACAGCTAATGCTAATTTTCATTACTGATCAAACTGCTGATTAAGTTTGGTCGGTCCATAAACACTGTCATCAACGGACGGAATCCTTGATGACTTCTTTTGTTCCACCAACCAACAACTTGTCTTAAATGCGTTGTGAACTTCCCGCTTTTGACCTGCAACTGCTGCAGTGACAGCGTCTTACTGTTCTGTTGGACCAGTAGTTAAAGAAATATGGGGTTACGATTAGAACAAATGTTAATGTACATTTAGTCCTGAAAGTTGTTCTGTGCGAGGACACTTTAGCAGCTCCCTGCTGAGTTTTGGTTACAGGATTATCCGTTAAATCGCCGCTGCACTGTACCACAGGGGTAGGACTGAACCCGCCGACCTGGGAGGAAGTGCTTTGGAAGATATCAAAGTTTCTGTACATGCACCACTACTCTGCTGTAACTCTTCGTGCCCCCCGGGGAAGAATTACTGGGAAAGAATCAAGATGTTGTTACAGAGAAAACAGGCTCTGGCCTCTCAGAGAAGATTAACAAGTGTAATGCTGTGCAGATGTAGGCCGAGCACAACTCCCACTCTCCGCTCGCTGCTGCTACGGCGAGGACGGAGAACGTAACGTACACAGAGACAACACATTACTACATACGAGCTATTGGCGAACCACCTTAGCTGAGGGAAGTATTTCTCTCCACTGACTTTTTGATTTCAAGTGCTCAGCTTCGTTGGGCAGTTTTTTTCCACACATTGGTTAAGACCACTTAGTTGCAATAAAAGGAAATCAACACTGCAGCATACACAGAATTATTCCCACTCTCTGATAAACTCTCTCTCTCTGGATGTCCTTCTGCACACGAAGACACAAAGCCCTGAACCAAACTCCAGCCAGCACCGGACCCCAACCCCAGCCAAACGTGGCGGTGATCATAGCTCCACGTTGATGCTGGTAGCTTTGTGTTGACACGTTCACCGAGTCATCAAATGCATTTAGGACCTCGAGCAGCTAATCGCTAAAAGCTGACGTTCTGGATCTATGCAGCAGATAATTAATGCGAAGCTCAGAGTTCTGGTAATCATCGGTACAGAGGTGCTACCAGAAACGTACTGAGCACCAGGCGTCCAGTATGTTTGCCCACCCCAAGAATAAATAGTCACACTGCTAGAAGGTCCCAGAGGTGAGGCGTGCAGCCACCGGTTGGGTAACAGTGCTCAGGGTGTATTTTGCCTTCAGGCATATACACAGGTTTGGTCCAGGTCCAGCTCTTTCTGCTGTTTGGACCCACGGGAGGATTTGTTTGTTTTTCGTTGGTGGAAAAATCATGTGGCACTAATGCAAAAAAGACTCTCAGAAATGGAGCCTACAAAGTGTAATATTGTGCAGATGAAGTCCCACGTGACGCGCTCACATTTATACATGAAGAAGAAGAAACAGGCGAGCAGAAGGTGGGTAAGTCGATCCAGACAAGCTCCAGTCTTTAAATAATTATACAAGGCTCATGCAAACACTGCCACAAAAGAAAGCAAGGTACTCGTCAACAACAGACACAGAAATCATTACAAGAGAAATGAGCCGCCGCTCTGATACAGCACAGACTGTACGGCTGCTCTGCTGTTTCCGTCTCTTTCGCTCAGTTACACCACCTCTGTCGCCGGGGAACTGTCGGAAAATCCTGCAGTACAAATGGATTGCTGGAGAACTCTTTTCAAATCACAGTGTCTCTGCTCCTCCCATCCCATTTCTCCCGTCCCTCCACCCGTCCCCGGCGTCCTCGACCCTCAGCAGGACATCTTGGGTTTCAAAAAGCCAAATTTACCCTTTTTTGGACACTACTTGGAGTCAAACTACAGAATCCCAGGCAGAATTCTGCACAAACTAAATGTCGACAGATGTAATCTGTGCAGAAGAACCATAAAAATGATTTTGCAACATTTGTCATATTGCATCATCAGCAGCTGGAAAACATCCTCCGTAAACTCAGGTTTCAACATGCAGCAGAGTAAAGCTACACCATCACTCCAACCTCAGAGCAGTGGCGTAAGAATCCAGACCCGACGATGGGATAACATCACGTCAGGAGGAGCAACAACGCATCTTCAATCACTACAGCTGTCTGTGAGGGAGCTCGCCGTGTTACAACATCTCTTCATATTAACCCATTTCCAACTCGAGTTACGCTTCTAACTTCACTTATATGAATTCTGTCTTTTGGCAGAAGCTTTTATCGAAGGCGACTTAGAAGCCAGGTACAAAGCCAGCAGACACGGAGCAGACACTTCGATCCACGAGAATGACTTTTTGTTTTCCGAGACGCGAGAGCCAGATGAGCGGCGTTTAAACACCGGGAGAGAGGCTCGGTGCGTTGACGAGCCTCCGAGTGCAGAGAGCTCACAGACCTGGATCAGGCTGCTCAGGTAGGGAGGTACCGTCGGGTTGACCACATCGCAGGTGAGCTTCAGAGCTTTGAATCACTCCTAGCAGACCTGTTGATGGAGCGGGAAGACCAGAGCCTGAGCTCAGGAAACCTTCCTTCATCACAGACACGATGGCGTTGAGCTGTTGAGGTGTGTTCAGCTACACCATCAAGGCTGGATGAGAGGATACAGAGCGGCCTCTTCAAGGCAGACAGAACGCCGTCACCTCCGTGACGGAGGATTCATCACAGGACTGTTAGTTTTAGCTGAGAGCAGACAATAAGCTGCGTGTTTAATTCACTTATTCGGTACAGCACGTACTGTCCAGAGTCGAAACAATGAGCCTCCAGAGAAACTCCATGAACACCAGCCTTTAATAAGACATTCCCCTATTTAGTGTTTTAACAATGGCGGTGGTCCGCTGACCGCGAAGGCCGCCGCGCGCGAGTCACATCATTTTCATAAAAACAGCCTTTTGTCCTGCATACAAGCATCTCCAATCATTTATTCAAGGTTTAGCTACCTGTGTGTGTGCGTGTGCGTGTGTGTGTGTGTGTGTGCGTGCGTGCGTGTGTGTGTGCGTGCGCCCAGGAAAACATTAGATTATAAATTACATAATGAATGTTCCCATTCACGCTATTTCCTGCAGTTGTGAGACCATAAATGGGCAGAATGAGAAATAAGCAGGAAATTAAATATTTGGGGACAAAAAGCTCGTCTTTGTTGGGTAAAGCAGACGGAAACAGATTGTGCCTGTTCTGAATTCATCAAAGTGGACGGAGAGAGAAGGGGAGAGGACGCCTGCATGGGTTAAAAGCACCTGTGGCTGCTCCTCTGAGAGCGGAGGAGGTGCAGATTGGGGAATCCTCCATAATGTTTGCCGATCCTACCGACTTGGCTGGCGGCTGTGTTTTCCTCTCCTCTAACAGAGAGGGTGATTTGACTGATGCTCGTAACAGATTGCATCACAGCAGGAGACGAACTAAAACGGTTTACGCACCGCGGCTCTCCCTAAACTGTCTAACAGTGGCAGCGCTCCACCTTGTAAATTTGGAATAGTAATTTTAGAAATTTCCCAGCAGTCTATCTCCAATTGGCCTTCACTGGGAGTAGTGTTTGATATCAGTGAAGTATCGCGGCGTACCACCTCTGAGCAGCAGAAATGTGATCTCAGCGCTGTGAAACTCACACTCTCACCGTATTCGTCGGGATAAAAAACACCTGAGAAACCTTCGAATCTGTTTTTATTCGGGAGCGAGGATTTCATCCTTCACAAAATGCTTCTTAACACTTTCAGGCGTCTTCGTATGTTCCGGAAACACAACAACGCGAACAAGCCGCGATATGAGGAACTGTGACAAAAGCGCGGGAGGCTTCATGAGGCTCGGCCGCTTTTTGACTCTCTGCTGCTGGTTCTAGGTCCACTTCTTCCCCGGGTCTAAAACAAATACGCGGGCGCATGTAGGGAACGCCGGCGGCCTGCAGGAGTTTAAGGTGCAGTCAGTTCTCTAAGCAGAGGAGGAAATGATCAAACGATCTCCTCTGCCAGGTCTGACCTTAAAAATGAAAGTAAATTATCATTCTCACTTTAAATCTCCAGAGTGAGCGGAGCTCCAGAACCTCCAGAACCTCCGGATCCTCTTCTCCAAATGGTCTGAGACTTTTCAAACTTCAAATTAAGACGAGTTTCCTCCTCCTGACTGATTGTGTTTAAACTCTGAGTAGGTTTATTTCTGAAAGCACATTAACCAATTTCATTTACATAGATGCAGGAAATCCATGCAGCCTCCTTGAGTCCTTGAAAACTTCACTTCCTTCCAAACCCGCTGCCAAACTTCTGTCTGCTAATTTCCACAATTATCTGCCAATTTGTTCCCATTTCAGCCGGATTTGCTCCTCAGGCTGCGAGATTTTCTGACAAATGCATCTAAAACGTGCGAGTACTTTGTTGGTAATTAGTCGAGGCCTAAACGCGGGTCATCGGGTGCTTTCTTCTGCTGCAATTAGCTTGTTTCCTTTCTCCATTTTGAACATTTTCTTCCACTGTAATTGGATTAGTTACCTTTAAAATCTCCGTTTCTGCTTTTACTTCAGCTCTTAAAAACATGTCAGATCTGCCCCTTCCTAACCCCCCCCCCCAAAAAAAGAAAATCAATTTGAGAATTTGTATTTTAATTTTTGAGGAGTATCTCTTGAGTGGCACTTAACAAAATTGAACAAATGTGTTGGTGGATGGGTGATTGGAGGAGGAGGGGGGGCAGCGAGGTGGATCTCCCCTCCACACTAAAACAGTCTAACATTCATTACTATAAAAAAAACACTTGACTTCATCGTGGCCTCAATTATGTGCTGCTGGATAAACTGCAGAGTTACGGAGCTGCTGCCGTGGGCGCGCGGAGGACAAACCCTCACAGGCCGCGGCGCGCTCCCCGTTCACAGGAGCCTCCGTGTAGGAACCAACGGAAGGGACCACTGGTGATTAGGTTCTCGTCCAGCGGGGGGGGCAACACAGCCACAGCGAGGGAGTTAATTTTTAAGTGAAGTGTTAAAATTTAATTGCAGCAATAGTCAATAATTACTCTGTTGCGGAGTTGAAACTGGAACTTTAGTTTTGGGAATTGGAAAGAAGTTTAATTAGCGTCGTGTGGTCTGATAAACACTTTTAATGTGTTAAAAACAAGTGGCAGCACACGTTTCTGGAAATTCAAGATCTCCACCAATCTTTGTCGAAGGCAGACAAAAGAAGAAGGTTCGGATTTCACATATTTTACATGACACATTTCTCATTCAGAACACCCACAACCACACAACAGCAGAACTAAACACCCGAGACCTCCGAGGAGGAGCCGACATCACACACACCGGCTACAAGCTGCCACCGCTGCAGCTGCGGCGCAGGTGTGTTGGTAGGAAAACACACACACAGCAGAGAAACCAGCGTTTGGTGCTGGAGTTCAGCTCCACTTTCATTCTACAGCTCCGTGAACGAGGCGAGCTGCAATCTGCCCGGCCACGCTGGCTGCCCACACACACCTCCTCCACAGGTGTGTGTGTGTGTGTGTGGATATTTAGGGTGAATCATGCTCTCCCACGTAGTCGATAGCTCCACCGGCGGCTGTGGAGATCCCATCAGCCCTCGCAGAGTACCTGCGCCGCTCCTCATCCTCCCACTGCTGGTCTACATCCCCGCTCGCTTCCTGCAACAACCGCGCCGCCGCCGCCGCTCCGCGCGCGAGAGTGCGGCGGCAGCAGCCGCGCTCGCAGGCAACAGATGGCGATTTCATCAACAACAGTTTGATCAGAGGGCGACACAACATTAGGGCAGCGCATTAATTGTGCAGCCTTTTGTTTTTTGGAGATTAATAATGAGACAAACCAGGAATATTCAAACATTTAGATGGAGACAAAATGTTGACGTGCTCCAGTTAAATATTTTCATCCGTCCTATAATTAAGGCTGATAATCTCACCCACAGCAGGCAGTGAAGCCGCTGCGAGCAGAACTGTGCGGCCGTGCGTCCAGGTGAGCTTCACCGTGCCCATAGAACCACACATCTACACACACAGCTTTCCAGGAACGGAGAGACGGCCTTATCTTCGCTCAGCGCCCAGTCGTTTTCTAAACGATAAACTAGGTTTCTAATCAAGGGTCATGAGACTCACTCAGCATGAAGACCGGAGAAAGAATCCAGGATAGGATCAGGTGCGGTCGTTTCTGCAGCTCTGACGACTCCACAACGTGCCGTTTGGTGAAGACATTCACTCAAAACGCTTCGTGGTGCAGCTCCCCTGATGCAAATATTTTTAGCAGGGATGACCCGTGTGCAAACTGCACCCATCACCCCGGCAGTGTTAGCATGGCGCTCCACCCCACAAGCTTCACAGGGCCCATTCAATAAAGCAGAGGGGCCGTGAAAATAAACCTTCCTGAGCACCCAGTGGGGCTGGCACCGGCCTGCAGGCTGGATGGAGCCCAGGAAAACACGGAGAAGCTGACTGGACCGCTGCCAAATGCTGGTAAAGTTTGGCTCCGGTTGGTCAGGTTTTCTGCACCAGTGGCGCCGGCTTGGCTCCGGTGCTGCAGTGGAGAAACCAGCAGAAAAGCTACAGATTATGTAGGAAGACTGCATCGGATCAGGACTCCACCGGGCGGTGCAGCACGTCTGTGCATCTCAGGACGCATTCACGTCACAGGCGTTTAGAGCAGGACTCGATCAGCGGGGTCAAACTTTGGCTTAAATTGACATAACTGCAGTTTAATCAACTGCAGAAAAGCACTGTTCAGGCTCAGCTGCACCAGGTTCAGGTTGGGTCCAGTCACACGAGCTCGGAGTCAGGGCGAGTTCTGACGGAAGCACACGGCCCGTTATGCACTTTGAGTCCGGGTGAGAGGGTTAAACGCACGATGATATCTGCGCATCCTTATTCCTGCACATCACACTCTTACACCGGTGCCGTCGCTCTGCGTTAGAAGAACTTAGCAGCAGCTCTGCTGTTTCTCCAGGTTTGTGTGGGACGTGCTGTAAACGTGACTGAGCCAGGTTCAGAGTCCACAGGTTCTGCCTGGGAACAAGCTAAACTTGCTCTGGTACTTTTCTGTTTGTCATACTTCTATCCACATAACAAATACTCAGCCCGGGACCTCCATGGTGGATCCAGATGTGGTCAGCAGAACCTAACACAAGCTGCAGAGCCTCTACTCAGGTTTCCCAAACCTTACACAACAGCCCGACACAGCTGCAGCCTGTGGCCGCACAGACTACACACGCGGTGCTGGTGGGTGCCGCAGGGCCACGAGAGGCTGGGGCGCCGCCGTGACGAAGCTGCTGCCACACGAACCTGCTGAACCGAGCCCAGCTGGTTCCGGCTAAGGATGGATCCACGCTTCTGAACCCGCGTCCTGTTGGGCCAGACTGGGTCACCTGATGCTCTCTGATTCTCCTTCCTCCTCTCTCTCGCTCACTCTCAGGCCAATCTGCACCAAACGGCGCCTGTGTTTTCAGGATGTGGAATGAAATGTCACATCTTTTAAAGTGTCCCCTGACTTTTTCCTGCACAGAAAGGGAACGTGGCCTTCTCTCCTTCCTCCCCCCGCCTGCACCTCCACAGTCTTTGTCTATTTCTCCTCCTCAACCTTTACGGCACAATTTCTGCGAAACGAAATCTCCAGTTTAACATTTTTAGGATCTTAAGTCCCAAACAAAGTCTGTTTTCTTAATGTGACGAGATGCGAAACTATGCAGAATAAAAAGGACAAACAGGAAATGAATTGCTAAATGACGTGAGCTCGCATTCGTGAAATGAAATTTAAACTGGGAGAGAAAAACTCCACACGCTGGATCCAGGACAAGAAAATGCCTCCGAAGGTTTTGAATTATGCAACGCCGTGTTTCTTTTTCCTCCTGAAGGACACTGAAGGAACAAAAGATCCCAAATGTGAGGCTGGATTTGATTTCACTTTTAAATTTCCTCTTCCTGATGGGCGACTGTAGCCGACACCGGTGTCTGGTTTCGGTAGAAACGGGGCGAACACCTGCTCTGTGTCAGCTGGTGAGGATCCTCTCTGAAGCACGTTCTCGTGGCGGATCATGAATAAAACCGTAGCTGTGAGCAGGTCTGAGTTGACGTGATGAACAGTTTCTGGGTCTCTGATCCTGCTCCAGGTCTCTCAGACTCTGGCTCTGAACTCATCTCCGGGATCCGCAGACGTCTAAACCTGGAGTCATGTCGGAACATCATGCGCGTCGTGGTGAGTTATACTTCAACCTGGTAACACCTTCGCCTGGAACGCCCCAGTGTGTGTGTGTGTGTGTGTCTGTGTGTGTGAGACCAGGCACCCCGCCTGCAAACTGTTTGTTTTCGAGGTGATCTCTGCTAATTAATGCAGGAGCAGGACTCGTGGTTAATTTCTGACATTCTTTGGCCACGATTTGCTCGACAGCGAGAGTTTTATCCACGGATGAAGCTGAAGGACTGTTCGGCACTAAAGCAGCGAGTGAATCATTAAAGGAACCCGTGGGACCATCCAACAACAATTTACTTTCCACGATGGGTTCAGAAACAGAACCTGAACTATCTGCCGGCGTAACAACCTCCTGTTCACGTGGTCCGGACTAGAACCGAGAACCTCGCGTCTCATCTACCTGATGACGGCCGTTGCCGCCGCTCACACGTGACACACACTTTGCTGAGTTCCACTAAAAGCATCTGTGGATCCTAAAGCCGCCACCCATCCAGCCATTATCTAAACGGCTCATCCTTTAGGGGTTGCGGGGGGCTGGAGCCAAACTCCGCTGGCTGCTATTACACTTAAATTACATTTAAGACCTGCACACAAAATAAGCAAAACACGAGCGAGCTCTGAAAGCTGCGAGCGTCTGACACCCGCCGAACTCTCGCATAGATTTGTTCTCCGCCACACAAAGCTCCATCAGCTGCGACCGCTCGACAACGTCGTTGGCTTGTTTACCTCCTCCTCCACCAAGAATCCGGGGTCACGCAGAGCCGCCATTAAACAAACAGAGCTCGCGACCTGGTGGCGAACGCTGAATGCCAAAGTGGCATTTACTTGTTTTTCAGGCCACCTCTGAAAAGGTTCACCTCTCAGCCCGGCGGGACGAAGCTTTTAGACGGCTCTCTGGCAGCGGGCGAAGCAAAGGTGAGGCAGGGCTGGATGTGCGGCGTGATTAATGGACGCAGCTTCACAATGAGACTTTTATCTCATGGCACTTTATCTGAAGCAGAGGGTCGGGCCAACGTACACACAGCGGAGCCGCTCAGGGCGACGGCCCAGGGTAGGACATCTGTCCAGCGCCACGCTGC
This sequence comes from Microctenopoma lineatum, assembly GCA_032361105.1. Lineage (NCBI taxonomy): Eukaryota > Metazoa > Chordata > Actinopteri > Anabantiformes > Anabantidae > Microctenopoma > Microctenopoma lineatum. The sequence goes on along the minus strand of JAUMHJ010000003.1, from coordinate 901,930 downwards.
ACCCACAGAAACCCCGTACTCACTGCACTTCCTCAGGGGGAGGGGCCTCAGCGGAGGGGGTCTGCAACCACGGTCCGTCCCCGCGCGCTCCCGCCTCCGACGATCCAGCGGCACTCTTGGTGATCTCCTGCGGGACACGAGAGGAGAGGGGGGGGGCGTCAGCGAAGGAGTGAAGGTGTGTGTGAGAACAGGCGAATCAAAGCCGACGTGCAGGTTTGAGGAAGGAGGTGTCGGTGGTGGGGGTGTGTGCGTAAACGAGGCAGCAGTTTGGGCCTCCAACACAACTTGGTCCCCCCCAAAAAAGAGGCAGTTGTTACCGTGGCAACGTGTGCCAACATGGAGAAATGGGGGAAGCGGCAAAGAGAGAGAGCGAGAGTGAGACAATGAGACAAAGACTCCACATGTGACGATGATCACTGATCACATCTAACTCTTCACGTCTGCAGCTCAGGGGTTTAAATTCTAATCGGTTCATTCATGGGTCCAACGGTGCCGGCTCACGCTCAGAGTGTGAGTGTGTGTTTTATTCACGCCCCAGTGATCATCAGTCACGTGACGGTTGTAATAACCTGTTACAGCCCGATGAGTCATGGCTGCATAACTACCTCACTTCACCCCCCCGAGGAATCTACAGCATGGAAATGACAGAGACGGACATGGGACAACGGTGTGTGTGTGTGTGTGTGTGAGACTGCCTGAGATGTGATTAACTGCTCATAGAAACGTGTGTGTGTGCGTGTCTCCCTCTCACACACACACACACACACACACACACACACTGCTCGTACATGCTTCACCCTGATGTTTACAGGTGTGTGACTCGTGCTCTGTCCTTGGTGTGTGTGTGTGTGTGTGTGTGTGTGTGTGTGTGTGTGTGTGTGTCCCTGCCTAATTTTCCTGATGTTCTCAGGTTTCTATTGACTTGAATTAATTCTCACTTTAACCTTACAGACACACACTTCGTTTCAATCCATAAAAACGAAAGAAAAGCGGGCTTTTATTTTGAAAGGTGCACAGTGCTCATGTAAAAAATGACTCAGTTGGCAGCGCTGTGTGTGTTGCTTCATCCTCGTGAGCACATTTCATCAGATCCGTGGCATTTCGGTTTGTTTGCTTTGGACGAACAACAGAGAAGATGAGACATAAATGTTGGTGACAAACGGCCGAGCTGCGACAGATTTATAGAAGTAGATATAGAGACGATCGACTACACGCTGAATTAGTTCGGAGGAGAGGTAAGAGTTAGTTACTGATGAGCTCACAGCTGCTGCATCGCTGACGTCTCTGGGACAGAGTGAAACCAGCTTCTCGCTCTCGTGGTTGAACCCTCTGGAAGGTCCAGGCTGAGCGACAGAGACTGACTCACATGAGCAGTGATACGACGATCAGCTGCACACGAAACCTCCCACCTGTCACACAAGTCATCATCATGAAGACAACGTCGAAACCAAACCACAACAGAACTAAAACCAGGGGGGGGGGGTTCTCATCACATCGTGCAGGCAGAACCCAGACGAACATTAAAACCCAGACGTCGTGAGAATAATCGTTTGTTTCACTGCGGCCAATGATCAACAAGCTCCTTTCAGAGGGAATCACCAGCAGTGCTTTCCCCAGGATGTGATGAGTGCATGTGGTGTGTAGACGGGGGTGTGTGTGTGTGTGTGTGTGTGTGTGTGCGCGTGTGTGTGCGTGTGTGTGCGCGTGTGTGGGTTGCCGAGGCTCTGACTGAGTGGATGAGATCATCAGAGGACTGCTGCTCAGCAGGGAGAGAGAGAGAGAGAGGGAGAGACAACAGGACTTTTCCAGAGACTCTGGATCCCCCTAAGGACTGATCTCACCCTCTCACCAAGCTGATAGGACGCAGCTCTGCTCTGGATCTGTGTGTGTGTGTGTGTGTGTGTGTGTGTGCGTTCCTGTAGTAAATGTTTGTGTTTCCCTGTGAATTGTGAGCTTGTGTTCTGCTTTTCTCACTTTTCACTGGCGACTTCTGAGCGCTCAGCGTTTCCGTCTCACGTCCGCCTCGTGTCCCGGAGGATCTTTGCGCCACATGTACTCGAGCTCCTGGAATGGGACGTACGTGAGGTCCTGTGTGTGCCCCTCACGCTCTCAGGCCCAGATCCACGGCAGCTCCCTCTAAAACCACCTGATGGATTCAGTCGTTCAGGGAAACGAAGGAGCGTCTGTGGGTTTGTGTATTTACCATGGAAATAAAATAACAGACTCTTCTCACTCCAAACACGGATCAAAGGGACAGGTCTCCGGGCCCCGCCTGCAGCGCGCGTGTCCTCCGCTGCCTATATGTTGCTGCGCGCTGCAGGTCTTGCACCTCCTTTGCATCATATGCGAGGTCCAGCTGTCCCTGCGCTCTGCCACTACGCGCTGACATTAATAAGTCAGCGAGGCGAATTCCTGCACGTGCTGCACTTCCTGCCTCAGACGAGCGCGGCGGCCGCGGACGTGACCCCAATCTATTTTTCCCTCCATACCTCTGCCCCTCCGACACATTCATGGGCGCGCTGTTCATCTGGATGCTTTGCATATCTTAATTAGTGCTTACAAAACACGCAGATGAGCACGGCGGCCGTAATTAATTTGATTTGTGGGTTTCCCCCTTAAGTGTGTGTCCATGAATTTATTCAGTCGGGTCAATTAGAGGCAGGACTCCTGTTTACAGCGAGCGCTTCAGCCTCTTTCAGCTCCTACGCTCGTCAACAGTGTGTAGTTCAGACCTTCACACTGTAACGTGCCGCTTCTATTCCACGTACTTCCCTCCATGTGTTCTCACAGGCCACAGAGAGCGGGAGGGAGATTCCCCTACAAACGCTTTCTCAGTTTGAGGGGTCACTTCTTATTATTAATATTCACAGTTCAGTCCCGTCAGCGCGTGTCGTCCACTGTCACAGTTTAGACACAGAAATACATTTAAATTCTTTGAGTATTGAAAAGGCGACTGTACTTTTTTTCTTCTGAGACCAGCTGGTCATGAAAGCGCTCTCACACACACACACACACACACTGGACTTGCACCAGTGTTCAGCCCAATACGTGCCTCTCACCTCTGGTGACAGATGTTGTTTGTGCCTAAACGTACACGTGTCCTGCTGCACTCAACTCGTTTGATTGGGAGGAACTATGCATGACACCAGGAGCAGGCGTGTCCTTAAAAAGAAAGCACAGTCTGTCAGAAACGCCTCCCGCCGAGTGAAGGAACGGAAGTAAAACGGCGCTTAACGACAACACGTCACTGACCCACACAGCAGCAGCGAGACGACGAGCTTTAGGTGAAATGTGAGCGAGACGGTGTGGGACACGGACGCAGACAGACACAGAGCTGGGACTAAATAATAATAGTCGTAGCTGTGAGAATATAGAAGAACTCAAAACGTTTACATGCACTTGTGACGCCTGGTTACTGCGCTCTCAGCGCAGCAGCGTCTGTGGAGGAAGGACTCGGTGCAGCAGGCCGGAGCTTCCCTGTGTTTAGTGACTGGTTCATAGAGAAGCTGGGACTCTGTGTTTCTGGCTTTGTTGCTGGATGACTGCAGACGTAGCTGCTGATGAACCAATTTAGTGACTAATCATTATAAATGCAGCTGAAATTCTGAACAAACATCATTAAACCGGCTGTTTAATCAGTTGGTTTATTAAACACAAACCGCAGCTTCCCTGGAAATAAAAACACAAAGATACTGAATTGATTGTAATTTCACAATATATGAAAACGCAGCAGACTCCAGCTGTGGATGTGTGGGGGTGGGGGGGGGGCGTCCCTGCCAAACAAAGGCGCCTCTGGATAAATACAGGTAAAATAAACTTCAACTAGAAAAACAGATTCTTCTGAAATGGCTCACGTTTCTGAACAGCTGATTCAAACTCACGCTTTCAACGTTTGGATCTTTTTAAAACGGAACCGTCTCCGACAATCAGAGCTGCTCAGTCTTTACCTTCTGACATCGCAGAGACGCCACAGACTTCATTACCGGCGTGGACGGCGCATCCCGCCCCAGTTATTGATGCAGGAAAGCAGAAATCTCGTGTTGGTGAGGACTCAATATGTCAGGATGACCGGCGCTCGACCAGCTAATAACAGGACGGGACAAAGAGGCGGCAAGACGAATAAAGGCCGGCAGAAAATACCCCCCCCCCACCTGCTGAGAAAGTAATAAAAAACGGACACAACAGCTGTGACAGAGCTGGAAACACACACACACACCTAATAAGATTCCATTGATTGTATTACAGCACAGGCTCCCTCTTCTGCAGCACGGACAGTTCCTCTGGAAAAAGCTTCCAGCCTGTTCTTAATGAGCAGAAGTTCAACTGTAAGTGCTGAATCTCATTTCATTCACTGAATATTTACAGAGCCGAGGCTTCAGGGGAAACAACGAAAGAAAGCGTGTCGCGCTGAAATGTGCAGGAAACGCGTCGTCGTGTCGACAGCGACATGATTTAAACGTGTGACCAGAGGTTCACCAGAAGCTGATCCAGTCTCTGGTGTGTGTGAGCTGATGTTTACACAGCGTGGTGAAGAGCAGAACGGCGTCAACGACGAACACCAGAAACAGAAAGCTGAAGGTGTATAAAGAGCAGGTGTGTTCAGACAGGAGGTCTGACCCAACCCTGATCCACAAAACACCTTCAGCATCTTCACTGCGGCTTTGAAACCGTGACCGCGCTGCAGGTCTGGATCCGCCACCGTGTCTGGTCGTGTCAGCGCCACATAAAGCGGCCGCGGCTCCAGCTCAGATCTACTAACGAGCGAACAAACGGCCTCTAACGAGCTGTGAACACGTCACCAACCAATCACAGGAGCAGCCTGGCAGAGGAAGAAGAGACGCTCCTCGCCATCCCTGCACATGCTCAGTGTGGCTCTGGTGAGGGGGGGTGTGTGTGTGCCTGCAGAGAGGGGGAGTGGGTGGGGGAGTGTTTGACTCCATTTCTCCTCCTTCGTCCTCGAGGGAATCACACGTTGTTTGTACTGTATTTTTGCACCACATGACTTGCAGATTTTTTTTCTCCCCCTTTTAAACATTTTTCTGCCCCCCCCCCCCTCCCCCCGTGCTGCGTGAGCGCTGCTCCTGCCAAGGAGGAAAGGCAAAACAGCTGTGGCAGCGCCGAGCAGTTCCCCATTAACCAAGGAATTATGCAAGCAGGAAATTCAAATAAGATGCAGATGAGTGGAGGAGCCAGGCTCCAACCGAATACCTCTCCCTCCACCAGCATAGAGCAACCTGACGGGGAGCCTCCAGACTGCAGGGTTAGGCGGGAGTCCAGTGACTTCTCACCATCTCAACAGTTCAAATCTCCCACATTACTAAAATAAATAGCATTAATGACTGTGCTGCCTCCTGGCAGCGAGAGGAGCCTGGGTAAATACAGAATGTGCAATGTTTTCACACCATTTGATCATCAACACATTAATCTTGAGACATTAATTAGCTAAACACACGAAGGCGGCGGCGGCGGCGGCAGCACCGTGAGCCTCCACCAGTCTGTGCTCTGCTGCTCACATGACGATCTGACAGGAAATCTGCTGGATTATTGTGACGGCAGTGAAGGAAGGTGAAGGGAGGACAAGGAGGGAGGAGGGGAGGGGAGGGAGGTGGCACTTTTATAGAAAGGTTGCAATGGAAATACACTACAAACCTAAATGAGAGGGGTGTGTTCACACGAGCCAATCGGCTGCAGCCAGAACCACGTGGTGCAGTGGCTCTCGCTGCTGCACAGAGCTCACTCGCTGCTCTACCGCAGCTTGGCTGAGCCACTCTCCGCGCCTCTAACAGCCCAGAGAACGAGGGAAAAGGCGGTGGTGGAGGTGGAGGTGGAGGAGAGGTAAAGGAAAGGCACAAAAACAGCAGTCGACTCCCACATTAATGAGACGTTTCCTCTTGTTCACTTCAAACTGTCACACATCAGTGCAAAGGGGAGAAAGATGCACAGATGCTGCGGCTCCTGCTCCGTGTGCTAAAAAACAACAACACGGCTGCCAACTACAGACCAAGACAGAGAGACTAGACCACCGAGCCCCAACGCGGGGGTCAGAGAGAGAGAGGGGGCCAAGAATGTGCTCGCATGATTAGCAAAGAATGCCGAGGACAAGTGGGTAACAAGCAGGAAAGGGTTTTAGTTGTTTAGACACTGTGAGAGAGAGAGAGAGAGATGGAGCTCAGCACCAGGTCGATCCAGCCCAACCTCAACCCTGGACGCCTGTAGGAATGTGTGGTGGAGCAGCAACCCAGTGAGAAGGAGCATAAAGAACAGTCGTAGAAAGGTGGTGAAAGGTGACCATCATCAGGCCGCCTCAGCAGGAGGCGAGGAGGCGGGTAGGAAGGGTCTCACGTGGCGCTCCAACCGCATGGCGCTCCAACCGCGGCTTCATCACACTTCAACCAACAAACGGGGAGAAAATCAGAGAGGTGGAGCTACCAGGTCACAGACCCCAACACTCACTGGACCGGGGAGAGGTCTGGAGCTTCTTTATTCTTCAGGGGCCTTTACGGGAATGTTCGTCATGTTTTTCAGCAAACGGAGTCGAGGACACATGGAAATATAAGATGTTTTATTTATGCCGTTGACGACGTGTTTTATCGTAGGCACAAAAAGCAAACTCTCTGAATGACTTCACCTTGAATCTGTACTGTGGCAGATGCTGCTAGTTGTGTTCAAAAGGCGCCAGCTTCAGCCAGGAGCAGCCAATCACGTGGCTCGTGCACCTTTCCAAACCCAACAGCCCAGAGCTGAACATGCTGGTAGACCTTTAATCATCTTTTCTATTTCTCGGCAGCAGCAGAGCTTGAAATCCGGGTTGGTCCCCAACCAAAAAGCCTGGTGTAGCAGGCGGAGTTGGCTGCTGCCTGAGCATCCTTCTCCCTCTCATTTTCCTTTTACACGTGTGGCATTTAGCCGACGCTCCTGCCCAGAACAGCAGGGGGTTTAGCGTCACACTCGGAGGCTCTGCTACAGTGCATCTGGTGACGTCTCTCCAAACAGCGGATCACCGGTCCTGCCTGGTGTCGTACCGCGGCGCAACGCGGTGCCGGTGAAGAGAAGTCCACCCAGAGCTTTCATTTCTTTATTAACCGCCATCACTTCACCTTCCATCCGCCTGGATGAGCGCAGACAACATTGGTGTTTAACATTCGTGTGATATTAGAATATGGTCGTAAGTATTAGGTTGACGTTAGACTCGCTGCCCCCAGGTCGCACGTCTCCTGGAGCCTCCCGACTCGTTCACAGCACTTTACCGTCTGCTCTGCAGAATCTGAAGCCAAAACTGTTTTTCTTCCTTTTGTTTTTAGCATCGCGGCTGCCGAGCGGGCGGTGGACCCTCGCCATCGTTAGCGCACCTTCTTATCTGTGTCAGGTTGACCGACACCGGGACAGAAACCAACGTAGACACAGATCTATATACAGTAGAAGCTTATTTCACACTGTGCTAAACGTCTTTTACCGCAGTAAATCCTAACGTGTGTCTATAGCATCCGCGTGTGTCCTGATGTTTGCTGGGAAACGTGACTTTGAAGGCGGATTAACCCAGACACGATTACCGTGGTATGAACGCCACATTCAATTTGACATAATGAGCTGTTTATCTGACGTTTAAGTAGCACTTTCACTGGATCCGTTCCTATTTCCCACAACATGTGATCCCGGTTCTCCAGATGGTTTTCATCACCAAGGTTAGAGACCATCTGATTCCTATCCAGCCTTTCTATCCTCCGCGATACTTCGGGGATCCTGTTGTTGAGAAACATGTTACGAATAACCTCTCTGTAATTTCTGTTTTCATGCAACGAAGAAATTGGAATTTAAATTGGAGACGACAGCCCAGCCCTAATCCGGTCTCTCCGCGGCTCTGCCAGTGCAAACATGCATGTAGGAAAACTCCAAGACAGAGGAGCTGCCTTCAACACTTTCCCTCCGACCTTTGACCCCCTCTCATTACGTGTCATGCTGTAGAACATCGCAGCTTATCTTCCCTGCGAGCGTCTCCGCATTGTGACATTAGAAAACAGCCGCCGTCTCCGATGACACAGCCGACCGACCTGACTTATCTTTATCATTCTGCCCTGTAGGATGAAGCCGAGTCTAATAATAGCAGCGCAGAGACTTGGCCTATAGCCGTGCATTCGCTGCGCTGCACAGAGGGGAGGGAGAGAGCGCATCGCCGTGTTTCCTGCCTCATATACTTCACAATTACTTTTTTTATGAGGGTAATAAGGCAGCAGTGCTAAAGCGTGTGTGTGTGTGTGTGTGTGACACATTCAATGTGGCTGCACGGAAGCTAACAAGAGCTAATATGGAACAATGTCACCAGCTCCAGAATAATTATCCTACACCGCTGTTGGTGAAACCAGGCAAGACTCAAGACGGTGCTGTCGGTAAAGATCACAGTGACGACACACACACACACACACACACACACACACACACACATACTTTAACAGCATGAGAGCGCTCTGATAGGCTTGAGAGCAGCAGGGAGTGAAGACAGAAAAGCAGCCAATCGGGACAGAGGATCTGTGGTCAGCCTACGGCGGTCGGCCAATGACAGCAAAGCTCCGGCTCCCTGAAGGTGGAGTGTTCCTTATTTCGTGTTTTTGGCTCCGACTGGGAGCCACATTCCTGCCGTTCCCCCTGCTCCATTCCTGGGCTGGTGGCTAGGTTCAATAGGTGAAGCAGGGAACTGTGGGAAGCTAAGGAGGGGGAGTGTAGTGGCGGGCGGATGGGGGGTGGAGGAGGGGGCAATGGCACGGACATGCCTGTTTGAAAACCTCAGGGAAAGGTAGGCGGGCAGAGAAGAAAACACAAAGACAGAGGGATTCCTAACGGAGCGCTGTTCTGGCCCTGCTTTCACACACGACCTAAAGTTCACTTCAAACCTTCCCAATCACACGGTCGAGGCTTTCTGCCTACTCTGGTTCCATCAGTCTATAAAAACCAGGCTTTAGAAAAAGCAGTCGCTGCGAAACCAACTGAAGCTGCAGACAGAGTCACCGGGCGAGGAGCTGCACTTACGTACAGGTTTACCTCACTGGGCCATAAAGGAACAACATGAAGGGAGGTCCCTGAACGCCTCCCTCACACACGGCCGTCTGTTGCGTGGGACAGTTGTAGCTCTCAGTTTCAGAAATCTCATTCTCAGGTTATTCTCCGTGACTCAAGCTGACACTGGCAGTTTCGGGCCATGGTGTGACAGATTGTTTCAGACGTGAGACATATTAGTAATAAACATCGGGATCGGATTGGAAAAGGTATCACAACAGTCATCTCGTGCAGGGCGTGTGGTCGTCCTGGTTTGAGCAGTGTGTCAGTGCGGAAGGCGAAGAGAAGCAGGAGTCACGGTCACCACTCGGTTTCAGACAGCGGTTAAGAGCGACGACCTAATAGAATATATAAACAATTATGCAGAAAACAGTCCCAGCTGAGCAGCACTAAGAGACAGTGGAGAGGAAACAGAAGCGTTAGCGGAAGCAGGCTCAGGGTGGGCGGCCATCTGCCTCGACTGGGTGGGAAAGAGTAGGGTTGTTCATCGGGTGTCTTCTCTATTAGAGATCGCAATAAACTGTCTAAGACGAGCTAAAGTGGTCTGAAAATGTTTCCCATTTCTATCCACGGTTATAGACCGCCACGTGTGCTGGCGTGGAGAGCTCCCTCTCAGACACAGGAACAGAACTGGCCTCTCAAAGGCGAGATAGAATACAGCCAGTCCCTAAAGAGAGGTTTCATGAACGGGTTTATCTGAGCTGAGGACGGGACACTGCAGGGCGGAGGAGAGGAGGAGAGGAGGAGGGGGGATGATGGAGGCACTTCTCCAACAGATGAGTTTTCAGCTTCGGACACTCGGAGCAGAGCGACTCTGCTGTTGTGATGGAGTGGGAAGGTCGTTTGGGTTCTGAGGAGCACAGAGGAAGGAGAGGGGTCGGTTCATGAGGTGGGCAGAGACTCAGCTCTGCTTCGCACTCACTGTGAATATCTAGCAACATTAGACCAGACTCATGAACATGTTGTCTACAAACTACCAGCATGTACTGAATTCATGATGGATTATAGCATCCCTATGAAAGTGGACTGGCATCTTCACATCGCCTGCTTCATCTACCAGCGAGTCCAAAACCTCCAAATATTTAGTTGACGCACATATAAGACAAAAGAAAGCAGCACATTGTCACATTTGAGAGGCTGGAACTGAAATGTTTGGCTTAATTATTAAAATTGTTCCAGATTAATCCACGTATTGTTCCAGCTCTAATTAGTTTCATCGTTGATTAATCGTTATTTTCTTGATTAATTCACCATTCACAGTTTAAGAAAAAGGGAAAATGCCCGCTGCATTTGCCTCAGACACAAGCTGACATGTTCAAATTACGTCTTTTGTCCAACGAACAGCCCCAAAACCCAGATATGGCCAATTTACCATCATTACAGACTCGCAAGAGGCAAATATTTCAGTCTGAGGAGCTGTAAATGGTAGATTTTAAAAAACCAACCAACAATTAAGAAAATGTGCATCTGCTAATATGTTGGTAAGTTATAGTAATTGTTTCTCTTTCACTCGTAAAAATATCTCCAAAAACAGACTTTAACAGTGAAACTCATCATTTAGATTCTTACCTCTTAGAGAACTCATGCTCTTTTAATTTCCCTTTGCTATTTGAGCTAATTGTGATGAACGTAAAAACAAAGAATTTTCTGTTCACCTCATGTAGTTTCTGAGAAAAATTATGTTCACATACGAAAACATTTGTTTAAAATTTCTATAAACTATAACATCACAATTGAGTAATGACGCCAAACTCAACATCTGTCCACAAATAAAATGAGAAACGATAATTGTGTCTCTTTGATCAACGGCTCATTTAAAGAGCTGCAAACAGGAAGATGTTCGTCTGTAACGAAGCACGAACAGAAAAAGTACAACGTCCTCGTACACGGACATCAGGAACTTGAAGAGCAAAGTTTAGTATTTTGGCCAAAACAACCCAAAATGTGACGTCCACATATGTGAACGCCAGGTCCTAGCAGGGTGCTGTCTGTAGAAAAGGAAGTGAGGTAACCAGAAGCCCGACAGACTCGCTTTAGTTAGATGTCTCTCATTTTGGCACCAAACCAACCACCCCGAGGTCTGGAGATGAAAAATATATATATTTTGAATTGGCTAGTGAAAGATCAGGTGGTGGCTGGTGAGTTCGAAAAACCATCTGCTGCTGCTACTGGTGGAGAAAGACAGAGAAGTCCACTTCCTGTGGTGGTGATGAGTCAGGCGGAGAAATGGCAGGATGGCGCAAGTCATGTGCCGCCAACGCCTAAAAATAGTCCCCGTGGTTTACGCCTTGTCTACACTTCACCAAAATGTGGAATTTCGTACCACATTAAAAAGTAAAGAAGGAAACGAACAAGCCTGAAGCCTGTAACGAGTTTGGATGCTCTTTGGCCAAGTTTGAACCTCCCTGGGACTCTGTATATAGTGTCTGACCATTCACACCACCACAGACACGAAGGAAACAAAGCACTGGAAAGGTAGAAAACGCCATTATGTCTGTGTTGGATTTGTTTTCTGTCCAAGTTTACATTCTGCTTCCTCTCCCATCTTTCCTGTAACCCCGCCACTGTATATACACCGTCTAATGACGCAGAAAAGCTTTTTAAAAAAACAAAGAAATGCAGCCTGCTAGAACAAAAACGGGGCTAAAAATACCAAACGTTTCAATTTTAGGACAGACTTACTGTTAAATCTACGCTGGGTATATTACGAATTTCTTGCAAAAATTCCTGATAAAAATATTTGAAAAACGAGCAGATTTAAGGGCAAAAACAAACCTTCTCACTTTGATTGAAAGAACATCGGGTGAGTACAAGCAACAGGGTCCTGCTCGAGGATAAAGTGTGTTTTAATGGTTCTTTACCCAGAGTCACCGACACTAGTGCACGAACTCAGTGTGAAATATTCATGTGAATGTTAGGTAGCAAACAGCAGGGACTCGGCTCTGCTCACACACCCGGAGTCTGTCTGTTCAGATTTCTGTACCAGCAGCTCTGCACACAGAGAAAGAGGTCACTATGACAAATACCTGCAACCGCGCTGACCTGCATCCAGCACAGCTCTGCAGGGTGGAGACGGGGAAAAACAACGGCTGCCGACTTCCACGCAGCTCAACGCGCAGGCCATAGAACAATACAAAGCCCTCAAAAACGCTTTTCATCGAAAAGAAACCAGCATCGCGGCAGCGTATGTACATCACAACACACCTCAGCTGCCTGGGCCGAACGCAGAACCGCCGCAGGAACAGCAAACGCCCGCACACCGAACACACGCTGCCAAGAAAAGGTTGAACACAAATACAACTTTCAACTCAGCGTCTTCATCGGGTAACTCATCAGACACGGTTACAGAAACAGCCAGCGTGGTACAGAGAGGAGGCGGAGCTACTCATTCAGGTGAACCGCGGTGGAGTCGAGTGGCCGGAGACGCGCAGCCAATCATACACAGTTTGCTGATTTATTCTGGACAGAGACATATTAAAATGTGAGTCTCACACAACATGCATTCTTTTAAAAACAGAGAGACGCCTTTTCACCCAAACCATAGAATTTAGGTGGAGCTGCTGGACCAGAGTTTGGACAAAGAAACCATCTCTCTCAGTCTCTTGAACTGGCACCACGTCCTCTGCGATGTCAGTGTTCGTTATGTCCTACCATCTGCTGTTTTCTGCAGAGTGACTGAAGTTTCCCCGAGTGTGTGTTTGTGCTGGTAACTTGGCCGGTCTAGGACTTCTGCAGACTGCTGACCCCTGAATTAGGACGATCCATGTCTGGCAATTAAACGTAATGACGCAGCGGAGTGCGAGGCTCGCGGCGTCTGCACTCTTCCCACCATTACTCATCACACTAAGTCAGTGTAATAATGTGAACACAGTTACTGTGGAATAAATAATTCAAACACAAACAGCCTGCTCATGAACGGGTATCTAACTTTCACCAACATGTGTAGAAAATGTGAAGATACTGGGCACAGTTTCATATATTTCACATTTTCTCGAGGGTAGAGACGTCACGCGTTGAGAACAGACAGACTATCGCTCTTTAGGGATCTCTGGGACATGAAGGTAAGTTCCTTCACTAGATCGTCGGTAGTCCCCTACCAGGTGTGTCCTTGACCCGGCGCTAGCTCCCTCTGCCAAGCAAAGCAAAGGACCCGGAGGAAACCGAACCCGTCATGAGACTGATTGTAGAACAGGATTCAACAAAACTGTGACGATGGGAAGAGGAGGAAAAAGTACACGGGACAGTTTGATGAGTGAAGGACGCCTCCGCCTCCTGCATCTAAAACGGATTCTTTCATTCGAGACGAATAATCCTCCGTCGGGGAGTATCACGTTCAGCGCAATGGTTGCGACGGTGGCCTCAGCAGAAGCAGGGCTTTGTTACGAGCCAAGAGACGAGTGTGAGAAATGTTTGTCCCGAAGACTCCGGGGTGAAACGTGTACATCCTCATCCAAGCTCGTTACCCTCAGAGCGTAAGAAGCAGGAGACATGTCTGTGAATCTCATCTCTGATTGGTGGACTAGTTTCCTAAGACTAGAAAAGATTCAGGATTATCTGAGGAGTCAGGTCCGTCTCCAGGCTTCACCTACACTACATTCAGCAGAAACCGACACAGGAAGGACCGTATGTTTGATAAGTGAGGCCACTGCAATGTGTTTGACATGTCCCCGGTCTTCGGAGACATTTTTCCTCCGAGTACATCCTTGTTTAGTCTTGTGCACACAGGTGACGTGGCGCTCGTTCCTGCCAAAGACTCCACTGCCAGTAATGCGCCGAAGAATTCTGCTGGCGAGCAGACGCTGGGAGGACGACAGGTATACCACATAGTTATGATCAAGTTACAGGCTCCACGAGGATGTTGGCTCGTTCCTACGGCGATAGAAAGATGAGATAAGTCCGACTCAGCTGCAGAGGCCTGTTTCTCGAAGCAACCTCTATCCAGCTAACTTTGAGTTTGGGCTGATTTCACTTATTCTACCTGAACATTCAGATGAAAACGTGTCGACTGCTCAGATACGAAGTGAAAAAACTGGGTCTGATGGGGAGATTTCTCCTCCCCCTGAGAAACTGCTGCGATCGCTCCATACGTCCAACCTGAATGTGACGATATATATTTAGATTTTTTGGAAATGCTGCCTGAATAAAACTCGTCCCTGGGTTAGAAACAGAGCTGTTTGTCTCTGAAGGCTGAAGCCAAGAAACTATTTCCTATTTGCACTCAGTGTGTGTGTGTGTGTGTGTGTGCGTGTGTGTGTGTGTGTCATGCTCTAGTTTCCTACAACTCCTAAATTTGGAGAGCAGCGGCACGGCAGGATGAGGCTAATTCAATCAGTTCAAATGAAAATAGAATAAATCTGATTGTTTTTTTCTCCAAAAATACGAAAAAGAAAAGAGAAATTCTGAAACTTTAATTTTATAATTTACTATTGTTTATTGATTAAGATAAAAATCATCTTTTTTTCTTCCTGCACGTCGGGGGGGAATTCAGGAGGCGGAGTCGAAGAGGAAACATCTGTTCACCTGCTCCACAAAGAACAGCTGCTCCTGATGTGTGTCGTCTAATAAGGTGAGCTGAGTAATGATATGTAATTATAATGTTGTTACAGTAATAACTGTCACCAAAAGGAGACACTTGTGCTCTGCAGTCAGAATTAATGAAGGAGCAGAGCCGAGTCCATCACAAACATCTCTAATATCAATGTTTAGGTTTTATTTAAACTTCCCAGAGAGGACACGCACAGCTCCAGCTGATCCACAGCTTCAGCTGAACCACAGCTGCCAATAAATCAGACGACCACAAATCTGAACAATGAATGAAACTCACCAGAAACCGACCAACAATAAAAGCTAATAACTCTGTTATAACCGCGAGTTATAACCGACCTATTCCGTAAGAAATGGAGGACTGGGAATCAAACTTCAATCATTCTACAGACTAAACTCAGAGATAGCGGAGAGCTTGGAGCGAATCCATGATCCTAACATACATAATATAATATACATGAAATCATTTAAATCCTTTAATAATAATAGTGTCTGACACTTATTGATCCTCTTCTCTGTGGACTGTCCCCGTGGTTTCAGGCCCACTTTGACATGTGGGTCGGGCATCGAACCACCAGCCTTAACGTAAGAGCACCCGAGCGTTCCCTGATTCCTCCGTGAAAAGGTTCACACACTGAAACGAACGTGTTTTCATGCTGTTCAGTTCGAGCTGTGGATAAAACGACGGGTTTAGTTTTCTATCCAGGTGTTAAATGTGGAAACAGAAACGAGGCCGACACAGATACAGCGTCTGCGACCGACAAACCGCCGCCCCTCGTCTGGAGACGTGCAGAGGTGAAGTGCTCTCGAGCAAGGCAGCGCCCTCCCCCAGCGGAGTCTCTGACGAGACGGGCCTGCGGTGTGGCCGGGCGGCCCCCAGGTGTGAACGTGAGAAAACATATGAATATCAATGAGGACGCTGATGAAACAAAAAGGGGGAACTGTGCTCAGCGAGCTTTTTCTGGGTAAATGAGTGAAACAAGGTTCAAATTAACGATCGAGACGAGGAGGGGGGGGGTTCTTCACCAAATCACAGCTCAGGGGGAGGGGAGGATAATAATAATAAAAAGAGAAGCTGTTTTTTTGTCTGATGAGCCCATCAGTGCTGCTGGTCACTCATGTGTTGAGTAATGGAGAAACACACACTGCAGGCTTTAATGAGAAAATAACCACATTCTTCCCTCTCTTCATGAATAAATATGACTTCTCAGAGATTTAAGAAAAGAGAAATCTAAATAATATAAGCAGCAATAACAAACACAGCATCTGTTTTTGAAGTTTTTCGCCCCACATATGAGCTACGTGGAAGAAAAGTGACACGTACTCTGACTGGATGATTGATGGCATGAAACAGAAACTAATGTGGACACTTCCAGTGAATTAAATCAAACTGACAAAGTGACACGTGTATTTTAGGAAGTGAATTCGGATGATCGTCCTCGGCGTCTGAAGGAGACCTGCAGCATTTTTTGGGAAATGATTTTTCTTTTGGCTGAATCGTGTGATCGGCCGCGTCCCATTACCGCTGTGACAGCGTGACACCACAGAAATCGGGATGAGAATACTGATATTACCGCGCTCGAGTTTAGCACCTAAACGCAGCCAGACTATGAATCACGGCTGCTATTTGGCGCTGGGCTGGATTTGATGTTCAGAGTCCAGGTGACCAGCGTTTTTTAGACGTCTTCCTCTAAATGTGAAGCTCTGGACCAGATTTATAAGTGGGAATTAGTCCAAACTGAAAACACAGTACACACAACTTTTAAATGAAGTAATCATGATGTGTGTAAATCCCAGCTACAGTAAAAACGACGTCCTAGACCTCCTTCTAACCCTGATGATGATCTAGTTCTTCATCCTACTGTAGCCCGCCACGCGTCTTTCTGAGGCGCTCCTGAGACCGTTGCCCCCGACGACGGGGCTGTGGGCAGGTCTGAACCCAGAGGGGAACAGTTACAGCTCAAAGACGACACATCTGTCGGCGGTCCGATGTTTACCCCCCCCAGCGCTGGATAAAGACGAGCTTTCTACAGCTCAGACGACAGAGTGTTTTATTTGCATGTTCTATTAATATTAATTACTTTACTGAGCTCTCCGCTGACAAGCACGCAACCACAATTCAGCTCGTTTTATCTCATCTGCAAAAATAACTCATTTGCATTCCTGCTGTAGTTTGTTCTCTCTGTCACCGCGTTTAAGTTTGTATCCGGGCACGAATGGTATTTTAGGAACGCGTCACTCAGGCGAACAGTGAGTTTCTGCTTGAAACCATCTCCTCCGTTTCCCAGTTTGACCCGCGCAGGTTTTCCAACGAGTCGATGCTGAGATTTTTGTGCCAATGTATAATATTCTGAAACGTGGGCTCGTGCTGCCAGAACAAATCTACAACTCCACGTATGGAGTGTTTCCCCCGGTTATTCCTGGCAGCGTGGAGAAGGCGTCTGAAGCTCCAACTGCATTACCACTAATATGTTGAAGCCAACATGACTGAGATCCATATTTTCTCTATCAGGACAGAGCAACAGAGTCAGAGTGAAACTAAGGAGTCAGTGAATCATTGGATGGTGTTTTACCTGCCGACCTCACAGGTGCTTGAGCTCAGAGCGAGGCTCGTTTCACATGCATGCAGAGCGTTAATCTGCACATATCAGGCTCGGATCTGAGCGGGGGGGACTAATCAATACGACTGTCGCTGACTTTGAGCCGATAGCCTTTTCCCCAGTTGGAAAAACAGAGCAATCAGATTAACAACAAGAACGTCATCTTCCAGTGCCGGAGCCAGAAAAACCAGGGAGAAACAAACCGGCAGAAAGGGACGAGCTGAAGGATCCTTCTAGTCACGATTCATTTTCTCCACGTGGTCGTTTCTTTGGTCCGGCTCATGGTAGAAAGACATTCACTACAGCATTGATCCATTACGAGGCTGGAGCCCGAGAATGTTTGTTATTCTGGCAAAAAGAAAAAAAACGATGGGACATCGCAGAGTTTCGTTAATAAAATAAAACATTCTTCTAGCAAACAACTCGACGGTTTCGTGGAAGCAGAAGTCATTGGTTCCACTTCGGCACTCGACAACACACAAGGTTTTTTCTGCATTTTGCTTCGAGAACACTTCGAGGTTCCCTCAACACAACTTTTTTTACATTTCTTTGATGGTCCTGAAACACGATAAAACTTTAACATTAACGACACCAGCTGGACGCATGACGTCACCCACTGGTTCTGACAAAGGAGCCACGGCTGGATCGTTCTCTGCCTCCGGCATTAGTACGTTTTGCAGCGTCTGGTTTGTTAGAATCACCTGAAGAGCGCAGCAGAACGTAGCGGCAGCAGGAGAGCACCGCGGAGCAGGGAGCACAGGGGTGGAGCTGAATGTTTGGCTCCGCCCACCTGGTGCTTTGTATTAGCACCACACAGCAGAGCAGTGTGTAGATTCTGGAAGCTAAATATATTCTAATATTAAACGTAGAAAAATCAGTCGGGTGGACAAACTGTGAAGTGAGTCACCAACGTATTTCAGCCCCGGTTATTTTATCATTGCACCGCGAATAACAGAAAGTGGAACGTCACCTCCTGGTCGGCAGCTTCGTCAGGTGCAAAAGCACATTCTGCAGGTCGTTGAGACCAAAACAAAGCAGGAAAACAACGTCTCAGGTTTGAAATAATCAAGGAAGGGTTATGGAAGATGCAAAAATAAGGGAGTAGAAAACCCAAGACCGTCTCAGGGCAGGAACAAATACTGGTTCGAATTATTTCCACACTACTTCTAAAAAAATGATTTCACGGCGAGTAATGAAAGGTTGCATGCGAGGGCCGAAAGCCTGGCAGAAAATGTTCAACAAAAAAAAAAAGAAATACAACGAGGGAAGCAGATTAAAAGTCAAATTAACGGCAGAATAAAAGCTCTTTTCACGTCTGGGAGTCACAGAGTTAAATGTGGTCGATCCCTGGTGTTGCTGTTAACACACACTTCACCCCCTAAAACCCAGAAATCTCCCAGCCGACGTGGAACATGGGTTTGGTCCAACAGCAGCCGCGCAGATCCAGTACAATACAGCAAATGTGTGTGAGCGCGTAGCTTCCCCCGTGAAGAGCTCCAGCAGCGAGGGAGGGTGGACACTATGACACACACACACACACACACAGATCAGCCCATGCTCTCCAGTGACTCACCACACATAAAAATCACAGCCACTTCACTCACTCACTCACAATCTGGCACGCTCATACTCTCCTTCCCAAACACACACCCACACACACACACACACACACACAGATCAGCCTCTCACTACTTCATAAAGCACTAGTAGCACAGAAAATACGCGCGTGTGTGTGTGTGGAATAAAGCAGAGTGACAGGGGAAAAGCTTTGAGTGTGTCTGTAGAACATGCAGCTGTCACGCATGCTTTCTGCATGTGCTAAATAAATAGCAGACTGATAGAGCAACAAAGGGTGTGCGTGATGCTAGATGTCACGTAGTGGGGGTGTGTGCGCGCGGCTCGCGTAGCTGTCATAAACCCTCATGAATGAAAGCCATTGAAGGCAACACAAGCCCAGAATGGGGCGCATTTCAATCGCCACCCATATAAAAAACTAAAATAAAGAAGCATGCAGCGAGTTGCAATTTCCAGCAATAAAACCCGATGATGCGAAGAGTCTAAATGGTGAAATAAAAGCTTACTACGGCGGCTGAGTGTGTGTGTGTGTGTGTGTGTGAAAGGGGGTGATGGGTCAGGTGGTGAGCAGCAAATCACAGCTGCACTTCCCTAGGAACCGGCAAAATGTGTGTGTCAAAGAAATAGCAGCGTGTCAGAGCAGGAAGAGAGAGAAAAGCGGGAATGTGTGCGAGCGCGTGCAGAAGTCTCCAATGGAGAAAGGGAAAGCGCACTGAGCCGTGTGTGTGTGTGTGTGTGTGTTGGCGTTTGTGACAAATAAATAGCAGCCAGAGAGCGAGCGAGCGAGTGAGCGAGCGCGCTCTGATTCGGAGACTGGCAGCATGACTGACTGATCCCTGCATCCATATCATAGGATTAAAAAGCCTGACACGGTGGCAACACAATAGCTGCAAAATATGAGACAAAAAAAGTCGGTCAATGGGAAAGGAAATGTGATTATGAACCTCAACGGGCGAGAGGAAGATGATATTAAAAAACAAAAAACAATCTGACACACTTTCAAACAACAGCCGTAAAGTGCAGGGAGCGGGAGGAGGTGGATGTTAACGCTGTCACCGGGCAGTATAGAGCAAGGAGGAAGAGGAGGAGTGGAAGTGCGAGCTTCTCCAATGATTTCACTGAGCCAAGACACACTTCAGTCGCACTGTCAGCGACGTGTTGGAGGGCGAAACCTGCCCAAATGTACTTTACACACCTGTTGGCCAGAGCCTGGCACAAACCTCCCTCCTCTCCGTCCCTCACAGTCGAACCAAACAGCAGCGAAGACCAAACTGTGCGCCTCCACCGCCTGAGGTCACAGGTCACCTGCCTTTTTCTCCTCTCCTCCTGCATGTGATTCCACATCAGTGCGGACGGCTGGAACCATCTTGAGAAGTGCAGCCTAATTATTCATGATTTTACGTAACAAGATTTGTGTGCGGAATAAGGTCGGAGGAACACGCTGCACTAGATGAACTCGGGATGTAAAACTTAGATTATTATAAGCAGCAATATTATTATCACTTACTGACAATCGCAGTCTATAAAAAGACAAGGCAGCAGTAAAAGTCCACATTTCCTTATGCACTATCTGGGTCAGCTGGGTATTAAGTGGAGCACACAACGTATACAGACCTAAAAACCTCTAAAGTGGGTTTGATTATGAACCAGAAAAGGTGTTTCTTCACAAAACAGTTTCAAACTGACTATTATACAGACAACAAGTCGTTTTCCTATGAATAAAAAACCTTCTACACACAGAAAGGCTGCGTGCGTCTTTGTGAACCAGTAGAAAACCAGTCTCCTAAACTGGCTCCCAGTCCGCGTGTGTTCGCCACCAAACAGGCAACCCGAGCGCGTCTGTGCCGGATCACCGACCAACCATAAACCAGTCCAACAGCACCCAACAAACTTCCCCGACTCATCTGTCGCCGTTTGACCCGCAGCGACTCGTGAAAACGGTCGAACGAACGAACTGACGCCCGTTCCGACAGTTTACCGCCGAACGAGCCGGAGCAGCTCGCGGCTCCACCGCGGGTCGAAGCGCCGCGAAACACGTCAGAAAAAATAAAAACGGTTCTTTAAAACACACAAAAAGGCTGAAAGGCAGCGTGTCGGAGCCAGAACCGCCGGGACGCGGCCGCTCCGCGTGTTTCTGTGGAGCCCGCTGACGGCGGCTTCACCTCAGATGACCCAGCCAGACGGGCTGTCTGCTAGCTAGTAGCCCCGTCTGAACCGCGCACACAGCGGGCAGCAGCGGCGCCGGAGCCGCGCTGCGAGGCGGCGGACGAAAAAGATGTTATTATCAGGTGTGTGTGTGTGTGTGTGTGTGTGTGCCGCTGGCTCGGAGGGGGGACGCGAGGAGAGCGCCGGCCAAAACAAACGCCTTTCCCCGACATGAAGGCGTCACATCCAGGGACGAGCAGCCGCGGTCCGCGCTGCTCTGAGCGGGGAACGGCCGAAGCTAAAGCGCTTAGCTTCGCCCGGGTCCCCCGTCAGTAGCGGGGGGCTAGCGGGCTAACGGCTAGCCCCTCCGGCTGATACATGTCTGGTGTGCACCTCCACCGGGGGCGGAGGGGGGACGGCAAAAGTTGGCTCCCCCGAAAAAAAAACCCACGCACCGGATGACATTCACAAACTATCCCCGAATAAAACGCGAGAGCAGCCGCGAAAGTTGCAGCCCGGTGGCCAACTGTTTTCATCCCGGCGCGGCTTCCGCGGAGCTTCGCTGGGTGCTCCCCGCTCCGAGAGCCTGTGATGGAGGGAGCGGGCGGAGGGACGGACGCTAGCCGCCGCCGCCGCCGCCGCAGCCTGCGCGCAGCCTGACAGACATCCAGCGGGCAGCAGCGGGGTAGTCTGGTGGCTCCCACGCCGCTTTAATAACTTCACTTTTGCGGCCACTTTGCCTAAAACGCCTCTGCGGGAGTTAAAAGGAGAAGTTTCCCGTGGGTCCTACCTGCGTGGGGTCCGCGCTGCAGCGTGCGACCGGCTGGAAGTTGCTTATTCCCAGAAATCCAGAGCGGCGCGGCGCGGGGCGCATATAGCTAGCGCTGGGCACAGTAAAGACTGTAGCATAGCTAACCTAAAGACAACAGTAGAGCAGAAGCCTCCTCGTTGCTCATAGGGGGGATCGACGACAAAAACCACATGATCTTTTACGTCAGCATATATTTGCATAGGATGCCAAAATTTAGGTTCGGCGTCCAGGTGACGCGAGAATGCACAGAAAAGTTTGACTGCGGCTGCTCCGCCGCACGCTGGCACGGCGGCTCCGGCTCCGGCTCCTGCTCGCGGCGGAGAGGCGCAGGCATGCCGCAGCCCTGTCCTCCTCCCGCAGCCGCCAGTCAGCTCCGGTGCTCGGTCTCATGACCTACAGCGGGGCGGGCTGCGCCGACACGGCGCCACGACTCCCGTGCGTGACCACGGGGACTTGTTGGACACCTGTGGCGCTCCGTGCGCGGGTTTTAACCACTTTACAGCACGCAGAGCCACTTTTATCTGCGGTACTTCTGCCGCCGTGCTGCCGCACGGAGGACGCGCAGTTTTAATGTAAACTTCACGTTTCACCGCAGCACAACTGCGCAGCGGTGCGGACGTGTTGACGGTGCAGACGCGGGCGCAGGCCGCTGTCACACAGCACACAGCACTCAGGTTGTCCTCTCACACCTGTTTGAGTGTGTCCTGACCAGACAAACCGCGGCAGCAGCGGCAGCAGCGCGCCTGTGAGCGGCCCACCTGAGCTCGGCCTCTACGGGACCGGGACGCCGCTCTGACGGCAGAGACGCGGCAGAGACGCGGCAGCGGGACTGAAGTTTCCGCGCTCACCGCACAGCTGTCCGCATCTCACCACGTCCGCGCATTTCTCCATAAACTGTGTTTGTTGCCTCTGAGCGCATGAAGATGTAGGAAGGTCCCCGCACGCTCCTGTGAAGCCCTGGCGGAGAGCGACACCTAGCGGCCGCCGCGCGAGCTGCACGCAAGGAAGATGACGTTTCACTGATTCACTGAACTTTGACCCCTGTTGTGCAACGCGTTAGGAAACGAGCTCCTAATCATTGTTCCTGTTAAAGAAGGAAACTTTAAACTTACAAATTCGTTTTTTATTATTGAATGTATATTATATTTTATACATTTTATGTTATCGCTCACTTTTGTTTTGCCGTGTACACGTGTGTAAAACCATGTAAAGGTCAACATCAGCAGCATGTCCACATACTGTAAATCCTGAGTTTCCTGATGCTGTTTTTATCTGTGGTTTCGTTTTTTTTTTTATTCAGGATGGAAACTATATAATTTTCACATTTTTGCAGATTTACTCAGATTGAACCTTCAGCAGCTTCCAGGTGATTTCATATTATCTCCAGTAAATGCATCATATCCTCCGTTGACCTAACGCGGTTTGCTTTTCTCCAAACGACCGTTAAAATCACATGTATCAGCCAGTTTTGTTCTGTGACCCTCCTCCCACAGCTGCAGGTCTCCCTCCTCTGAACCAGACACCTGCGTCTGCCTGCCAGCGAGCCAGGACGTCACCAAAGTCTAATTCACCCCCCGGGGAACTGCTCATTTTGTAACTATCAGGAAAAGCTCACGGCACGTCGTGGTGTGCGGCCGTGCTGTATTTAGGGACAGGCTGATGAAAATAATTCAGGGCCTCTGAAACGGCATCGGCGCCTCATCCCGAGCCACCGTTGCACAAGAGTTTCCTGCAATTGGAAGCTTTTGCCAGCGTCTCCAGAATACACAATCAGGTAATGTTGCCAGGCAAAAGTGCCAGCTCTGGCCAATAAGCAGAGTTTTGGCCAACATTGCTTAGCAACAAAAGTTAAAAACGGAACCACTTGAGGCTCAGAATAGTCTTTAAAACAGTAATCAGGAGTCGTCAGTGTCACAAATCTCTGCAGACAGAAAAGCTTCGGAGGCGACGACGGCCCAGCTGAGAAACAGCAAAGTTTGTCTCCAGTTCATCTCCCGGACGGACGAAAGGAGTCCCGCGTGTCTCTGCGCCGGACACCTGGACCCAGAGGAGGACAGACAGAATGTCTCTGTTTGCATCTTGGTGTAGTGAGTCTCTGCCTCTTTGTCGCCACCTGCGTCTTTGTAATTGCTTTGTGTCTCTGTGTGTCTCATTTTTGAAACGTTCGTTTGTGTCTGTCTGAGTCTCTCCCTTGTTAACGCGTGTCCCTTTATGCTAAATCCTCTTTGTGCCGTTATCGACATGTTGAGCCTCTGTGAATCGCTTTGCGGTTGATTTGTGTCTCTTTGCAGCTGTGCGATTGATGCGATGACATTAAATGACGCTCTTATCAGAGGCTGTGAGCAAAGGGCCCCTGACTGTTCGGGATCGGGGGCCCGGTGGGCCCATTCATTAATCCCATCGCTCGTCTAAAATATATTTAAAACAGTGATCTATATCGTACAGTGAACGGACAAAAGCCACCCGTGGTGGCCTAGAAAGAAAAACTCAGCTGAATCGAACCGTAGGAGCCACTTATTTGAGTTTTTATCCTCGTTCTCTCACTAACCAGGTGGTCATTTGAATTTTGCGGTCCGCAACAAAACAGGAAAATGTTCAGTGCACCCTGTGAGAGAATTTGCATATTACTGTGGTTGGACACAAAAAAAATCATGTGTCAGTAAAGAGAGACATAATAAAAAGGATTTCAGAAACACAACTGAGGCTTTTAGCAGGTTTTCAATCACACAGCAGTCACAAAAGTCAAAATATCACTGATGTAAACCTGCAAAGTGCAAATGCAACGAAAACACGAGCGCTGTAGTCTGCAGTCGTGTGGTTTTCCTGACGCCGGGAGCTTTCCTTTTTGTCTCGTGACAGGAGTGTGTGCAGCTGCTGGCCTCCTTCCCACAATTAATCAAATGAAACTGCCTGAAAAGGAAAAAATAAAAGTCATTATTTGGCGTCGCAGCTCAGCACACGGTGTCGAGGAGCCGCAGGTGCCTGTAACTACTGTTTTCAGGGTAGAAAGGCAAAAATATTTGAGGCTGCATCTGTAGTAGAACATCAGCAAGGTTTGACACGAGTATACTCAGAACAGAACTACTGATTAAAACACCTCCAGTCTTCTGAGGTTCTCCAGCTGCCCGACGTCCAACGAGCTCGAGGACAGAGACGGAACAATAGAGAAAGTGTCCAAGCACTAAAAGGCAGCGCTGTTTAACGGTTAACTGTTTAACTGCCAGTGAGCTGGGAGCTGATATCGTTACCTGATACCGGGAGCAGACACTCCTCAGACAGAGACTCTACGTCCACAGGGACTGAGAGACAAACTGCCTCCACCAATGACTTCACAACAAACCATTTTCAGGAAGATGACGGTGAGATTTTTCAGCCCTGCCAGGATTCTGCAGGTTTGAACCGTGGCCAGAAGGAACCAGCAGTTTCCCACTGTATGTTTGATTCTACTGACTGTGCAGAATCACTGTACGGCGTCGTATCACTGCCGGCGTTTCGACTTCCTGCCGTCTGTGAGGCAGACGAAGAAATGTTCTGCTGCAGTTTCTGACCTCAGATGCTCGTTAGTTGGACGAGCTTCAGGTTGTTAATTCATGCACTTGTGCATTTATGTATCAGTGTGTTATTGAACCTGTTTGTTTCAGGTGAGGATTAAAGCAGAGGCGCAGCCTCAAAGAAAGAAAACCACTGCATCAACCTGCAGAAGTCCCACTGTTTGTACCGGTGCAAGTCCAACATGAACATCAGGTACTAATGCACTAATTTATACTAAATCCAAACATCAGCACAAACCCAGCTGGTGCTGACAGTTCAACTGGATCCCTTCTTCTTCATCTGCTGCAGGTTTTCAGAGCGTAACCTTCTTCTTCTCTGGTGCTCATTAGTAAATCACCTGACTCATCCTGGCGCTCCACACTCTGCATTCATCAGGAGGAGGAGGAGGAGGAGGAGGAGAAGGACAGGAGTGGAGCACTGTGTGGACACATTTACATACAAATGAACTGAGCATTCATTATTGACACACACACACACACACACACACACACACACACACACACACACACACACACAGGTTTTCTGCTGCAGCGTTAGTGTCAATAAATCCAAACATCAGTGAATCAACACAATATCGGTGAGTGTGAGAAGCAGTTTATCTGATTTTGTCTGGTTGATTTTCCCAACTTGTTTACACTTGGCCCATCCTGTGAGCTGACGATGGAGAGACAGAGAGAGACAGACACAGAGAGAGAGAGACAGAGAGAGAGACAGAGAGAGAGAGAGAGAAAGAGAGGGACAGACAGAGAGGGAGAGAGAGGGACAGACAGAGACAGACAGACAGAGTTTTCTGCTCCAGTGCCTTGATTCATGCTGGACGAGCTGAGCTGCTTCACCTGCTCCACACAAAGAACCACCCAGCTCCACCCTTTGGGCTGGTTTACACACAGATGAGTGTTTATGAAGCTACAGGTTGGTGGACGGAGACACCATTAGGACGTTTTGTCCTAATGTCCCAGTTCACTCTCCACCTTGCTGAGATTAGAGGCGGGTGAGTGTTGGGGGGCAGCATGAGGCTTTTAGTGTGTCCAGAAGGAGCAGCGTGACGTCTCATTAAAGGCTGTAGCGTCGTCTCCCGAGTCCTTTTTCAAATTCAATTCAGTTTCATTTCTGTGGCGCCGATTCACAACAGACGTTACCTGGAGGCACTTTACGGCGTGACCTCACAGAAACAGGTAAATCATACGGGAACCCCACAGCCCCGCTCGAGAGAAGGAAACGCTGTCGGCCCCCGGCCTGCAGCTGGCCGGCCCCCGGCCTGCAGCTGGCCGGCCCCCGGCCTGCAGCTGGCCGGCCCCCGGCCTGCAGCTGGCCGGCCCTGGAAATTAAATGAATGAACATCAAATCAAATTAACAAAGCAAGGGCCGGCGGGCCTGCAGCAGGCCCCCGGCCTGCAGCAGGCCCGCCCTTTCATTAAGTCATCTGCGAACACCCAGAGTTTAATGTGGAACAAACGGACACGCTGCTGTAGCTGAGCTTAAAACCCAAAAGGATTCTTATCAACAGATCGAACAAAATGAAAATCTTTGCTTCCGAGAGTGTAAGGGTGTGCACGCACGCACACACACACACACACACGCAGACACACACACACACGCTGCGGCTACAAAGCAGCCGACGCTTCCTTCAGTTCGATCTGTGCAGCAGAAACATTTCATGTCCCGTGTCTCTGATGTTTCCTTCATTCATCAGTCGTACAGTGAGAATGGATGTTGAACCATCTGCTGATGTTAAAGCTTCGCGTCTGATCTTTTAAACGTTTCCGCTCTCATCTTACATTATCCATGTGATTTCATCTGGCAGCTCTTCCCTACATGCTGATATTATTTCCCTGCGTCGTCGTGATCATTCGTGCACTGAAACATTTCCTCATCTGAACACGACGTTCAGACTGAAGGAGCTGATCTTTATCCGCTGCAGCTCATTAAAAGGACCGAGGCTTCCACTGTGTTGTCACGGCTCACAGTATTAGATCAGGTGAGCTGAAGTTCCACAGTTTGCCTGAACCGCGCTCGTTTCTCGTGTGGAACGGGATCAAACTGAACCAAACAGTCATTTTTTGTTTACGTTAAAATGCATCCTCAGATTATTCAGACAGGAGCAGAAAACCCTGCTGCTTTCATCCACACGAGGGCAGCACTTAGTCACAGCTGAGCTGTTCCCTGCTCTCTGCTTCAGCTCCACTTAGAGGAAAAGGTCAAAGGTCAGTGCGAGTAGAGAGGGGACAAATGAAAGTAAAGGACGACCCAGTGTTGACAAAAAATAAGTTTGGACAGAGTGAGAAAGAGGAGGAACACTAATGGTGCTCTTCCCTTTATTCTCCTCACACACCGAGATCCTAATAAAAATCAGACAAAGACGGGAAAGGCATTGTAATTAAAATCCTGCTCTATGTGTGGGGCTCGTTATGATCCACCTCATGAGAACTAAAGAGCTGTGATTACAGTGTTTATCCACTCCGAGCTCTCCTGCTGATGACAGGCTATCATGAGTGTCCTCCCTACCAACCACTCCAGCCCAGGAGCGAGGACAGCTGGTGTCTCCCATCTGTGCGGGAAAAGTGCAGCCAGTTGTGCTTTAAAGGGTTTGTTTTTTCATCAGAAGCCGTCAGACAGCAGAGGTAGTGGCGGAGTGGAAGCAGTGCAGATACAGACGTGTGATAAACGCAGCGTTCACCGAACCGAGGCGGAAATATGGTGGGTGGCCTGGTAGCAGAGCGGTTAAGGCAGAGGGCTGGGAAGCAGGAGCCCCGGGTTCGATTCCCAGCTGAGTCGCCAACCCACATACCAGGTGTG
>JAUMHJ010000003.1:809958-857458 GCA_032361105.1 Microctenopoma lineatum | reverse complement strand
TTCCTCCAGAACCAAGCTGGTGGAGAGAGTCCTGTTTCTTAAACGTCGTTTTGCATTTCAGTTTCTCCATCTCCGCACAGAGACGTGCAAATTCCACATCACAGACGAAAAGCTGCTGTTCAAACCGTGGTAATCTGAAGATAATAATAATTCACGTGTTTGGTAAATGATAGTGATTAGTGGACTTCTGTCTGAATAAAGCGTCAGAGATAAAATACTGATCAATGAACCAGTAGTGAGCGATTAGAGCCGAGCGCTCAGCCCTGTTTCTGGCTCCTACCACAGCACCAGGACGTGTGACCACACTGTGTGGGTGTGGCCTAAAGCTGCAAATACAACATGTTCAATTGAACACACTGCAATCCAGGAGGTGCTGGAAGTGCACCAGGCGCGGTCATCAGAACAAGACGAAGAAGAAGTGTCGCAGGAGGACGAAGGCTCGGCTCATAAAATGAAGCTCCGGCGTCGTTGTCACATTACCACGAGATCTAGAACTGATCCAGAACTCAGTCATCGAGTTACATGGTGAATGTTTGATTAAAGAATGAGACAAACATAATACGTTCCAAGCGTCTCAGCAGGTTCTGACACACACACACACACACACACACAGAACAAACGGTGGAACGTTAAGCAGGATAAGCGCTGCTGACAGCGAGCAGACAGGAGCGCCTGCGGATCAGTCAGTCAGTCCCTCAGACACTAACACAACACGCCTGGGAGCAGGTTCAGGCTCAGGGCACTCAGCGACAGTGAGCCTGTCAGCACTACAGCTACGTCGCTCTGCTCAGCAGAGCTCCTGGATGAAAGGAGAACGAGTGCAGAGAAGGAGGCAGGAAGCACGGAAGGGAACGCGACAGGTGCTGGACCAACCCATTATTCAGAGGATCTGTGTCTAACTGAAGCCTGAGTGAAGCTGCAGGACTAGTTTGAAGGCAGCATGAGACGCAGCAGCTGGTGCACCGCTCAGGTGCGGTTCTTAGACTTAGACCACAGAAACCTATTTACTGGACTCGGGGACGCAGGAGGAGATTCGCACCTTATGGAAGTTGCCGTAGAAGAGTTTTTTGATTTCTGGCCCTTCGAAGGTGACCGTCTGGAACTCTCCTTTGTAGTCGTTGTTGAAGAACGTCAGAGTCTTTCCTCCATCTGTGGAAGGAGGCACATGATAGGTGAGTGCTGGGCGCTGGCTTCACCGCAGACACCCTGCAGGTGCTTCGCTGCCACACTCACTGTCCAGGATGACTCCCACCAGCGGCTCGTTGTTCTTGTTGAGGATCTCCCAGAGGGCGAAGGGCTCCTCCGGAGTGTTGGGCAGCAGTCTGAACAGCAGAGTGACGGTGTAGTCGGAGGGCAGCCCTTCAGGATGCATGAACCTGCAGAGCGAGACAAGAGCGTCAAACCCAGGCCTCGCTCGTCCTCACACACAAACACGCTCACACACGGGACCTGGTCGGCTGTGCCAGGAGAGCATCGTTGTGCAGGTGGAAACAGGGGAAGGTGTTGAAGGTGCCGGGCACCATGGAAACGCCAGAGATGCTGCTGTAGCGATTCTCCACCAGCCCAAACAGCTCCATCATACGGAAACCTGGTCACAGGTAACTTATTATTAATTCTCTGTCAGCGTCTCGTTATCTGACTGTAAGCAGATTACGGTGGTGAAAGCCTTCTCCTCTCTCACCTGGTGTCGTGCTGCCGCTCATCGGTAAAGACGGACAGGCTGAGGAAAGGAAAGCAGAACAACGTGACTGAGAAGATGATGCTTCACCGCCAGAAGCTGCTCCACGGAAGCGAGCGTCTGGTTACTCACTGGCAGTGGCGGCTTCACACACAAAGGTCACCAGCTTCTCTTCAATCTTCTTGAAGGCGTCCAGGTCGTCCACGAAGAAGACGTGCCGGTCGCTGGGCTTACTGGCGATGCTCACCAGCTCGCCGTAGTCCGCGTCGGCAAAGCCGATGGCGAAGACGATGTAACCTTTACAGAAAGACAGAGAACAACCTGAGAACAACTAGAGACCAACAAATTCACACCGACATGTGGACAGAATAGTTCACTCCAGACATCATAACGAGCTTTCAGACCTGAACGGTTGTGTTTTATTAGCTTAACATATGGTTTGTTTTTATCTGTGGCTTTTAGTTACACTTTGTATTAAGTCATTTTATTTATTGTCTGAACACGTGGCTGCGACTTTCTTCAGACTGTGATGGCGACAAGACTCGAACCAAACAACCCAGTGTGATGGACTCAACGCGTCAAAACATGGATGAAAACCTAAAACCACTGATGCAGGGACTGTTCTTTAGTACTTCTATATTTTCACGAACGTAAACATTAGCACACCTGATTGTGTGTGTTTCTATTGAGGAGTTTTTAAGATTAGAGGTTTTTAAAAATGCATTAAGGGTTTTTAATTCAAAGCATATTTTGCTAAAACAAACTGATCTGCATTGTGGATGTTTTAATTGGGGGAACATTGATGTGACAGCAGCTGACAAATGTTACCATAGGTAATTCAGATTATCGTCAGTCTGTAAGAAACTCAGGACAGCTGGGACCCAGTTAAGGAGCGTCATTCCAACCAACCAGCTCTTTGGGTACTAAATATGAAATAAATCTTTATGGAGTTCTTGAGAATAGATTCTCAAACCGTGTCCTGCATAGTTGTAGGCCTTTGATATTCTATGCAAAGTGAAGATGAACTCATTTGTTCACCTTTCACAGCGGTTCCTGGCTTTGTGTCGCTCACGCCACTGTGACTGAACCAGGATGTGTGCAGCAGACCTGATATTGTGTTGTGCAGCAGCCCAATTAGGCCCAAACAAGCCCATTATTCTCACAAGCTGAAAACCAAACAGGATCTCTGGGACCTTTTTAAAGCCTCGTGTGAAGCCATCAAGGCAGAAAAAACCGCTCTGACCTTCCATCTGCATCTCCTTGGACACCTTATTAACGTCATCCTGGGACCGACCATCGGTAAGAACCACGAGGACTTTGGGGATTCCCCTCCTGACGCCTCCCTCCACCGTGAAGACTTTTTCCTTCACGTGCTGGATGGCTCGACCTGATTGGACAAATGGATCATCAATCGTGTTACCTTATTAGCACTGGAGCTTCTGGACAGAGTGGCGCTGGTGGCACAGAGAAAACACCCAGAGCACGTCTCTCTGACATGTTTCCAGCCTTTTTAACACAGATCAGAGGAACAAAATGTTGATTAGACATGTTTGCCAGACGTTGCACATGTGGATGTTTCTCTGAGAGTGGAGGCTTTTAATTTGTTTTATGGTGATTGAAAACAAACGAGCCCGACACAGCCAACGTCTGAATCCGAGCATCATGTGTGCTCTAGAGGGACCACAGAGCCGCCGGGTCGTTGCATTTAAACAAAGCAATAAACCGGCACCAGGTTTTTAATATAGAGGTCCAGTACTGGAACATGGGGAAGCAGGACGTGACAGGTTCTTCATTTCAGAGTCTCCTAGAAAAGAGGAGCAGTGTTACAGTGTGACACTAGCAGAGGGAGCAGTCCTCCCCCAGCAGTGACGCGGCGGCACATCTGTTTTCTGCAGGAGAAAACGGCTGCGCTGCTTTGTAAACACTGACTAATGACTCCACCTCTCGCTGCTTCCCCACAGACCTCCTCTCAGCGCGCACACACACACACACACACACACACACACACACACACACACAGTAAACCTGTTTTCAGGCTTTTACCATGACTGAGTGCATGAGGACACATGTTCACTCAGGGAGGAAACAAACGTTGAACTTGATTTCACACGTCGAATTGAGCAGCGCACAAGAACACACACGATTAAATTTTCCGCTCACAGTTTCCCGCTGCTCAACGAGCATTGATTATGTCATGAGGGAGGTGTGAGTGTGTGTGTGCAGGTGGTGTCTCACACTGGCGTCTTTCTTCCTGGGCATGTCTGCAGGGAGACCTGGGTTTTGTCTGCTGCAGTCACGGCCTGCTCTGAGCGCGCTCACCTGTCTTGGTGTTTCCTCCCTTGTAGGAAATCTTGTTAATGGCGTCCAGCAGTTGCTCCTTGTCGCTGTACGAGTTCAGCCTGAACTCGGTACGGGCGTCGTCGCTGAACTGGGCGATGGCCACCTGTCAGACAGAACAAGGACAAGGAGGCGTCACAGTTATCAAAATCATTACTGATGCATGAGTTTATTGGACTGTGTTCCAAGACGCGACGCGACGCGATGACACAAAACGACATTGCTCACGTCACTAAACCCCTTCTGGTACCTGTGTGCCGTCTGGGCCGATCCGGTCCAGAGCTCCAGTGGTGCTGTACAGGAAACGGATGATCTTCAGGAAATTGTCGTCGCCAATGCTCCAGGACCCATCAACCAAGAAGACCAGATCCGCCTTGGCTGCCTTACAGACTGGACACGAGACACAGGGAAAGGAGCTCAGTGTGTCAATCAAAGCTTCAAGATGATGAAAAAAAGAGGACAGGAGGATGGACGTGTGGCGCAGAGGACAGGAGCTTTGTGTCGCTCTCATGATCCAAAACGTCATAACAAGTTGACATTCGTCTCCTGCTGAAGACGGGACCAGACAGGGACCGCAGACGAGGGCTTAGTGCCTCAGTGGGTCGAGCAGGTAAAGCACTGAGAGGTATTTCTAATTTCAGAACTTCCATTTCTGCTCTATGTTGAACTGGACAAACTCAAATCAGCTCTTTTGTGGCGTAAACCTTTGACTGATTAGACTTGAAGAAGCTGTGACTTGTGAACGATTGGACCAGATCAGAACAGTCACTGATTATTCCTTTTCTCTTCTCATAAACATCACATTTAAAGGTCAGCTGGCGCTGTATTGATCAGCAGACAAGTCCAGACATTTACTTAATAAAGCACATAAGATTAAAAAACTACTTCACAATAAAAGCCCACGCTGCAGCTGCCATTAATCATGTTTTGAGAGGAATAGATTCAGTCCAAGTTCGTAGGTCAGCTAATAAAACTCTAACGCCTGTGCTGAATGTACAAGGAGACGGAGGGACGGAGTGAGTCAATTAAAAAAAAAGAGGTGAAAAGTTTTACAGGCAAAGGAAAATAGTTTGGTGTCTTCAGAGGAAAACTAAAACTGGGAGTTCATAAAGTCTGAAGACGTGATGGCACTCAAAGGCTCGGCAGCAGCAGAACCACCAACAGAAACCTTCGAACCAGAACACTCATCTCATCTTCATCACTGGAATACAGAAAGGTTTTAATGTGACCAGGAGACCAGGCGACTAAATCACTGGTTCTACAGCAAACACGTGCGGTTTAGAAAATGAAAGTGTTGATTCTGTGGCGACAGAAATGTGAAGAATGTTAATTACACGTTTGTCAAGATCCAGCGCTTATACAGTTTAAATGGCTTCTTTCTTTTAGTGTGCAGGATTTATGTCCGTGTAATTACGTGCTACACACACGAGCTGTGTGTGTGTGTTCAAGACAGAGAACAGGTAGTGTGTTTACTGAACTGGCATCTCTGCGCACTTCCTTCTGATTCTATAGAAGGCCTGCGGGGGAACGGTGGTTAGGGTTAGGTTAGAGTCAGGGTTAGGGGTTGGGTTGGGTTTAGGGTTGGGGTTAGGGGTAGAGTTGGGGTTGCAGACGTTACATTTTGATGATAAATGTGTGTCTCAGGTCCAATTTACAATAAAACAATGTGAATCTCTTCAAGTAGAAAAACGTACCTTCTTTGGCAGGGGGTATTGTAGGCAGCGGGGTGGTAGTAATCGGCTTGGTCGGCGCCGGGGTCGGGACGGGAACTGTGTAGAGAGAATGACACACACACACAAAGACGAGGAGACCTTCAATTACGAGCACGTTCATCATAAAAGTGTCAGCACATCCTAAACTTCTCCTCTAAGGAGGAGCCCTAGAAACAAACTGAGCCCGAGCCAGAATCTACAGTAACCGAGAGTCAGCTCTGCTTTTAGCTCCTGTATAATTTGGTAAGTTCCCCCACAGCCGATTTCAAACTCCAGCTGTCTCTGCCTTTCAACTCCTCACCTGCGATTCAGACCCCCCCCCCGCGCGCCTCCCTGAGCGCTCACGGTTCATTCGCCCGGTGGTGTTGGGGCAGTAAATCAGCTGATTTACCTGAGGCTGGGAATGACTCGTGGTAGCAGGTAGGGCGCCTGCAGCGGCGCAGATTTCGCATTTGCATCAAACCAAAACAATAAATCATCGAGGAGCGTCTCAGCGGTGCAACAGAACGAGGGGGGGGGGCAGCTTAAAGCAAACAAATACCTGCTCTTTCTCCACCGCTGCCTTTCTCCTCACTCTGTGCTCATTTCCTACTTCTTTGTGTTGTCAGCTCCCCTGCCTCACATCTCTGTCTCCTGTCTTTATTTTCTTTTATTCCCACCCTTTGTCTCGCCTCACACTTTGTCTTTGTCCTCGCGTCACTGATGTCAGTATTTGAAGGAAATGAACTTGCAGAGACCGTGTTCCTAAAAAGGTACGCCGGCTAAACTGCATTAAATTTCTCGGCAGTGCAGGGCAGACGTTACAGATTCTCTGCAAAGCAGTGTGAACTGAAAGGGGCGTAGTTTGTGGGGATCAATGACCAAATGTAACGGGTTTGACTGCAAACAGGCGTTTTCTATGCACCACGACTCAGAGGGGTTTATTAATGTCTGAGGGGCGTTGGAGTGGATTCCTCTTCTTCTGTTTCCAGCCATAGTTTAACCATAGCGTCTCATGAATCGTTAACAGTTGGATTTAGACAGCAGCAGCATTGGGTCGGGGTTGGAGGAAGATTGTGGCTGGTTGTTTCAGGACGCTTTCATTACACTGCACCATCGCGCCCCATGAAGATCAGCTGCTTGAAGCACATTCTTTGCAGGTGTATGTATGAAGTGTGAGCGTGTGCGTCTTACGTGTTTTCTCTACAGCAGTGACTGCAGGTCCTTCCGTCCCGTCCAGCAGCTGAGCGTACACGCTCGTCTTGTACTGCGTGTTGGCCTTCAGGTTGCTGAAGCAGTGTCTGACGGATCCTCCGCCCAGAGTCGTCTCCTGCTTCTGACCATCTGCAGCAAAAAGGCAAAGGTCACTGCGCTGTCTGCACGGTGGTCTGTGGCGCTCGAGGAGAGACTCTGTTCTTCATTACTACGCCGAGCACAGGATGAAGAGGAGAGTGAGTCACAGGCAGGCGGATGAAGATGAATGTTTAACACCCTGTGTCTGCTGAGCCCGTCGCTGACTCAGTCGTTTGTTTCACTTCTCTCTCAGCTTGTTTTTCAGCATTATCTCTATTCAATGGAGAACCTAAAGATTCCAGATGTGGTCTAAATGAAACCATGTCTGTACAGATACAGGTGAGTGTTTTAAACCTTCATGAGCATATTAAACTTCTCCTACTCTAGAAAACTGTCCTCTGCAGCAGAGTAATTATTCACCAGCTGTGCCAACATAAATCCTCATTTTGTGTTGAGGGAACAAATCCCCGCAGCTCCCTGAAGAAATGCGGGAAGGCTGCCGTCTAGCACGCCTTTTATGTGACAATAACGGCGGCGGTGTTGTTGCTGGAGGCCTGAAGCTGATGAATAACAGCCATTACTTTCCTATTTGGCGGATGACGGCTGCATTAAAAGTCAATCTTACCTCTGAGGTGGCGACTGAATGGTGGACGCGTGTAATCGAATCAAGGACACACCATCTGCCGTTTGATGTTATTTTGGTGTGTGGGAGTGTTTTCACTTTCAAACAAACGGAAGAACACGCGATTATTTGCGCTGGCGCCGAGCCGCGTGGCTGCGGAGAAGCAGACCCGAGGAAATGACTTCTAATGATTGTCGGGCTGTTTGGTGAAGGTGACTTTGGTGTCGAGTCTTTTCTGACGGCTGAGGCAGCAGAAGAACACATCAAAGTAAAGAAGAAATGTGAGGGTTTAATCAAACCTCTGGAGGTGATTCAAAGTTAAAAAGCAGACATTTCAGATTTCAAGCTCTGTAATTTCCCTCAATTTAAATATATGAAGTCTGAACATTTCTAACGTGTCGGCGTGGTGGATCACAGAGCTCAACTTCCATCCGATTCACAGAGATTAGAAAGCTGCAGAGCGCAGCAGTGAATTACAGGGACGTGTGTGTTCAATGTAAAGCTACTGAAACATCACAAGGCGGCAAAACCGCCGCTGAAACGTAAAGAAGAAAAGGCCACACGTTGGTAAAAACAGGGAGAAAGTCACAGCAGGACGTCCAGCATTTCTCCTCCGTCCAGTCACAGTCTGGACGAAGCCTCCAGGAAACGTCTTCTTTACTGTATGTGACGCTCACAGGAGCACCGCTCTGATTCACACATCAGCTCTCGCTTCGTTCCCATCAGGAGGAAGAGTCTTTCCACCGTCAGAGAAGAGGCTGCAGGTGCAACTCAAACCTGATGACAAGAAACTAATTCTCTAGTTTTTCCTCCGTTGCTCCAGAAATAGACACGATGAGCTGTAATTACAGCCGCGCCTGCAGCGAGAACATCCCACCGCTCTTGGCAGCCGCAACACCAACCGTTTGTTTGCCTTTGTTTTACGTGACACAGCGAATGGAAATGTCACCGGGCTGCGTCCGCGTGTCTCTTCTCCACAGAAGGACTCGGTGTCTGACGACTGTCTGTGACGGGACGCAGCCACATATCTGTCATCAAGCACAGTCTTTGTGCTGAAGACTGAAACTCCCACTAATGAAGGCATGTCACCGTGAATGAGACCCCCCCCCCCTTAGAAACGCAGCGTAGGAGCTCAACGGGAAAAATCCCAGCTGCAGATACAGTGTCAGACTTTCTGCACCACACTCACACACACACACACACTCACACACACACACACACACAGACATGCTCCTTTCTTAGAGGAAACCTGCCACATCTCAGGAAACGTGTTTACCGTCCAGACCAGGTTCAGAGGAGCAGATCAATATTGGTTTTATGTCTGCGTGAACACGCTGTGCATCAAAGGCAGTGCAGCGGGATCTTCCACCACCTCCACCGCTTTCTGTTTCACTCTGCACGCTGGTGCTGCACCAAGCCGCCGTCTCAAGCTGTGATGCAAAAGGGGCGATGGTTCGATTCCTGCCAGTGGTGGACACCTACAGCACAGGGTGTGTGTGTGTGTGTGTGTGTGTGTGCGTGCGCACTCACTCAGCAGGGACTCGATGACCACTCTGTAGGTGCTGGCGTGTCTGTGAGGCTGCCACTGGGCGCACAAGCCGTTCATCCTCACTTGATATGTGCTGAGGTTGGTCACCCCCAGGTACACTGCAGAGCGAGAGAGAGAGAGAGAGAGAGACGGTTCAGTTAGGTTAGTTTAACGTTTCTGAGTCCGGCCTGTATTTTGGTGGCATCCAGGGGGCGTCAGTGAGCTGGCTGTTACTGACTCATCCCATGTTTCCTCCACTCTGACGTCCTGATATTAAAAATACCCGTCGAATGTTTGGACTCCTCAGACCTCTAAAAATACACGGTCTGGATTTGCCTGCATCGTCTCTCCGTGCTGCCGTTATAATAAAACTCCAAATAACTTCGCTGCACCGGGTCTCAGAAGCCACACGCCGTCTCGTTTCCAGATGGGAACACGTCTGTGTCCAGTTGGCTTGAAGGACACCAGTGGGACTTATTTAAGGGCACAGAGAGAAATATAGCTGCGGTGCCCCCCCCACCCACACACACTCTAATTATGCAGCTGGTATGTTTACACTTTTATTGTCCAACTTCTGAAAGCGTTGCTTGTTCTGGGTTCAAAGGAATCAGCACGAATGTGACGAACAGAACATTTTACGGTTCTGGACTCTGACTGCATCATGTATTTTTAAACAGTATTATAGTACGAGTATTATAGTGGACCCGTTTCTGCCGCTCTGTGCCAGTCTAACCACCCCCGCTCCCAATCATGAACCCAACATACACGGACTACGTCCAACTGGGGAGTGGTTCAGTCATTTATCTTCTGGCTGCAGAGCTCCCTCGGACCCCACGATGCTTCAACCTCCACACGTCCCGCTGGACACGGGGGCCCGGTCCTTCAGAGTTCAGGTACAGTGTAGGATGTGGGAGGCAGAGGGAAAGTCTCATTTCTGTCCTCGGTAACCAGTCCTCTGGTGTCATTAACATGCTGCTCCGTGAAACTCCCACTGGTCCCACTTCAGCTCCACCAACCTTCCTCCTCCCTTCTCCCCGTTCTGTCCCTTTCTTCTCTCGTCGCTTTCTTCGCCTCAGCTCTTCTGAACTCGTCCTTCAAATCAGGAGCTTAATTGTTATTCAGCCAAAGGGAAACCGGCTCCAGTGCGAAGTGACGCGCTTCACTTAAAGCTACATGTTAACTGACACTCGTCTGAGTCGAAGAGAAATTAAATGGATGAGAGGGCGGAGGTTCGGCGTCCTGCTCAAGGATGCGGCGTTTGTCGGTGGCTCTGGAGATCAAACCAGAGACCTGTTTGTTTCAAAAACCGAGAGCCTGCGCTGCGGCGAAGTGGTTCATTATCATGCAGGAGAGAAAAAGCCAGACTCCTACTCAAACGATTGTGCTTGAGAGGCGCTGATGGATCGAACGGGGCCAGACACTCAGAGAGTCCTGGGAAGTGTCCATGTTTCCAGCCAGATTACTGAAATCTCTGGCAGCTACAGCTCATTCCAGAGCTGTGATGTAATTAGGCAGAGCTGGCATTAAACGTGTCAGACGGATATCAAGACATCGATGCGTGCAGGTGTCTGGCTGGTTAGATAAGACCGAATCATTTCACCGCCTGGTCCTCGGAGAGCTGGACGAGACCAGGACCCAGAATGACCGAGTACAAACCAAAGAGTGTTTTCCAAAGGAAAACCTTCAGTCATGTGTGTATGAAGCACATTTAGAGGTTCACACCAAGCTTTTGCCGTGACCATTATTCAGTGGTTCTGATCCTGGAGCCGTATGTTTGAGGCTCCAGGTGTCAGGATGCGCTTGACCCACACTAACAAACTATTAATGTGATTTACTCTGAGAAAACTAAAACCACGTTTCTACCAGAGGAAAGTCTGGTAAATCTTTAATGTTACTG
Organism: Microctenopoma lineatum; assembly: GCA_032361105.1. Classification (NCBI taxonomy): domain Eukaryota; kingdom Metazoa; phylum Chordata; class Actinopteri; order Anabantiformes; family Anabantidae; genus Microctenopoma; species Microctenopoma lineatum. The sequence goes on along the minus strand of JAUMHJ010000003.1, from coordinate 846,412 downwards.
TACAGCTGGTCTTTATGAAACCCGACGTCCTGTAATTAGCCGGCACCGCTGCCAAAAGCATCCGACGGTTCTGAAGGACTCAACATCTGACATGTTGGACTGACTGTTCTCATCTGTCACAGATTTCTCTGCCCAGTAAAAAACCGGAGTGAACAAAGAGACCGGGCTGTTGGTTCTGTGTAACCAGCTGTGGAGAAATCGGATTTGTACCAAACAGAATCAACAAATAAAGACAAATGAAACTGGAAGAGACGACAGAATAAAGCCGTAGCATCAGACTCAAGGAGCACAGCTGGACTTACGAGTCTTGGCCCGCCCTGAAAGGGCCTCGCTGGACCCGGTGGTGTAGGAGGCGATGACCTTCACGCTGTACTCGGTCCCACTGAGCAGGTTGAGAATCAGCATGGTCTTCACGTCTTCCCCCACGAAGGTCTCCAGAGCTGGTCCAGGAGCTGCAGAGAGGCAGGATAATTGAGAAGGCGCGTCGAGGACGAGCGCGCCGGCGCTGACAGCGAGAAATGATCATTATCTCCAATTCCAGTGAGGAGGACTCGGCGATGGAAGGTTAATAACAGACACAGGGAACTAATACGCGCTGAGATCATGTCCAGTTAAGGTTCAGTGTTTGAGGTCTGAGTCACAGTTTGGTTCAATCAGCAACACAGAACGGGCCCGGTTCTGCTCATTCTCTCTGGTTTAGAATACAGTGGTTTTACATGTTGAAATGACGATGAGAAGAAGAAGAATCAGAGAAATTACCAGATACAGGCTGGTAGACGACCCTGTAGCCCATGGTGGGTGAGGGGGGCACATCCCAGCTGATCCTGAAGCGGTTGTACCACTCCTCCGACACCCGCAGGTTCTTAGGCGCTGAAAGAGGCACTGATGGGGGGGGGGGGGGTACAGATGTTATGGCTCTGTTAGCTGAACGCCTTCTTACATGTGCATGTTTCCAACATCTAACAGACACTGAATAGATAATAGATAATGAGAGTTAATAACGTGTTTATTAACTGTTCGTTATCGCGCGGCGTTGAATCAGAAGCAGCGACGTGGACCAGACCAACTCACTCAGAGGCAGCTGCTGACATAACGTGAATCTAATCAAATCTGTTAATCCAGAAACTGTGAGTCTCAGCGTTTCCGACAGGAACAAGGGCAGAAACCCGGCGAGCGAGAGGAAGATAAGGAGGAAGAGCCGACGCAGGACAAAAGTTTGATACCAGCCAGCGCGGAGAGAACTGAATTAGTCTGTCTGAAGATATTAAGTCCAGTATGAGGACGATGACGGGGACAGAACGTGGAGGACGGGTATCTACAGAAACATACACTCTCTGCAGACAGGCCGAGGAAACGTGGGACTGTCAGGGCTTAATGCTGTGCGTCATTCTCTCCATCCTCACCCAAACCCTTAGGTCACCGCGGCTCTGCGGACGTTCACCATTAAAAAGCCAGTCTCCGCCTCCAGGCGTGCGAGGGATGAGAAACTGGGACTCAGTGAAACCAAAGCAGGTTGTCTGTGGTGGTTTGACTTCATGAAGGAGCCAGATTCACTTACTGGGAGATAATCGGTGCATGTGTGCGTCCTCGTATTCGTCCTCGTATGCGTCCTCGGCCCTGTGATGGAAACCTGAGGCTGGGGGGGGCGGGCTCAGTGGGCCACTCTGGAATCGGCCTCCTTTTCATCCCGTCTAACTCGAACCACACTCCCAGCTGATCCACCCCACCCTCAAACACGCAGTCACCCCGTCTGTATTCTACGTCACGCCTCCTCAGCGCTCGCTGCTTCCCTCACAGGTCCAAATCCCCAGATTACACTGGCTCGCCTCGTCACCTCATCCATCTTCACTCTAAGGAACCCCCTCCCCCCCTCTCTGCACCCCCCCGTCGCTCCTCCCCAGGCGATCATCTCATCCCTCACCTCGCTAACAGGGACCATTCATCATCAGCGGGAGTCAGAGGCCCCCGCCGTTTAAAAAGCGTCGTTAGCGGCTGCTAATGTGTGTCACGCGCTGCACGGGGAGACGCGCTGAGATGATGAATGAGTCTCCTCCTCCCTCAGAGCCGAGGAACCCATCAGCCTGTGCTGGTGTCAACACACACCCTGTCGTCAGACTCATGCTGCCACCTCGTCCCCTCTCCTGAGCTGGAGCCAGAGACCCAGCAAGAGACGGCTCTGAACTACTTTTAGAGATTAGATTAGCAGCTTCCTCTGGGGCTTCGTGACAGACGTGAGTCCTTTACACCAAAGAGGACGCCCCCTCAGTCCGTCTCCCATCCGCCTCCCGGCAGCAGTCCTGACACGTTTAGTCCTAAAGAAGATGAACGGCGTTCAACACGGCTCCTCAGTGCTGGTTCCTCATCATCCTCCCCCGTCTCCCCCCTACGGCGTCTTTTCAATGAAAGTTGAGGACAAACTATTCCCTGATTAAAGAGTAAATATGTCTGAGCCGCTGCCAGGGCTCCGCAGCAGTGAAAGTCATTTCTGTCCTCGTTTGGTCCTGACTGGAGTCTCTCAGCACGGTCAGAGCGAGCTGGAGGGTCAGGAGGTCGCTGACCTCTCTGCCCTGACAGCACAGCATCACGTCTGCTGGCTCCACACATATCAGAGTGACTCGGTCTCGTCGTGTTACGTTTGTTCCTCTTAAAAAATTATTTCTAAAAAGATAAAGGTACAAATGTATAAATACAATAATGTGAAACTAATGAATAAAACGTCGACACCTTAGAAATCTCTTCTCACTGTGACGCAGCATCACTGAGACAGAGTCGTCACCACGGCAACGCTAATGCATCGATGCCTTAACGTGATTCTCATGAACACACAATGAATGACTTACGCGTGCGTCCCGCCCGCGTCCCCGTCGGCCCGTCTCCCTCGGCGTAGACGGGAGTGACGGAGACTTTGTACTCGGTGTCGGACAGCAGGGGCTGCAGAACCAGGCTGTTCTGACCAGTGGGCACCGTCCTCTGGAAGCGGGGAGCAGAAAAGGCCGTGTTAATGAACATCACGTCAGAAGCGTTAACCTGAACACGCTCCTCTGCTCGGCGCCAGGCCGACAGCGTACGGCGCGACAGCAGGACAGAGCGAGTGTTTGTGTCCTCACAGCTTCAATGTGAAGCTAACGGCGCCGTCACCGTGAGACAGAGGAGACGTGAGGCTGCTTGTGTCTGTGAATGAGAGAGTCTGGCTGTGCTTTGCATTTCTGTAATGGCTGCACGTGTGGAATTTAATAAAAACCTAATCATGGTCATTAGGTGGAGGTGGGGGTGGAGGAGCAGCAGTTCCAGCTGCTGCGCAGGTTAATTGTGTGGTGGTTTCCTCCTCACCCGTCTGTGAACTTGGCCTTTTGTTCAAAGCGAGCCCGTTAATGACTCATCCATCCGGGAGGCCCGCCATGTCCACACCACAGACACGCCAACCTGCTCCTCCACCCTGCAGGCGTCTCCTCCACCTCTCTCTGATATTCACTGTCTTTGTTTCAGCTCCATGGATTCAGCGGTGGATGAATGTGTGGTCATATAATACGGATTATTACTACAACCACCGGCTCCTGGTGATGAGCCTCCACCCTCCAGCCAGGCTGCACTTTGCAGTCGGTCCGGTCCAGACACACGAAGTTAAGTCGCTGTGTCATGTCCATGATTAAAGCTAATATGTAGGAAGCATCACACGCGTTCCCTTTTCCACGCCGCATTAAAAATACAGCTGCTCATTAACGAGTTAATTAGCGGGTTAACGACTCTGTGAAGCGGCTGCGTGTTCAATCTTTGTTCCGCTGACACTCGAGCCCTTTCAATTCGCATCATCTGCTCGTCTCCTTCTAGTCTGCATTCCCTGCATGTTCAGTCTCGCCCGGCTCAATCTGCACAACTCTCTCAGAAAAAAAGCACTTTCTCAGACACGTCAGTCAGACAAACACCGCGGGCCTTGACAAATCAATTTCAGCCCGCGCTGATGAAAAAGGCAGCAAGTCTCTAAACTGTCACCGAGCCACACAGTGGGAGGAAACCACCTCCAGCTACACTCCACCACTTTGTAAATGCAAACATGGTTTCATGAAGTATTTATAGGATTCAGAAACTCAATCTTGGCTTGACAGGGGCTTTGTGCAGGGCCAGAATATTAAGTCCGATCCACATGAGACTGTACGAGGCCCGAAGGCGAGTCGCACAAGGAACGCGAGTGACTGGAGTCCATTTAAGACAACTGGAGTACTGCACTAACCCTAAAAGACCAAACTGTGTTTGAAGAACCTGAGACCTTACAGAGTTCAGGGGACCAAGGTCCAGGCGGGTCACCAGGAGTGTCCCAGTACTTCTTCACAAGGCAGAAACAGAAATAAACGTCCGGGAGCTGCTGCGGATTTCAGCGGCCTGAACACTGAACACGTTCCAGATTCAACGAGAGACTCAAACAGCAACTCTAGTTTCTCCACGAGCCTACGGCGCGTTCAAGAGCTGACATTTTGTGATATTAACTTTTTCATCGTCAGTAAAAGCCCAAACTGTTGACGACGCGCAGCAGAACTGCACTTGATGCCCGGCAGCTTTCGGTTTATTGGACGATGAATGAAGCAGCAGAGGGAAAGACGTCGAGCTTTGCTGCGTAGAATCACAGCTGCTCACGCGCAGATGGCTGCCGAGTGGAGTGGGCCCATGGCTACGGTGTAAATACTGGCATCTGGTGAGACAGGGACAGACCCATCCGAATGGACAGAACCATTAACTTCAGCGTTTCTAAGCTTGTATTAAGTATCAGTGCAGCGAGCTGTCCTGACGTGTCGCTCAAAATAAGGTGATTCACATAAAAGCAGGGACAACCTGTGTCCACTGATAAAGTATGGTCCAGCTCCTACTGTCCGTTTCCCCCCTGTCCGCCGCCCGTCCTGTTGGACACAGACTGTCCTAACGTTTTGGTGACGATGACAGGTGCATCATCAGGAACCTCGTTTCACTGTGACGGGAATTTAAATTTAAATTTTAGATTCGAGTGTCGGGCGAATGATGTGGAACAGATGGTCGACACAAATGAGGAGTTTTCAGGGACAAAAAACACACGAGACACCAACACGTCTCACTCAGACAAAAGTTTCACGACTGTGAACAAGTCGAACTTAAACGGCGACTCATCCACAGTCAGTCCACCGCCTCGCGTCGACCCCTCCCAGCCTGGTTCGGACCGACGTTGGAGGCCGAGCGCACAGTTACTGTCGGAGAACCACTTCACGTAAACCTGCTCTCATTCCAGTGGGTTCTAACGACTGAGCACGTTACCAGCAGTTTGAGAGCGAGGAGCGAGCAGCTGATCCACGAACCAGCCGCAGGTACTCGTCCTAACGGCTGGTGTCGCTGAGACAAACCCCCCCCAGCAGATAGACATCTGAGTGGTAGCTGTTGAGAGCAGCGCTTGGTGATTCACAACCTGAGCGGCTTGCTAAACAGAGCCCACAGCTGTTGGCACTTTGATAAGAGATCTCATTTAACAAGCCAGCGGTGCGAGCAGCTGCCGGCTCTTTATTGTCAGGATGAAAAGGCCCATGTGGGACCTGTGGCCAGAGCACAGGGCTCCACACACATAAGAGCACACTGAGCAATGCTGGAAGTCTAAAGAAGGGGACGAGGTTTGGACACGTTGGACGCTGTGTGACACACACACAGCAAAGTCTGGATCATAAAAGTCCCTCCCTGTTTCTCACGCCGTCCGGTTGCAGTGAAAAAAGCAGAAACCGTTTTCAACTTGACTTAAAAACGGTTTAAATGCTTCGATCTGATTGAAAAGTAGAAGCAGTGACGGGGAAAGAGAAGGAACCTACTGACACTCAACCCCTCGACGTATTCACCCACTCACACAGTCCTCTGCACCGACTCCGCTCACGTCTCTATGGAGCAACAAGCAGACCCCCCCCCCGCCTGAGACGAGCCTCACTACACCTCAGAGCTGGTGAGACTCTGCTGGGGGGAAGGCGGAGGTGGGGGACAACGTGTTATTAATTATAAAAAACAGTAAATCGATAGATTTGTGTTAAACGTGATCAAACGCTGGTAACTTTAGGAAAGTCAAACTTTTCATTCCCTCGGCGCCCGTTTAGCATCAGACGGTTTTCCTGCACCGTGAACACACATCATCAGTGTTTGTTTTCTCTCCGGATCTCGGCACGTTAGAGCAAGGGACAGACATTCTCTCTGCTCGTCTCCTGTGGAACAAAGTCTTTGAAAATCTGCCACTATTTTCATCATCGTTATCCTCGTCTCCCTCTCTCCTCCTCCTCCTCCTCCTCCTCCTGCCTACACTCTGAAGGCCTGCCATCAACTTCAACCACATCTTTTACTCCCCTCCCTCTTTCTCTGCACAGAGGACTTTTATTCTGAAGGCCTGCCATCGACTTCAACCACACATCTCTCTCTCCACGGAGGACTTTATTTTGAAGAGCTGCCATTGTCTTCATCAATAATGTGTGTTTCTCAGATTGAAACTTGGAAAGTTTGGCTTTGTTTAAAACAGACTGTGCCGACTTTAGTTCCCCAAACACTCTGTACACGTCTAGAACTCATTCACAGTAAGCCAACTGTCCAAATCTCTAAACTTTCCACTAGCTGAAGCTACTACACAGTATCAGCTCTGCCTGGTTCAAAAGAATTCCAGAGCAGGGATACGGACTTCCGTTCTATTTGGCTGCTTTATTTTCAGGATTTCAAAGAGAATCCCCACAAAATAAAGGAACACGCGGCATCTACAGTGTTCGAGAGGCTCTCAGGAGTCACTCCTACCGTCTCCTCCGCCCGGTCTCCTCTGGCGCTGACGTAGTTCAGTCGATAGTGTCGGACGTTCCTGGAGTCGACAGGTTGCCAGGACACCCGCATGCTGAAGGTGGTTTCCTCATCGATCCTCATGTTCCTCACGCCATAGCGGGGAACTGGAGAACAAGACCTCATCACGTTTTATCTGAACCGACCGGATGTGAACCGATCGTGCCAGAAAGAACTTAAAATATATACGATCAGTCCTAAGAATACGTCTGAGAACGAATCAGATCAGGCAGACACTGAAATCAAATAATGTTGGGACAATCAATAAACTTATCACATTATCAATTAATGAGGTAGATAAATAAAAGGAGTTTTATTGAATCAAAGGCCGGAAAGTGAAAACTAGATTAAGATGATACATCTGCTCTGAAACATGAAGGGAAACGACTGGAAGACTAAATCTTAGGATGTGATAAGGACAAGCTGCACATGAGGAACAGGTTCCTCAGCAGCTGACGTGTTTACCTGCTGTGGTCGTGGTCGTGGTCGCGACGGTGGTCAATCTTTCCACTGAAATTTAAATGTATTTCATTAATCTGCTGGATAAAGATCTGCAGTCAGAACAATCTCGACGTGTAGAAAGACGACAAACACAACAGGCGGCGAAGCTGCTGGAGGAACTCTTCTTTTACCTGTGGACTCCACGAGGATCACCTCATCACTTTCCACCTCATTCCAATAGACGGCAGCCAGGAGGACTTCGTACTCTGTGGAGGGGCTGAGCCCTTTTATCAGGTAGGTGTTTAAATTCCCGTCCACCAGAGCCTGGAACAGAGGAGCGAACGTCAGCCTCCGTGCAGAGAGATGGAAACACAGACAAGGACAAGCAGAAAAACAAAGAGGCACCAGCTGCTGAGATCGATGATGACGTCATCGCTGAGATTATCTCTCACAGAAAGAGTCATTATCATAAGTTGTTTCTTTGCTTTAATATCTTGATGAAATCGTCTGCTGCCAGTTTAACAGAGAGCAGAGGAAATCATGGCTTTGGTTGACAACAGGTGAACGAGACAGACGACAGGAGGGCGTGTCTGCTTTGGCTGGTGGTGACGAGTTCGTGTTGAGCATCAGGACATAGTAGTGTTGTAGTCAAGACCGAGGCCCAGACCAAGACACACTAAGGAGAGACCAAGACCGAGGCCCAGACCAAGACACACTAAGGAGAGACCAAGACCGAGGCCCAGACCAAGACACACTAAGGAGAGACCAAGACCAAGACCAAGACCAAGACACACTAAGGAGAGACCAAGACCGAGGCCAAGACCCAGACTGACAGACTTGATGATTATAAGTTAAAACTAATGAAAATCCCAAATTCAGTAGTAAAAAGGTTCAATATTGAAGTATGTCTTGGTCTTGGTCTTGGTACTCGGCAATGCCTTGGTCTCAGTTTAGGCAGTCTTGACTACAACACTAGGACATAGTAAGTGAAAAGTGCCTTAAACTTTCCCCTGGTGCCTGAAGATGGAAGTGGGCTGCTTAAGAATCATCATATTCTAAATAACAGAACGATTTCAGGGCAGGAACGTAAAAGAAGAAACACACCTCCTCGCTGTCTCCTCCGTCGGTGGGGGTCCAGGTGAGCCGGTACAGCACCACGTCGGAGGCGGCGGGTTTCCATGACACCCTGAAGCTGTCCGTGGAGATGTCACTGCTCTTCAGATCCAGCGGGTCGGGGACGCTCTCTACACGCAGGAACACACACGTAGGCGCGTCACCTCACAGCTGGAGAACGTTCTGGAGACTAACACATCAAACGAGGAGAAGCCACTGGTATGGGTTCCTACTTGTGGTGAAGCTGTCAGTCAAGGCATCAGCTTGTCCCTCGTCGTAGATGGCAAAGACCCCAACTGTGTACTCCGTCAGCGAGGTCAGGTTCTTCAGCAACCAGGTTGTCACGCGGCCGACGTCCACCTGTGGACAAAGCTCATCGATGAGACACAGATTTCAGCTGTTTTTCTCGCTCTCTCGTCACAACCGGTCGAGCCAGATGGCTGCCCACCCTGAGCCTGGTTCTTCTCCGAGTGGAACCAGCTCTCACTCCTGCTGAGATATTACCGTCAGACCTCCTGGAACCGGCAGAAAACCGATCCACAGAGCTCTTTGACGACTATATGTAGCCGCCTGGTTCCAAACATCTTACTCTCTGCTGCCAGAGGTGGAAGCACCCTCACCTCATTGGTCTGGACTCCGTTGGTCTTGACGTACATGACTCTGAAGCTTTTGACCTTCCTGGAGGCGGAGTCCCACGTGAGCCGGGCGGAGCTGTGATCAACATCCGAGAATCGCAGGTTCTGTGCTGGTGTCAGTGGCACTGAGGAGGGAGGAAAAAACGTTATCGTGGGTTTTACACTCACCGCAACCCGCCGAGGCGGATGCCCGCCCACCGTGAGCCCGGTTCTGCTGGAGGTTTGGTCCAGTGCAACTGTTTTCTACATTATTCAAGGATGCTGAGTTTTAAACTGCTGTTATCAGTGATCTTGGAGGAGCTACAGCTCGGAGGTGATTTCAGGTTGTGTGTTCCTGGACTCCTCCCGAGGCTCTGACCCGACCCCTGTCTCCTCTCCTCTTCTCGGAGAGCCTTCACCTTCACTTTTTTAATCAACCAGAGAATCAAATTTACTCCCAGAGCCCCGGAAACATTTCTGCTCTGTTTTCTTTAAAAGAAAAAAAACGCAGCAGGATTGTTTCGACCATAGTTTCACCTCAATTACACCGCGGGTCACAGCAAAGACAAAGCAGCGGAGAGAAAGCCTGAGCTCCTACTGTAGGTCGAGTCAGGGTCGGCACAGGAATCTCAGAAGTTTAGAGACGAGAGATTCTGACACAGCGCAGTTCACTGGCAGCTTTAGGAAGATGTTCCAACCTGTTAAAAACCTGTTCACTGCTTTCTGACTAGTTTCTGTTCTGCTGCATGTCGTGAACCCGTCAAAGTGCGTTTAACTGTAATTTAGGAGTAAAACTATGGAGACGAAATGAAGTCTGCACTCGTTTAAAGGCCCTTTCTTTGCCTCTCCTCACTGCAGTCATCGTTAAAGCGGTGAAAGAACAACTGGACAGTAAGGGGGGGGCATAACGGGCTGAGTGAAAGTTATTTTACCACCACAGACCAACAACAAACAGAAAAACAACCATTCCTCCTCCTCACAGCCTCGGCGTCCTCATCTAAACTTAATTTAAAGCCCTACACGCATCATAAAGACATAAACATGCCCCGACGTAAAGCCTCAGGCCACAGACCTTAAAGGAGAGGCCATGAAATGCTAATTAGTGAGCATGGTGGGGTGGGGGGGTGGGGGGCGCTCGCCAAGGCTGCTAAACGGTTTAAAAATGAAAGTGAGGCACAGAAATAGCTCTGTGAGGCGAAGCTGGGAGCAGGGGGGGGATAGCGTGAGAGACCAAGAGAGAGAGAGAGAGAGAGAGAGAGAGAGAGAGAGAGAGAGAGAGAGAGAGACCATCACGACAATAATCTGCACCCAGAATGATTCCGACTGTGAGTCACAGCTCTGGTTCCTTTGCTCCTCTTGTGCCACACAAGCCGAGAAGCGGTGAGCGACGTAAGTTCCATCTGAACATGTTCGATTTTCTCCTCTAATCCAGCTGAAATAAGTGAGTGAGTCTCAGGGAGTCGTTACAGTGCAGGACTCACGTGTGGTCTGCTGGCTGGTCATGGGGTCACTGGCCTCCTCTCCGTACAGGGCATAAACAGTCACCGTGTACTCGGTGTCCGGAGTCAGCCCCTCTAACTCCACCTCCTTCACAGAGTCGGACACCTTCACCTGCAGGCGCGCACACACACACACACACACACACACACACACACAGCATGAAGGATGACGCAGTGACTCATCTGTTCAGCCATCGTGCCATCTTCCTCTCTCCCATCGCTCATGTCTGGGAGCCGAGCTGGTTACAGGAGCAGATCTCTGGACGTTTCTCTGATTCCAGCAGCTCGGGACCCGTCAGGCTCGTGTCGTGAGCAGCTGCACTCGCACCTGATCGTGGTCGCGGTTCCAGCCGCTGACACACAGAGCTGTGGGTGCAGAGACACGTGTCTCACACAGCGGATGTCTGTGGCTTTCCTGTTGGCAGGGACCTGGTCCCGTGTTGGGGACATGTTTGGGTCTGTGCTCTGCTTTGCTCTGAACCAGTGTGGGTGAAGGCATTTTACCAACTCAAACTGGACCGGACCGGACGCTGGCTTTGGCGCGGACGAGCCCCCACATGGTCCGAGTGCGGAAGCCATGTGCGCAGGTGCCAGCCGAGCCGGCGCCTCAGAGCCCGGCTCATCCTCACCACCACGCATCATCCAGCACCAGTTAGTTTCTTCCTGCTTTGAGCCTGGAGGCGTAATGAGGTCCGAGGGGAGAAGGATGCAGGCGGCTGGTTCCACCCTTCAAACCTCGTCTGTCTCGTCTTCTTCGGCTCTTTTCTCAGCTGTTGACGCTTCTATCGTCGTGTGTCCGGTTCTTTTCAAACTGAGGCTTCGTGTTTTTATTCACACTGACAGACAAACTTTCCCTCTATCATTAGAGTCTATCATTAAGTGCAGCGTGTCCGCCGCCTTCTGTCCTTTCGTCTCGTCTCTCATTGTAGGACATGACATGAAAACATGCTTTTATTTTGAAGCTACTCAGTTATAAAGGCGGTAGCTGTGCTGGATGTTAATGAGCACTTTGCATCAGTCATTTGGAGAAGAGGCTGATGTCTGTGCTCGCCAGAGGCGAACAGCTGGGAGCTCCAGCTGACGCGTAGACAAGGCGAGCTGGGAAACCGGCACACTGACGACACACACACACACACACACACACACACACACACACACACACACACACACACACACACACACACACACAGGTTCCTTACCTCCTTCTCATCGGCAGGGTCTCCCTCAGTCAGCGGGGCGTAGAGGATCATGTACCCAGAAGCCCCGGCGGCGGTCTTCCAGCGGACCCTCATGGTGCTGTGAGTGATGTCAAACAGCTCCAGGTCGTTGACCATGGGCAGCGCCACTGCAGGACACAAACACGGGCCTGTGTTGAGAAGTATTCGTGCTCTTTCTTTGTTACCTGACCTGGTTACAACAACGACGGGTTAATGTTGGCATCGTCACGTCTCCTGTCCTGCTTCCTACACACGATCCAAACACTGGGAATTGTTTTTCACCCGCTCAGTGAAACCTGCAGCAGCCAACAGCCTTTAACTTTGCTACAAGGTCGACTGCAACTTTGCTTTCGTCCTCCACCACCAGGGAGGAATTCCCCGTCATTCATCAGCGAGCGGCGGGCCCGCAGAGGCTGGAGCGTCCTGCCAGGCACCTGCTCGGCGTGTCAGACAGTGAGGACGAGGCCTCGGGCAACGCTCACCACAGGCGTCCTGTCGGGCGGAGGATCAGGGCTCGGAACATGCTCCGTATCTGCTGCTCGTTCAGTGAACTGATTAAACGCTGGAGCTTTACTGCCGTCACAGCTCCTCCTGACCAGACGCAGACAGTGAGGGAGCTCTGGCTGCAGGGAACCGGCAGCTCTTAGCTTCTGTGAGGAGACAACATTTCCACTCACGCGTGGTGGCGCTTCCTCTCAGGGCCTCACTGGCAGAGCTGCGGTAGACGGCAAAAACGGCCACCTGGTACTCGGTCAGGGAGTTGAGGTAGCTCAGCTCCACGCTGCTCTCCGTCCCCTGGAGCACCTTAAAAGAAAGCACCAGGTTAGTGTTTAGGCTGCAGCTCTGAGCGCTTCACCAACGAGATTCAAAGCGACGGTAACTAGATCACGGCGGCCTTGGTGAATCTGTGGCGCTCCAGCTGTAACAGACATCAAAGAGAAAACGGGAAGAGGAGCGTCTGCTGCTTCGTCCTTTCCTGGTTAAATGCACCTGCTGCACAGGCCGTCGACCCTCGGAGGAGGATCGGCCCAGGAGAACCTGGAGGAACCTGGCTGTGTGTCGATGGACTGAGGAGCGAGTTCTGCCAAACTGTTGCTCTTCATCAGAAATCACAGCAACAAATGAACTCAGCAGACACACGAGTCATAGCGCGGCTACCTTTTCGTCAGGCTGGCCTCCACTGGCGGGGTAGTACACCACGCGGTACTTCTCCACCTGGCCCGGCGCGTGGGTCCACTTCACCCGGAAGCTGCGAGCCGTGATGTCAGACGTCACCAGGTCACGGGGAGGAGCCACAGAAGCGGGCGGGGGGCCGGGTTCTCCGCCTGCACAGGAGGAACAGACGGGTGAGTTTCACAAAGGGCGGGGGGGGGGCAGGTGGAGCCCGGCCCGGCTCGTCTCACCTTTGATCTGCTTGTCGAGCTGCTCCACCCGGTCACACACGGTCTTGGTGAGACCCTCCACGATGTCACTCATCACGCTGAAGTCGGCCACGTTGTACACGTGGGTCTCGGTGGGGGGGGAGGCGATGGCCTTCAGCTCGTTCTCGTCTGCGTTTTTCACACCTGCGGCGGGAGGAGGGGGGGTGAGGCATGGATGGAGCGTCTTTAGAAACGCGAGTGTTGGACCGTACCGATGGCGAACAGCTCGATCCCGGCCTCCCTCAGCCGCCGGGCGGGGGGGATCACGTCGTCCTGGGACTTCCCGTCCGTGATAAGGATTCCTATCTTGGGAACGCCTGATCTGGATCCAGACTCCGGTTTGAAGCTGTTCTCCAGGATGAAGGTCAGAGCCAGACCTGGACAGAACAAACGACAGGACACAGGTTTGACTCAACTCAACCTGCCGCGTGGTCTCGGGTCCGTGGCGGGTTCAGCGTCATCCACGGTTCGTGAACAGCTGTTTTTACTAAACCTCCAACCCACAGACGCCGTCTGAGGCCTCGCGTGCTCGCGTGCAGACCTCCTCTTCCTCTCTCACTGCAGCTGCTCCTCGGAGGAAGTGGAAACTTTTTAATTGAACCGCGCCGACTCACAGTCTGATCAGCGCCAGGCTGCAAAGGTCACGACATCCTAACACCCGCCTGAAGGGAAGTTAATAAGCCGAGGTCGGGGGCCTGCCCCCCCCACGGCGGCGCACCTGTCAGCGTGTTCCCTCCTTTGTACGGCAGGTTCTTCACAGCATCCATCACAGCTTCTTTGGTGGTGTGAGCGTTCAGGTGCCACTCGATCCGCGGGTCGCCGCTGTACTGAGCCAGGCCTGCACAAGTGGGAGTTACACACAGCGTCATTTCACACACACTCAGTGACTTCACTAAAAAAAGGAGGTTCTGGACCGAAGCCCGCTCACCAATCCTGGTCTTATCAAACTCCACGGTGAAGGCTCTGACCAGGTTCTCCAGGAACGTCCTGACGAGCCGGAAGTTGATGCGGCCGATGCTCCAGGAGCCGTCCACCAGAATCACGATGTCGGATATGGCCGGCGTCTTACACGTGAAGCCCCCCCCTTCAGCTGGGAAGGAGAGAGAAGCTCATTTATCAGGAACGCTGCAGGAAACACTCCGCATGCAGCTCTACACTCGGACCGGGAAGTGGGGCGGTTTGATGTGCAGCTTCTGTCCCGAAGCATCACAGAGAGCTTCAGTAGTTCTGATTCAGCTCAGCGCGGTCGGATTAAACCCTGGAGGGGGGGGGGGCCCGCTCTGGTGTTTGTCTCAGAACACTTTACTGGGTCATAAAACAGACGAGGCTCTAATGAGGCAACAGCAGTTCGTCTACGAGCAGCCGGTTCGGCGCACGGCGAGCACGTGATCGTTTACACAGAGTTTAAGGAACCCCGAGGAGCCCGAGTCTCCGGGGGGACTGCTAGTCCACATCCAGTACGTCCCCGGATGTCCCCAGCTCTGACACAGCTGTTCGGAGACCACAGGAACGTTTTTGTTCTTAGAAAAGTGAGAGATATTTAAATGACGCGTTTGCTTTGTGTGTAATAATAATAACTTCCTGTTCTCCACGTACAAACTATAAGTCTCTAAAGAGGAGACGCAGCAGACAGATTCATCCAGTTCTCCCTCTGAATGATGTGATGGGAGTCTGTCGCTCAAATAAATGGATTCATACAGATATTTAAAGCTCGTTGGACACGTCCCAACGCTTCAGGAAGCAGAGACGACACACAAACATCAGCACAGTAAAACCAGAGAGTCTCAAGCTTCGAGCTTCTTTCATATAAATCTTTGCTTCACAGAAGAATAAACCTGAGCAAGTTCCAGGAAACAAAACCAGTCACGTGTGCGTCAGTGAAACGATGCAGCAGCTGGAAAAGTGCTGGAGAAATGAAAACGCTGCTGAACACAAGTGGGAAACTGGCTGGTTGGTTGAACAGTGCATCCACCTGCTGCAGCGGCTCGGTGAACGGTACCTTCCTCTGGCTGAGCCTGCTGAGCCTGAGCTCACACCGAGGACGAACCGCAGCACGTCAGCGCGCTCGTACCTGCAGCAACAAATGAAGCAGGGCGGAGCTTAGTCAGAGCGCCACAGGCCCAACAGCGCAAAGAACCAGCACACACGATCACAACCAAGAGGTCAACAGCTGCTTTACTCGAAACATCGGCTGCTGATTTGCACTTGGACGTCTCTTCAGAGTGACGGCGACGCGTTCTCGGCCCCGTGCTGCCGTTCGCTGGATACTGTATCTGCAGCCGCTGGCACACACACGCCTCGTCTTCCAGATGTACGAGAGAATATTTCTTCAGGTCGCAGCACGTTTTATCCTCTCGGGAGGTGGAGGGCGCAGTGTGTGTGTGCGCGCGGAGGGGTGGCGAGGGCATTCTTCAGCAGTCACCTCACTCATCACTGACAGCAGCTAAAGAAGTGTATCACTCCTTACAAGTCTCTACAGTGTCGGAATTCAGACTCTTCCTCCTCCAGCACGACTTCAGATGAAAGCTCGAGTTCAGTCACATCTTTAGATAAATCTTCTGATAGAACTGGAGGAATCAGAGTTCAAATGTGCCGTTTGTTACAAAACTAATGTGAAGTAGGAGAAAGCAGAAAAGAATCCGAGCCGCTGCATCGTGTGCAGCACGTCTGCAGGCTGCTGATGTCACCTGTCTGACCCCACAGGTAAACCAGTCCTGAGACGTGTGCAGCAGAAAGGCTGGAAACGGAGTCAGTCAGTGGAGGAAGTGAAGCTGGAGAGGAAACGGCGCTCAGTGAAAGAGGACGAACAACATGAACGATCCGAGGTGCACGGGTCTGTCTGCAGCAACAAAGTCCAGGAACAAGAAGAACAAGAAGAGAAGGAGGCTGAGAGGGGACGGAAACTTTCAGAGGTGTGTGTGTGTGGGGGGGGGGGATTAGCAGAGAGACCCCCGCAGGCGAAATACTTCTCCACAGGTCAGAAAGGGTCTGAGGTCTGAGACAGCAGGGGTCAGGACGATCAAACAGAGGACACGACCCGGGTCTGCTGAGTGTAAACAACATTATAATGAGACATCTCATACATATTCATGTCGACACGCAGGAGCCACAGGCTGCACGCAGCCAGCAACGCGGGGCCCGCATGCACCGAGCAGGTACGTCTGTCACGGTTCGGGGTTAAACACCAGTCACAGCTCTGCGTCATGTTCCTGTTGACTCTCAGCTGCAACCTGCACCAAGACGTTACGACAAAAGCAGAAAGAAGAAGAAGAGTCCTGCTCGAATCAATGATAATGATAACAACGAAAATGCACCACCACCCCTCCAAAATAAAAGACGTCACCCACATGTCTGACTGCACAGCGGGGGAGAAGTTCTTCACCTTCGTCCCACATGTGAGCGAGCTACGAGCAGGAGAACGAGCCGAAGGTTTCCCGTCACGATGAAGCATCAGAAAGACGCGCACAGAGAGAACGTCTCCTGCAGCCGTCGAGACGGCGAGGGAGGAGCCTCCAGTACCTGCTGCACGGTATTTTACACGGCAGGCGCTCCGAAGGTCAGCTGCGTCCGATTCCACAGCGCCGCGAGCTGGAGCGACAGCCTGGAAACAGGCCTCATCACTAGTGTACTCCTCCTCGGTGGAGGCAGACGGCCGCCTGACGGCGTCTTTCAGGAGAGATCCGTGTGTGTTTTGTCATATTACGGTTTTTTTGCTTTGCAGAGCATCACACGTTTTAAACAGCTTCTCCGACACAGAAAGAACACGCCGCGGCTCTTTGATGGCAGATCCGGGGCTTTCTACGCTCAGACATAATGAGAAAGAGGACAACCAGCACCTCCAGCTCATCGCAGCAAGCACCTCATTTCTCTCTGGAACATGAAAGAGGAGCAGGTTAAAACGCAGCTGAGCATTTCTAATCTTCCACGTCTCCCACCGTCCCCGTAACATGGCATCTCTAACGCCGGGTCAATTCTCTCAGGCGTTCGCTTTGTTCAGAATCAACGTCGGAACAACAGGAGGCACATTTTAGTCCACAGGACAATTTCACGTTCAGCAAAGATGTGAGAACGTTTCTGTGATTCGAGTCCTGTGGAAATGTGAAGAGAAAGAGAGAGACACGAATCCTCTCTAATACCTGCAGGAACCGAGCTCCAAAGGGCAGCGGTGGCGCTGGTCAGGGGGCAGAGCAGCAGGGTGTCGTGCACTGCTCTGCCCTCCAGCCGAGGGAGCGGCTCATAACACGGATGAGAAGCATCAGGACGGTGCAGTAAAGCGCTCACGCAGCTTAAAGAGGCAACAGATCAACTGTCGTTTGCACAGTTTGTGTCTCAACGCTACAAATCTACAACCAGTCTCGTCAGAGACATATTTTCATAGAACAGAAATAAATCCTCTCGTTTGTTCACTGTCACAATAAATCTGAACAAGGACGTGAAGAAAACGTCGAGTCGTGCCGGGGAACGGGCCCACGGACACGGGGCCCTGTGCCGGTCAGCACCAAGCACTCTGTGGACGATCCGAGGGATTCTTAGAGCTGCTCAGCGCCTTTACCCGTGGAAGAGTCAGCGGTCAGGGTTAGTAAATGATCCATCCACATCAATGTTCAGGGTAACACCAAGAAGCCGTGGTCCCCCCCATGCAGAAAAGTGCAGCTCAGCATCAGAGAACCGTTCAGTAACACATGTCTCCCTGCTGATCCTACTTTAAGATGCTCGGCTCTCCAACACCTCTGAAGGTCGGATCCAGTGTGTTGCAGCAAACAGACACGTATGAATAACGTCTGCAGAGCTCACAGCCGGGGCAAAACCAAACGGCGTGAGCGCTGGGTGTCTGGCTCAGGGACACACCTGGGGGGGGACGGACTAGTTGAGCCCATTGAGCTACCAGACCATTTAAAAAAATAAATACAACACTGGAGTATTTTTAAGAATTCACATAAAATTGAAAATGGAACATTTTACCATTTACGTTTTGGCCCCTCGATGGCCCCTCCCTCAGAAAACAAATAAACCACAGCAGCTGGTAACGGTACAGTTAACTATGACTCCTTTAACATTAGGACGCGTGCGCCTGATTCTGCTCATGGAGAAAACAGAACGCCTCCATCATCCAGGGCAAGAGAAACGCTGACGGCTTATTTATGAAGCAGCTGAACCACGCGAGCTAAGTTTGGACTCTACCTGACAACGAGGTGCAGGAGCGACGACACACACGTCACCGGTGCAGCGCCGCGGGTCCATGTTGACATTGTCTTCACAGGTACGTCGTCACCTCTGAGGACTCAACTCACACGTCTCTATGCAGAGCTGCGAAGAGCTCGAGTGGTGTGTGTGTGTGTGTGTGTGTGTGTGTGAGAAGCAACAGCGAGCGAGATAGAGAGACACGGAGTGAGTGAGATGGGGAAAGAAAAAAAGATTTGATGCCCTTTAATGAGAACTCACAAGACAGAAAAAGGAACAAAAACCACAGGAAACCCGCAGCTCTGCTCACACACACACACACACACACACACACACACACCGTCATCTGCAGACAGAACAAGGCTCAGACGTACAGTGACACTTTGACACATACAGACGTGTGTGTTGGTGAGAGAGAGCGTGAGACAGAGAGCGAGACAGGGAGGCAGAGGAAAGAAAAAACAGAACCTGTGGTTTTCTCTGCTTATTTTAACCACACAGCTTCAAACCGGAACGAAACGGTTCAAAGCTGGAACCATCACGACGCTGACTTTGTCCAGGAAACTCAAACATCTTCAGAAACATAAGCAGACTTTATTTAGCACGTAGCATTCGCCGCTTCTTAGCAGACGAACTTATGAACAGCTGTGATGAGCAAGAGTTCCTCTGCTGTGCGACCAACACATCTCAGAGACGATGCAGATACTATCCTCCAGCACGGACGCCGCGTTGGTCTTTGGGTCGGCGTGAGTCAGGAGTGAAACAGAAGTGAGGCCACGCCGCACGCTCGCAGCCCTTCATCCATTGGCCTCACTGTAATTTCCTCTTTGAACATCCCTCTACTTAGACGTGTTTACCGAGGATGAGCTGGCAGACGTTTTCCAAAGGCTCCAGGAAACTGAAGAAAGCCTTAAAGCTCCATTGGTGATTATCAAAAGTGGATTATTACGTCTCCAGGTTTGGCAGTGAAAGACACAACACAAGCAAATAACAGGACGGTGCACGGTGATCACAGGCTGAACCGCGTCTGTGCAGACAGCGCCGCAGCGGCACGAGCAGCCGGTCAGGCCTGAGCAGGGAGGAGAGGCTCCACCTGGGAGAATAATGAGCGGGAAATAAGGACGGAGAGAAGCGGCTCAAGAAAGTGTGACAGCAGGAGAAAGAGAAGAGACGATGAAAGAGATCCTGAGGAGGAAAAACAAATGAGAGAGGAAGACGGAGATAAGAGCCAGTGACAGAGAGAGGAGGCGATAATGAGACGGGAGGTGGACACAGAAAGTGAAGGTCCACAAAGACGTTGGTGTCTCTCTGCTGAAAGGACCACGACAGGTGGGAGAGAAAAGACCAACCCAGAACCAACGGACAACCCAGAACCTTCAACCCAAACCGACCCTGTGTTTAAACACTCCTCCTACTGGACAGCTACTCGTCTTCATCTTTCTGTAGCTGGAACACGTAGAAACCTTCTTTCTGCCGTCTTTACAAACACGCAGTGATGACTGTCTTCATGCAATCAGACCACACAAACACTACGGCGTCTGTCCCCGTCTCCACACCGTCCTCTCACCTCGTGTTCAGCGCCTCACTGTGTTAACAACAAATCCACACCAGCGGCTCCACGTACGGACACGTGCAGCCGTGCAGAGCCACATCTCCACCGTCCCTGTGACGTACCCCGCCCCGTCTCAGTCCAGCAACAGGGAAATCACTTCCTGAATCAGGAATCACGTAACAAGCAGAGACGAGTGAAGAGAGGGCGTTCGTGGACCTTCACAGATGTGTTATGAACCTGTAGAACTTCCACATGCAGCCAGTGTGAAAGCGCCCTGATTATAAACACAGGAATGTAAAACGACCCGTTCTGAACAAAGAGCAGCAAAGTGCCGCTGGATAAATACTGGTTAGAAAAGTGCACACTTCATTCTCCAGACGCTTGTGGCGAAGCCAAACTCAGGACGTGCCCAATTTAGTCCGTTGTCTCCCAGACAAGCTCCCACAAACACCAGTGATGAGAGGATCACGAGGTCCGAGCGTTCGTTACCCGACACATCTCAGACAGCAGGATGGGACGGTGCTCCAGAACCAACCAGCAGCTTTAACAGCTGTTCACCGCGAGCGACGAGCTGCAGAGAGTCTGTGCAGAGGGAATTCATAGACTGAACGGACGGTAAATGAACCGCCTGAGGGGAGAAAAGTGCTGTGTTGCTTTTCTAATGGAAGCAGTTTAGTGAAGTGTATTAGATATTTCACCTCAGGCTCACCTCAATTTTCTAGCGTTGTAGGGAAATTTGCTTCGTCTAGCGCTGCTTAAGAAATCACACACACACGCCTCCAGTTTGGATGTGTGCACGGGTGAGCAGACGAACCCAACGAGACAGCGCCACAGCTCAGACCAACGGCCGTGAAACAAATACAAACAGCTCGTGTTCATTCCGCTGGATCACTGAACCAGGATGAGACCGATCCGGAAAAGACTGGATCAAGGCAGAGCTTAGCATCCGTGTATCAGAAACGTGGAACGGGCCGACACCTGCCTGCTGCCGCTCTCTTTGGCAAACGTCTGGAGCGACCCAACGAGGTCCTGGCTCACCGTCTGTCCTGAGACCGGAGCTTTGCTTCGTTTTCCTGCCTCCTCTGTGAGCTGGGAGGAAAAGAACGAGGTGGAACGGATTAAACACACGTTCCTGATGCAGTGAGAACAGACCAGCAGCCGCGTGATGAACGCTAACGGCTACGTGTCGTACAGTGATTAGCTGCAGGAGAGGGTCCCAGACCGCCGGATTCCTCGCCGACACTGAGCAGGTCTGATCTGCAGCCACACGAAGAACCAGCTTGATGTTTCACCATCACTCTGTAGGTTCAGCAGGTTTGTTCAGTAACGGCCTGAAAGAACAGGAAGCTGCACTTTATCAGTGTGTGAAGTGGCTTCCGCTTGTTCCACGAAAGAATAAAAGTGTGTTGGCAGCTGGGACACGAGCGCGCAGGAAAGTGCTCTATAAATAGACGTGTTATTGTCTGTGACATCAGGTGAAGCGCTGCTCATTCCGCTGCAGCGCGCCTGCAGCACGCCGCGCTTGAATTATACATACGGTCACACTGTCAAAGGTCACATGTCGCGGCTGTTTGGAGACCTTGGTGCCTTCTAAATGAACACACGGCTAAAATCTGCTGCTCTCTCATCCCGGTCGATGAGGTGAGTTTTTTAATGTTCACACAGGACCTGATGCAACTCTCCGTCCTGCACAACCTCGTCACAGCGTTAGTGTAGAAGCAGCTGTCTGCGAGTGAGAGGCACATGTTTCACTGCAGCCAGAGTCAGACCACAGGGACAGGTGTGCGCTGACCTGCAGGGACACCTGCTGATGGAGCAGCTTAGGTGAGTTATAGTGGCCTCATGTCACATCCATCACACCACGGAGGACACACAGCAAGACGGCACTCTAACATTTCACAGCCTTCAGGCTTCAGCATTTAATCATCTCCACTTTCAGCTTGTAAGACACACACACACACACACACACACACACACACACACTGCACAGGCCTGGCAGCCTCACAAGCCTGCTGCATGCTCCCTGCAAGGATCCAGGTGACCCGCAGAGACAGGAGCTCTGAAAAATCAGACGTGCACAACAACACGGGAGACAAACAAGCGGAGCAGACAGGCAGGCAGCTGTTCGAGGTCTGATCAGCAGCGAGGCAGCAGCCCAACAACAGGCCTGTGAGGCTATGGCTGAGGTATTCAGCAAGTGTGGGCAAGGAGCGGACTGACAGCTATGAGCAGGAGAAGACAAGCACACAGAGAGAGAGAGAGGGCGAGAGAGGGCGAGCTGGGAATGATGCTGAGGCAGGAAGGAGAAGAGACCAAGGGAACAGGACAGAACACAGAGCTTCATTAGTTCTCTTTGATGCATCTGTACAGAAGAGTTAAGACTTTCTGCTCTCGTCCTGACGACGGAGAACCGTCCCCCGCGTCCCGTACGACTGACGCCACGGCAACGGAAAGAGAGAGAACTACAGTGGATCCACCTGAAGTCATGTCTGCAGGTTCAGCGTGCGTGTGTGCTCATATACGTTTAAACCGACTGAGAACCCCGCGTGGTGAGGAGAGACCAGAGCTGGAGGGCGTTTAAGGAGCTGGTGCTCCCTCACAGAGCGGTTTATCTCACTCAAACTCATCCAGCGACGTCCTCTTATTATCTGCTGCTGTCAGAGCAGGAAGTCCCATCTTTACCTGGAGAGAAGCTGGCCGTCACGGGCCGCGTTGCCATGGTTACAACACAATGAGTTGGTTAGAGCAGAAATAAATCATATTAACCCAAAAACCTGATGCTCGTCCGCTCTCTCTCCCTCGCCTCCCTAAATCATTTTCTCTTCCTGCCAGGGCCAAGCGGCTCCACGCGCTCTCTGACAAACATCACCAACTGCTGTCCCCGCTGTCCCCGCTCTTCCTCCAACGGTCCTCTCATTTTGACATAACCCTGCTACAGCGGGGACAGAGACAGTAGAAAACTAGAACTGCTGCTTCTGAACGTTCAGGAGAGTAGGAGTAGGAGATCCGGGGGGAGAGAGGGAGGACAGGAAAAGAACTTTATGGACGTCTCGGCTGTAATTATCTCAGCGTTTTGGACTGGTGGCTCCCCTCTCTCTGCTTTGACTCGTCTTTAACAGCGAGTGCAAACAAAACAAACATCTGCTATCTCGCAGAGAGACGGTTCACGTCACTGTAAAGGAGTCTTCTGAACGTCATGTCAGGAAACCCGCGTTTACACGACGCTCGGCGAGGATGGAAAGGAGCCGGTGAGATTGGACGGAGCACAGAAGTCCTAAAGTGGCGTCGCTTTCCTCATTTCCAAGACAAAGTGCAGACAAATGAGCTGCAGGTGACGGAGAAGTCGCAGATGCATCGGCTGCTGTTTTGCGTCGCCGTGACGACTGTCAGAGCTGTAATTTGGGCTCGTCTGGCAGCAGTCCCGTCCACGTCAGACGGGGAGACGCGGCTCCGGGTTTCTGTCAAAAAGGCCCAGAAACTGGAGCAACTGGAGTCTGTTGAATTCTTCCTGGTTTGGGAAACTCTGATCCACCACAGAGGAAGACTCCTGCAGCCTTCGTTTCCTGTTTTTCTCCTGGTGCAGCTCATCACACACGGTTCACCGCGTTGGCCTCGGGATTCGTTTCCTGAGTTCTGCAGGCTCCTTTTTCTCCATTAGAATCTCTCTCTCTGTTTCGCCTGCAGTAACGTTACCCTCAGCAGCAGGTTTAAAGGGGACAAGAAGAGGAAGCCACTGGACTCTGCAGGACTAAACGTCTCCTCCAGTAGGACATTTGCCTCCTCCTCCGCTTCACGGTTCTCTCCTCATGTGGCCTTTCACAGGGAGGCCGACGATCTGCGACGCACACACGTCTGTCCCGTTCACCTGCTGAGGATCTTACCTTCGGAGATCTTGTTGTTCTCTGCAGCGACGCTTTGGTTTCGTCCGGTCTGGGACTGAACCGCGTCACCGACGCCTGGTTGCAGAGCTGAGGAAGAGAAAAGAGACGAGCTGTAACAATGCACGTACCTCACAGCAGGACACACGCAGCCTCAGGAACATCGTCCTACCGTCATGTGTGGCCTGAAGAGAGATGCTCTCCTTTCCTCCTCTGACTGCCATGACCCTGAAGCTGTATTCCTTTGAGGGGTCATAGTCCTCGATGACCAGCTTTGCCTTCTCCTTCGGTACCTGCACCTCCCTCGTCAGTCCACCTGGCCGGGGATGGAGAAGAACCACACCTTAATGATTCACGAGGCAGCAGCTAAATAAACCCTGCTGCTCCTCATCCACCCACACACTGTCCTCCCTGTCTCAGTCCTGGACACTCTTTCTCCTTCTCACTCCGCCTGCTCGTACGTTTTTTATCCTCTAAAGTACCTGCTTCTGGATCATTGACACCGTCGCCAGAGCTTCACTCCACCTGTCGCAGCAGCACAGCAAACAGAACCTCTCGCTCCTGGGTGAAGCAGGTAAACCTGCTTCACCCAGGTGTGGGGAAGTCTCAGCGACACGCTGAACCGAACCGACCTACGCACGGACTCAAACCAGGCGGAGGAAGACGCAGCAGTGTGTTACTACACTGATAGATTTCTTCTCTGCATTTGACCCCTCCCCCCTTGGGGGGGCAGTGAGCAGCCACAGGCGGCGCTAGCGCTGGGCGTCTCGCTCAGGGACTCGCCTGGCAGGGGACGGACTGCGACCTTCTGTGTCCGAGCCCTCTGAGGCTGCGGCTGATGTTCAGGCCTTTTCATTAGTGCGCGCTGCATCGGTCCGTTTCCAGCGGCGCCGGAGCTCGATTAAAACTTCCATCTGAGCTCCACAGAAACCATCCCTGCTGCTCATGAAGATTAACTCCTGCTCCGCCACCGCTTCTCCACCTTCATTAACGCTCTGAGGAGGGGCGATGATCGGCCCCCGTTGCTCCCTCTGCATCCTCTCTGAGCCGAGCCCACGCAGCCCGCTACGCGCTGCCCGTGGGCTCGGCTCAGAAACGGGGCCATCGTGCGTCTGGTGAAAATGTCAGTTTGAAAAGCAGAGAAGCTGGAGAGAAGCTGCTCGCTGGTTAGCGTATGGATCTGGTTCTGGTTCTGCTCTGGCCAATCCTCATCCCGCCCTCCACTCCCATCCCCCGGCCCGTTTCAGATTCCAGTCACTCCCTCCAGCCGGCCGACTCTCATCTGATATTTTCTCCATTACCGTGATCAAACAGACTCAGGTTCACGGCGCCGCAGGCTCACAGAGGTCCACTCCACCTGCAGACCTCCAGACACTATTAAAGAGATGCATCCAGCAGCGCAGAGGTAAATATGAAGGGTAAAATACGTCTGACCAGCAGGCGGCAAACCGAGCAGAGTCCCAGCATCTTCCCCAGGAGACGCTGCTGAAACAAGGAGCATGAGCACAGAGCAGCTCGTGACCCGTCTTCATCACGATCAGTGAAGTCAACAGAACTCATCACCATCAGAGTAACAGTACCCTCCTCCTCCTCCTCCTGTCACACTCGACACACCTACGTCTAGCACAGAAACTCCTCACACGCCACGTCTCTAAACGTTTCACCAGACGGCAGCGTGTCTTTGATTAGTGCAGAACCCTGAAGGCCCGCTCAGCTTCCTGTGACCAGGCCTGGACACACGGTTCAGTCTTCTGATCGCTGGCAGCTGAATCAAACACTAACAAAGAGCTGAGCGTGTGAATCCCGTTCCACCGGGTCTTACCTGGCTGCGTTCTGTAAATGACTTTGTAGCTGTCGAACTCGCCATTCGGTTTTTTCCACCACACTTGCAGCTTGGTGGGACTCAGGACTTTGGCCCGGAGTGTCCGTGGTGACGGAACTGGACACAGACAGGACAAGACAAGACAGCCGTCAGTGTGAGGCGTGCTGTAAATACATGAATGAATAAAAAAAGAATCAGAATTCATCTCCGTCATGCACCAGCCACACCTCCGACCATCCTCATCCTCATCATCATCAATGCAGATTAGTGCATTGCATCCATAACAGTGGGTGGAGTTCGAGTTTGCTCAGTCCCTTTAACGTTTGAGGTTTTGGACTCTGGCAGTGACGCGGTGTCCTCGCATCCAGTGCAGGACGCTTCCCTGAACCCGCTCGCCGCCTGTTTCAGGCTGAACTCCCTCCAGAGTTATGGAGACGCGGAGGCAGCCGCTCCATCAGTCAGGAAAGAAAGGCACCGTGTATCCCAGCCGAGCGGGAGGATACACATCAGAGATTACTCTGCACAGAGTCTCATTCTCCTTCTCCTCCTCTTCCTCCTCTTCCTCGTCTATTGATGAGCCCTCATTGTGCTCGTCTCTGTGGGGACACGACAGGTCTCCCGCCGTGTCCCACTTATCGTGGGCATCAAAGCGACGCCCCTGCCTCTCATCCTGATTAGCTGCGTCTCTCTCTCTCTCTCTCACACACACACGGACACACACACACACACACACACACCCACACGGACACACCATGTCCTCGCCCGTCCCTATCTTCTTTCTGAGGAGAGGAAGGAGTGGATGTGACTCGCTGCATGTAACCACGAGGAGAACAGGAACAGAGGACACCAGAGGGAAAGGCGCTGGAATAGTGTGTGAGCACTATTCCTCCAGGATCGTTCAGACACTCGGATTCTCTTTACAATGGCCTCGCGTCCAGACCCGCGCTCGCTGCTGTGGGTTGGAGCGCTGGCTTGAGGCCATTGTAAAGCGCGGCCACATTTCCAGGGTCGCCACCACAGCACCCCGTCATTTTCACACCGGCAGGGCCGCGTCCCGGATAATGACCACGTATGGAGAAGCAGCACACTCCCCAGTCTGTTAACTGCGAGAAGAAGAAAAGCCACAAACGTGTGTTTGTGTCCTCGTTATGATGCGAGCCATCTGCTGCTGCCGCCGCCGACTTCTTTAAATACCTACAGTCTGAGTGACGCTCAGGGAGCTGAATTACCAGGAGGCTTAAAGGAGCAGTTCACCCAGGAACAGATTCACTTTGGAAGACGCATCCTAAAGTGGGAGAGCGTCTGGAACTCATCGTATAAACAGATCACAGTCAGTCAGGCTGAGACGACTCTCTGCACATTTGCAGCGTTTGAAGTTTGAAGTGACCCGTTCGTGACAAGTCGTGTTAACATTCAACAGCCTCTACTGGAACTTCCCTCATCCTTCAGAGACTCCTGACTCCGACACATCCAGAGAGATGAGCAGAGATGTCTTTAACTAATCTGAAACTAGACTTTTGTCTGGTCTCGTCATATCTAGAGCTCACGTGCAGACACATCCACCTGCTCGGCGTGTAGGTATGCAAAGAAACGTCAGCAGCACAGAAGGGTCGTCCTGATTTCAGCGGACAGACAAACACACATGAGGAGAACTGTAGCAATCATCTCACCAACCTGGGGAGGAGGGATTTCAGCTCAGGGTTTAGCGCTCTGTCCCGGAAACAAAAGGACAATCCCTCAAATCCCGCGTGATTCGGGAAGCAGATTTCACTCTCCTCTGTTTGGAGTGTTGTTGAAATGCGCGGGTGAGAAACCTGCACATGTGCATGAATCATTTATGTGCGTTCGCAGCTGGGAGCAAGCGTGACGCAAAACCTCTGAGCACCGTGTTCCGCGCGCTCACGCAGCTTAAGAAGGCTGCGGGTTCCTCTGCAGCATGACGCACGCACACACACGCAGAGACACACACACGCACGCACACACGCGCGCCTCCTCGGTGAGATTGCATTCACACAGAGACAAGTATTGGATGCAGAGAAACCTGGGAAGACAAAAGGCCTCGCTGGTAGAAACAGGAATCTAATTCTCATCTATTTTTCATGGAGAATCTTGTGCAAACAGCAGAGCCGACTGCTGCTGGGAGAGGTGTCCGTCACAGCCGCCGGGAGCTGCGCGGCGAGGCCGACGTGCAACGCTTCTTAATGCTTTTTAAATTGTCAGCGAGAGTTGAGATATAAAGGAGGTGACAGAAAGTTTTCAAACAAGTCCTTCAGAAAAACACCCCGAGAACCAATTACCAGCCGCAGACGATGCTAAAGACGCTCAACGCAGCCTTTCAGTGTCAATGAGTCGTTATCACCTGACAGATCTCTGCAGCACACGCTGCTGCTGCTGCTGCTGCTGCTCCACAGTCCACGGGGACAGGAAGTCCCCAGCGGGGTCAGAGACGTCCGTCCTCTGCATGTGAGGAGGAATCTGGACATCCAGTTATTTTCCTATTTCATACACAGCCACAAGTTGTGACCTATAAGCTGCAGAACAGCACGAACACGGCAGACATCAACTCAAAGCACCTTCAGGCTTCGTGTGATAATCAACACGTCTGTGACTGGATCCACGCAGCTGACCGTAACTCCTCAGCCCCCCCTGGGTCACTGCTGTAGCCGAGGCCGGCTCACTGTGGCCCGAGGAATGTGTGTGGGGGGGTGCTTTCACTCTAACTCAGAGTTATGTGCTCGTTCTTTTCGGTGAAGGCGAAACACAAAATGCCAACGAGCTGTGTGTGTGTGTGTGTGTCTCTGCGTGTGTGTGTGCGTGTGTGTGTGTGTGTGTCTGTGTGTGTGTGCGTGTGTGTGTGTGTGTGTGCATGTGCGTGTGCGTGTGCGTGCGTGTGTGTGTGTGTGTGTGTGTGAAGCACGTTTCCTCGTTACGATTTTGACTTTTCCCTCTGAGACAAAACACTCTGGAGCAAATGAACATCAAAAGGGACAAATCCAATAAACACGTCTCAATTTTCTTCGGAGCGAAGCTGCACATCAAAACTGCAACACGGAGAACTTCCAAGTGTGTGTGCACGGTTCAGAGGATTCAGCACAACGTGACGCCTGCGTTTCCACCACGGAGCCAGGCGGAGGTTTACCCCGCAGCAAAGGGCTGACGGCTGCCTGGCAGCAGCTCTTAGGACGCCCCAGGAGCAGCCGTGCAGCCTCGGTCCAGCTGCGTGGTAAAGCCCCGTTTGGCCTCGTTGCCCCTGAAGGCCTGTGAGTGGAAAGCAGGCTCGTGGAGGTACTTACCTTCTCCCCCCGCCGCCTGAGGGAGCAGAGAGACGAGAACGAAGCCCGCCAGGCAAAGGCTCAGTCTGACCGAGGACCGCATTCTGACAGCAGCAGACAGGAGGACACACCTGAGACAGACACGGAGAGGGAGGAGGGGGGACAGGTGCACAGCAGATGGTGAAAGTAGGACGTGAGAGAGGGACAGGTGAAGGACAGAGGGACAGAGACAGGAGTGTGTGGTTTAATCCTCAGTGGGAACCTCGCTCCAGATCAAATGAGTCCACATCAATCAAAGACTATTTGACCGTCCACGTCTAGAGACACAGTTGTCCACGGGCACCTGAGCTCTGTTCGTGCTTTCTGAAGGATCGTCTCAGACTGTGAGCTGCACCGTGTCCCTGACGGGGACAGCTGCAGGCTGATGTGTTGTTAGCACCAACAGTGCAGATGAATTATTGAGCAGTTTCTGCACTCAAGTGATTTTTACTTGAACACAAAGCAGGAAATAACTTTTTTTTCTATGCACAGATCTGAGAGAGAATTTAAACAGCTCCACCGCTCGATGGGGAAAAGAACCTGTAACCAGCTTGTTCTGGGCCATTTGAGGGTCCAGGTGGAGACTCCAGAGCCCAGTGGCTGATGAACAGAAAAAGGATTCGGTTCGCATCGAGCACATTTCTCCCTGCAGGGGGCTGAAGGTGCAGAGATCAACGTTCCCGGTGCTCCAGGTGCGTTCAGTGCTGCAGCCAACGGAGCGCGAGCTGCTGAACTGCGCTGCGCGGGGTCCGAGCTGCGCATGTGTTCACGCAAACAACCGCCTCGGTATCACTGCGTGACTTTACACCTGCGTGTTTCACGCGCGGCTCGCGCGAGGAGCTCGTTCAGACCAGACTCTCACGCGCGTCAGTATCACGGAGGATGCTGCAGGGCTGCGATCCGTCACCGCCAGGTACCGCACCGCGGGGTTGCGCGCGCTTCTTCTGCGCGCGCCTAATAAAACCAGGGCAAGTTTCTCCTAAGTGAAATGAGCTCAGGTGAAATCCGCACGTTCCGCCCTCTGCAGCAGCAGCAGCCGCGCGCGCGGCGGAGCGAGGTGCAGAGACCAGCACCTGAGGAGCGTCCCTACCTTCTCAGATCACGCGTGTCCAGGCTCCGGGTGTCTCCTCCGGACAGACGTGTGCAGCTCACCGGTCCCTGCGCGACTCTGACTCTCTCTGCGATCCCGCTGTCTGCCAGGAGACAAGTTGGAGACACCGAGACGCGGGACTGCCGCTCGCGCGTTTCAAAATAAAAGCCCTGCTGCCCAACACACGAGATCTGTGAGAGGAACCTCAGAATGAAAGGGTTAAATATTACTCTTCGGTTCTGATTCGGTTTAATTTGAGTTCTAAGCATACAGGACACGCGGAAACAGGGCGGTGGTTTGAGCTTAGTACATTTCAACGTGTTGTGAAATGTTACCAGATATTTTAACACGAGCAGAAACGCGTCAAACATCTTCCAGGTTGAAATAAATGATCTTTCTATTTTGAACGTGGACCAACCAGATGCTCCCTCATCAGTTAAAGCCATTTTTATTTCCACTGTTCCAGCAAGATTCAGTGTTCATCTGAAGACCATTAATTTGAAAAGGGCTGCTCCTCACTTCCTCCTTTGCTGTGTCTGTCCCAGGGCCAGCTTCACGGTGCTGATTGGCCTCCTCTCAGTTGAGACTTGCATCAGACTGATGGGTGTTTCCTGCTTCATCCACCCTCCACCCCTGCAGCTATTCATTCCTTTACCCTCGTTTACAGTGAGGCGAGGCAGCGGGGAAAAGCTCTGAGTGACAGGCAGCTCAGGCACAATCTGCATTTCTGTGACCCCCACCCGCCCCCGGCTGTGTGCTGCACCGGGTTCTGGGTGATATGCATGTTGCTGTTCTGAGCAGGTGGCTCGTTGTGAAGAGAGAGAGTGAAGCTGGTGGAAGAAGAATGGAAACATTAATACAGTGTTTTCCCTGTGAAGGGAAACATGGTAACATCGACACAGAGCTGCAGCTTTGGACGTGCAGGTGTCCCTATCTGTCAGATAGCGTGAATAATGGGCTTCTGTCTGCTGAGGGTGTGTTCAGAGTCCCGTCACGTCGCGGGGCTTTGTTTACAGACAAACTTACCCAGTGTGACCACACACAGTCACGTTTCTTCAGCTTTCTTATTGAATTTGACTGATTTGGGTTAACATGCCTTTTTGATGCCATCAGCTTAAACCACTTTTAACTTTACTTTTTGTTCTTTGGTCCTGGCGAGTTCTCCTCACAACCAAAAAACCCCACTCCTCCTCCTCTTCCTCTTCTTTGTTTTCAGTGGGTTTAATGGCAGCTCCCATCCACTCTGTCGCCTGCAGCCTCCTTCTGGATTAGGGCCCCCTCATCCTAAAAAGCTTTAAAATCTCTTGTACACACCAAAAACAAAAATATCTTTTCCTTTGTCTGTATTTAAATTATTTAACACACATTTTAAATTTAGCTGCCCAGTTTGTTGCAATTGTGAGAATAAATCTCTACGTTCATTATTAAACTTTCTACAGTCACATGTTCTGTTGTTTCTTTAGTAGTGCACCAAAACACACTTGCCTGTTGGGGGGGCTTCTTCTGGACAGAAAACAGGAACAAACACAACTTCTGTTTGCTTCTCGCATTTGGTTTCATAGTTGTTTGTTTTGTAAATGCCGTGAATTGAACCTGTGTTTGTATAAAGGTTAATGTTTAGTTTTAGATTAAATGTGAATCCCCATCTGATTGGTTATCCAGGGGTAGGCAAGTTCGTTCCTAGGGAGCCGCAGCCCTGCTTGTTTTCCAGCCATCCCTGCACTTCCAGCTTCTGATTGGCTGAACACACCTGATCCAGGTAATCAGCAGCTCCTGCTCTTGGTTGACATCTGGAGGGTTGGAAAACAAGCAGGGCTGCGGCTCCCTAGAACCGAACTTATCACCCCTGGTTTAGACTTTCCTTTGTCTTTTTATGCCGCCATTTTGTTTCATTCTCTTGTTTGGTCGGCCTTTGTGTCACATAAACAGAACTAATCATTACTTATGAGTGTTAAGCTGTAAAAACCAGTTTGTTTCCTTCAGACTTTGATTTGAACTGATCCTCAGCCCGACGAGAAAGACGACAACGAAGTGGGAAAGGTTTGTGAATGGGGCAAAGAAATGGAAGTGTTGGAAAATGTTTGGGTGGGTCTGGCAGTATCCTAGCTAGCATGACGGCTAGCATGATGTTTGTTGTTGCTACCGTAGCGGGGAAGGCTTGGCCAGAGTAGCATGCTGGCTAGCTTGCTGCGTGGCCTGGTTTCTGGTTTGTTAGACGTCTTTTAAAGGTGGAAGCTGCTGTTAACATGTGTAGCAGGAGAGGTTTAGCAGGTTTCTTGGAAATACTGGGACTTGGTAGTAGCTAGCATGCCGGCTAGCTGGATGGGTGGGCGAGGTGCTTGCTAACGTAAGATTGTATAGTCTACAGGATTTGATGCCATGTAATGTTGGGGAAGTATTTCATTCAGAGAGGTTGTTACTGATCCGATTAGACTGGGCCGGGCTCTCTGATGTCTAACGTGTCTATCACACCAGCCCGGGTCATTACTCTAGGAAGATACGATCTAGATATGAGGCTGACTCGAGCCCCAGAGGACTTACTCTTTGGTTGGGTAACGATCGAAAAGCAGCTTAACATGTTGGATCAGGTAGGAGAGTGCTGTCACCTATCAGCAGTCTAATGATGGCATGGCCTGATGCCTCCCCATGAATGATGGATTAAAACCTCATGTAGATAGCAGTTTGAATAAGAGCTGTCGAACACGGACGAGTTTTCAGGATGAAAAAGGAAGAAATTAACCCTCGTTTGTGCTCAGCCACTGAAAGCGTGAAAGCAATTCACAGATTACAGGCTGTTAAGGTTGTGACTCATCTCAGAGTCTCTGCTGAGGCTTTGTGCATAAATCCCTAGTTTCTCATGACAACGGGTCGTGTGAGCAAAGTTTTCTTTAACAAATGTAACTTTCTTTCCTGTTGTTGACAAATGAGTCTGATTGGGAAACTGAACTAGGAGGCAAAGGACCTCAACTCATCAATCGCTTTCTCTTTCTGTAAATCATCGTATGGTCAAGTTTGTACTTGATTAAATAAACTACTGTGGAACACGTGTGGAATGAGGAGAAAGTGCTCGAGTGAAGCTGATTGATCGACGTTAGTTTGAAGTCAACCCGGCCTCTCCATACCGTTAAAGGACAGGTTTACAGTTACTGCTCCTGGTAAGATCCCGTCCAAATGCACCTGCAGTTTAAATGAAAGGGGGCAAGATTCACAGTCCTCATGTAGTTCAAGTTAGTGCATGTTCTCCTGAAGTTGTGGTAACTTAGAGTCTTCAGGAGATTTATTCCCTGTTGTGGCGCATTCCCTGTTTTTGTAATCATCCTTTTACTGTAGCTCAGTGGACAAACTGTGACCAACATCTGAAAACACAAAGGGGGGAGTCTAAGTCAGACTAGTGAAGCTTCATCTTGGGTTAAAATGATTTAAATACCTATATTTGCCCAAATCGTGAAGTGTGGATAATGTCTTCCACCACTTCCATTAATGCGTTATGGTCACGTTACCTTTCTGGGGGTCTGTACTAAGTTCAGCGAGGTATTCGTAGGTCACGAGGTAAACCCATTTAACTCTAATTAAATGGAAAAGATTTATACCTCCTCCGATGGCTCCTCATAAAGCACTTCAGTTAGTTATTGGCAGCTGTAAATTCCATTTGTCATATGCTGAATTGCTTCAGGATGAACTGGAGCCAATGCAGCATCTACTGGAGCACAGACACTGATCCCTGCAGGAGGGAGCATGAGGAGTGAGCAGTCCTGAGACGGACAACAAGTGCTGTTTGCTCGGGTCTGTCAGCCGAGAGCACACTCTGATTCTTTAGGCATGGTTTTATTTGTCTGTGTGGTGATTTAACATAAAGAATAAACCAGTTTTCATGGACCGACCCAGTACAACCAGCGTTCTTCTGCATCTGCATCTGTATCTGTTCTGCTGGTCTTTTGAGTTTCAGCTCGCCCCTTTTTTAGATTCCAATCATCCAGCCGTCCACCACAATGGGTGTCACGCGCTGTTTCGTCTCTGCTGTCGACACCTCTGTAATGACTTGAGCAGCGTGCTGGGGAACAACACGTCCTTCAGACAAGTCTTCCGCTTTTGCTTTTATGCAGGAAACCTAAACTGAGGTTATCTCTTTTTGTTTTAAGAATTCAGGCCAAAAGCCGCAGATCAGATCAGTTTATCACAGGTCAAAGCCTAAAATATCTGCTGCAGCATCAACAGTCTTTAGTTTCACACGATTTGCATACGAGACCAGTCTCAGCTCTGTCGAGACTTAAAACCCTCCTTTGACCTTCCCCAGTTCTTTCATCTGCATTTTCTTTTAGTTATTACTGTGAATTTAATAAGTGGAATCAATAATGGATCAAAGTTCTGACCCTCACAGAAACCACTAGAGGACTCCTGATGGTTTCCATTCGATTAGAAATTACACTTATTCATCAGACCTCAGGCTCTAATTTCATAATGAGCCACATCTATAATCTGTGTCTTATGTTGGCGACCACCCTCAGATTTAGTTTCATCCCATTTTGATGCGGTGGTTCTTTTGGCGTGTGCTCATATCTCAGCTGCACATTGCTTAGACTTTCTTTCTTTAATCGTTTCTATTTCAGGTTTGTTTGTTATTTCATGTTTCTGCTGCGCGGTGACACGCGGCGTTGCTGGGAGAAGTCTTCGCTGCACTGCATCAGTTTGCTGCTGTTTTTGCTGAATGTGTCTCTACAAGCTTCGAGTCGAAAAGCCATTCACCTGGAATTCTCTGAAATCCCCTGGAATGTTCTGGAATGTCATTCTGTCGTATACGTCTCTCCCAGGCAGGGGGGGGTGGGGTTGAACGCAAATAAGGTTGACCCCCCACCCCCCACCCTCATGAGTAATTTGCAGTGACACAAGGCTGCAGTGGGAGGAAGTACTTCATCCAACGCAACACGTTCCCTGCTGTCCTCCAATTGACCTGCTGTCATCTCTCTTCCTCTCCTTCACTGAACCTCACACATGGACCCTTGACTCTGCAAACTTTGACCTTTTTTACGAACGAGCTAATCACCATCTGTCACCGGGGAGGTCTGGCTGAGTTGACAGCGGAGAATGGCCGTAAAGATAGTGACTTCTCTCTGTGGTTTCTGTTCACCAGATTCACACTCCTCCAACGGCGCGGTGCTGTGTTTGCTAAAGAGAACACAACGACTCAACAGGTATGAGGTTTATTCTTCCATCACTACGCTTCAGTTACTGTGATTACAGAAAGACTCCAGAGACCGAGTCAAGCAGTCGTTGTGTTATTGGTATTTTCTCAAAGTAATGGTGAAGTTTAAACCAGTAGAGACAGGATACGACTTTAGTGCCTTATTACCAGCACATAAAATCCAGGACCCTTAAACCAGGAAGAAGTCTCTGAAGTTGAAGTTGCTGTGAACACTTCATTTCCTTTAAAGCAATGTGAGCATTCTGTAGGTTTTCTCTGCCTGGTGAATGTCAACGCCATAGAAACGTCTTCCTCCAGGTCGCTGCAGAGGGTGCACTGTGAATTTGTAGTCTCAAAGGCCAAGCGGAGACGGAGACATTATCAATGTTATCAGCTGTTTTCCTCCACAGAAAACAACACAACCTACTGAGAGGTGGCAGAGCGTTAAACACTCGTGTGCTGCCACCGTCTGGTCAAAGTGAAAACCGCCATGTTGGTGTCACACATGAGGCTGAAACCATCGTCCAGCTCCAGCTGATCAGTTTTTTTATTTCAGTAATGGCCGTTACTCCCTGGCAGGATTCTTATTTATTAAAGAATGAACTAATTATTCTACACACACATTGAACAAAGTGAAACACATACACTTAAAATAATGAATCATGATGAAATCATTGGTACCTGTTATGTTAGAACTAGTGTTGTAGTCAAGACCGCAAAGACCAAGACCAAGACACACCAAGGCGAGACCAAGACCAAGACTGAAAACAGACCAGGGCTCTTTTATTTTTGATGATTATAAGTTAAAACTAATAAAAATCCCAAATTCAGTAGTGATAAGGTTCAATTGAAGTGTGTCTTGGTCCTGGTCCTGGTCTTGGTCTTGGTCTTGGTCCTCTCAAGTCTCAGCCATGTCTTGGTCTCGGTTTAGGCGGTCTTGACTACAACACTCGTTAGAACAGTCAGCTGTTCCAACTAGAGAAGGCATCTGACAAACTCACTGTCACTGAAACGGGAGTCGACTATACACACAGTAAAACACCCCCCACCCCCCCCACACACACACACACTCTCTCTCTCTCTTAAGCACATAGTACAAACAGATACAGTACAAAAGTATAAAAAGATGAAAGAAGGAGCACATCAGTCAGCTGCTGTCTGCCTCCCACTACTTCACGCCGCTTCTCATTTCTGAGAAGCAGACGTCGCAGGAGGTGGATGGAAAAGTAAACACAGCCAGGGAACAACTCTCGTGGTGTGTGTGTGTGTGTGTGTGTGTGTGTGTGTGTGTGTGTGTGTGTGTGTGTGTGTGTGTGTGTGTGTGTG
>JAUMHJ010000003.1:779112-799541 GCA_032361105.1 Microctenopoma lineatum | reverse complement strand
CACACACCTGCAGCGTCACTGGGTCAGACACACACCTGCAGCGTCACTGGGTCAGACACACACCTGCAGCGTCACTGAGTCCGACACACACCTGCAGCATCACTGGCTCAGACAGACAGAGGACAGATCCGGTGTCTGACACAGACCCACACATTCATTCAGACCCAGCGATCACGAGGACTGTGGTGGCTGATGTCTCGTCACAATCTGAGACTGACACAGGACAAAGCCGCACACACACACACACACACACACACACACACACACACACACACACACACACACAGACGCTTTTATTGAGGACGACAGCCTCAGACAACCCGACACTGATGTCATCTCATTTCCTGAATGTGTCTCCACTTTGCCTGCGTGTTGCTGGTGGGACACGCGTTCTCTGAGGAACCTGTGCGTGTTCTGTCTGCAGGGTCATCCCTCTGGAGCGGAGGATCCTGACGATGCTGCGCTGGCTGCATCTGCCTGATGACGAGAGGTCAGTTGTTCTCCTTCCTGGCGACCAAACTGTCAAGTTAGATCTAATAAAAAACACGCCCCCACTGGGACGTCGTCCAAACAGGTCACAATGTTCCTCATCGCACAGACGAGTTCTGATCAGATCCAACGTTTCCTCCTGCTCTGCCCGGAGTAGTTAGCGTTGTTCATATCAGGAACAGCACAGACGTAGCTGAGGTGCATTTCAGGTCGTTAGTGTTGGGGGCTCTCTTTTAGTGCTGTGCAGCTGCTGGGTCAGTGAAGGGGTCACGGGCTGATAAGCAGCGGGTCGGGGGGGGCTGCAGTGACCTTAACATGCAGGGTGTGTGCCGTCTCCCTGCAGGCCTTACGTTTACGCCGTCCACTCGGAGCAGCCCGACACCTTCGGACACCGCCTGGGTCCACTCAGCAGCGAGGTGAGACCGCCTCTCTCTCTCTCTCTCTCTCTCTCTCTCTCTCTCTGTCTCTCTCTGTCTCTCTCTCTCTCTCTCTCTCTCTCTCTCTCTCTCTCTCTCTCTCTCTCTCTCTCTCTCTCTCTCTCTCTCTCTCTCGCTCCTCGTTGCCTTTCTTCTCATGCCGTTTGTCTTGCGTGTAGCTGGACAACCCTCTGAAGGAGATGGACAACATCATCGGCCAACTGATGAACGGCCTGAAGCAGATGAACCTGCACCGCTGTGTCAACATCATCATCGTAGGAGACCACGGTATGACGCCGGCGAGCCTCGTGTCCACGCCAGCATTTCTGTGGCAGCAGTTCATGCACGTGCCTGTGTGCGTGTTTCTCAGGTATGGAGGAGGCCCACTGCGACAGGACGGAGTTCCTCAGCAGCTACCCGCTCAACATAGACGAGATCACGCTGATCCCCGGCTCACTGGGCAGAATACGCCCCCGGGACCCCAGGTCCACCACGTGTAAGCGCTGGTCTCAGCTTTGGAGATTCCTCCTTCAAGTAACAAGTAAAGTGCTAATGTTCTGTTTCTGTTTCGCAGATGACCCACAAGTAGTCGTAGCAAACCTCACTGTGAGTACACACACACACACACACACACACACACACGTCTGTCCGTGTGGGACACGGAGAAACAGGTCGTTCACTCTCCTTTTGCTGTTTCAGTGTAAAATGCCGACTCAGCACTTCAAGCCGTACCTGAAGCAGCATTTACCCAAAAGGCTCCACTACGCCAACAACCGCAGGATCGAGGACGTCCACCTGCTGATGGAGAGGAAGTGGCACATCGCCAGGTAGCTCTCTAGCAGAGGGAGCCACGCTTTAGCTGTTTAGGAAGAAAGGACGTCATCAGCTGCTGCATTAAAATCACCTCATGCCTGTTTGAAAACCGTTTGTTGCAGGAAAATGCCGGAGAAATTAAGGACCCGCTGCGGTTTCTTTGGGGACCACGGCTTCGACAACAAGATCACCAGCATGAGGGTAAAACGCTGCACAGTGGGAGCCGTGGCGCGGTTACACGGCGCCGTGCAGAGCATTAACCCGTCGTTTTCTCTCCTTGTCGCAGACCATCTTCGTGGGCCACGGGCCGAGCTTCAAGTTCCAGGAAACCGTGCCAGAGTTTGAGAACATAGAACTGTACAACGTCATGTGTGGTGAAAACGCCTTTATTTTCCACTAACGTTCCTTTAACAACCAATGAGTTCAGCGTGTTTAGAGCAAAGTGTGAGACACGGCGAGGACGGTTCAGAGCTGTGAACCGTCCTCGTCACCGTCTGTGATGCAGCTAAGCTGATTTTCAGAAATGTGGCGTGGTTCTCGCGGTCAGGATGTGCAGGAGAGAGCAGCTGAACCTGTGTTTGTGTCTGCGTCAGACTTGTTGGGGTTGAAGCCTGCTCCGAACAACGGCACGTATGGAAGCCTGAATGACCTGCTGAAGGAGCCGCCGTTCCTACCCAGCATGCCCCAGGAAGTGACGCCACCTTCCGCGGCATCGGACTCCGCACTCGCCGCCACCCACGACCTGGGCTGCAGCTGCGACGATGAGGTCAGCGGACGGCTGGGAAGCCGCGCGGCACCGTCCACGTCACCGACCACGTCACGTAGCTTTGATGACAACGTGCTGGTTTTTGTGTTGCAGAACAAGGTGGAGGAGATCCTGGAAGCCTTCAGCCCTGCACCTGACGGAGTCTACAGCTACAGTAGGTCTCTCTCCCACTGCACGGGGATCAGTTTCAGCCGCTGACACTGAAAAGCTTGTCCCCGTGTGTCTGTGCAGACACCACCCACCTGCCGTTTGGACGTCCGGCCGTGATGTTTGACACCCAGTACAGTCTCCTTCATCACGTGGAGTTTGTCAGTGGATACAGCAAAGAGCTGGCCGCGCCTCTGTGGACGGCGTACACGCTGCCGCGACAGGTACACACACACACACACACACACACACACACACACACACGGCTGGGTGTGAGGCTGTTGCTGGAGTGTTGGAGCCAAACATGACGGAGCCGCTGAAGCACGTCAACGAGTCGCACAACGCCTCCAAACGCACAGTCTCTGTGTGTTTGTCGTGTTTTCACAGGAGAGTGCAGCAGGTTTACAAGCTGCAGCTGTAGACACACACACACACACACACACACACACAATCGCCGCTCTGTGAAACATCTGCTGCAGAGGCCCCGAGGACACTTTTCATTCCCTGCTTCTCAGTCTTATTGATTTTCTGCTGACGAATGATTTTTCCTCCACTGAGTCGATGTTTTCATGCAGCTGTGAAACGTTCACTGGACGGAACAGTCAGCGCCGTCTCAGTCGTGCTCGCCGTCTTTGTCTCTCTCTCCTCTCAGGGGGACATCACTCCTGCCCCAGATGTTTCTCCCGGGGTTCAGTGCATCCGAGCTGACGCCAGAGTGTCGGCTGAGCACAGCCAGAGCTGCACCACCTACAACCAGAACAGCCGCCTCACCTACGGCTTCCTCTTCCCCCCAGGTAAACCGCTGAGCGGGCAACACAAGGCAGCGGTTTGTGCTCAAGCTTCCTTTGTGCCCCCCACACCCCCCCCCCCACCCCCCAAAAAACCAAGAGCGCAGAGGTCAAAGGTCACTGAGTTAAGAAACAAATCACAAACTCATCGTCACCATCTGGATGAAACTGGTGAATAACGTGAGACAGGTGTACACACACACACACAGAGCATGGGTTGCCGTGGTAACAGGAACTCACAGCAGGTTGTTGTTTATCCAGGTGCGAACCACGGAACCACATTTCTGTCTCAGTTTGATGTCGATTCAACATGAGACTCTTTGTGTTGCTTTGTTGGCAGAGCTGGCCTCGTCTGCTGAGTCCAGATACGACGCGTCGCTCATCACCAACACGGCGCCCATGTACCCGGCCTTCAAGCGTGAGTCGCTTCCTCTCACACTTCCAGGAAAACCTCTTTACCTTTCTCTGCAGCTCGTTTGGTGGGATTCTGGTGGTCACGGGTCGAGGAGCCAGAAGGAGACGAAACTCTCACTCTCAATCATTTAAAGCACAAAGTCCAACATGTAGTTTGTGCAGCTTCACGTTTTTTTCTCACAGCCGAGCGTCTTTTCAGCGCTAACTTTCCCTTTGTTAAATGTAAATCTGCTTTCTGCTCTGCACGCAGGAATGTGGCGCTACCTGCAGCGGACGCTGCTGAAGCGATACGCAGAGGAGAACGACGGCATCAACGTCCTCGCGGGACCCGTTTACGACTACGACTACGATGGCCTCCGTGACTCCGCGGAGAAGATAAAAGAGTAAGAACTCGGTGTCGTTAGTGTGGACTGATCCGCGCCACGTGGCTGGTCACGAGCGTGTCCCAGAGAGGAACCAGGAAACAACAGTTACAGCACGTGACACACTCCATGTCCGCGTCCAGCTTCACTGTATTTACACAGATAGGGGATTAAAGTGTGTCGACACAAACCCCAACCAAAAGAAATGCGCTCCTGAAGTTCCTCATCGTGTCTGCCTGCAGGTTTTCGCCGGACAACCTGCCCGTCCCCACACACTACTACACCGTGGTGACCAGCTGTCAGGAGCTCAACCAGACGGTGGAAGAGTGCAGCGGGGAGCTCGGAGTCTTTTCCTTCCTCCTTCCTCACAGGCCTGACAACAGCGAAGCCTGCAATGTGAGTTGAGAGCAGCCCCAGTAGAGGGCAGCGCTGTCCCAGCTTTCAGTTCAGTGACGATCCACACGGGTGGATCCATGTGAGTAACAACAAGAAGCTTTCTAAATGTTCTCAGCGTCTGAAGGCTCATTAACGGACACAGGACAGGATACAGCATGGATGTCATGAGGCTCTGGTCCTCCAGGGCCGCAGTCCTGCTCGTGTTCCAGCCAACCTCACACATCAGCTGCTGATTAACCGAACACACCTGCACCAGGTGATCAGCAACACGCAGGGAAGGGAAGGGAAGGGAAGGGAAGGGAAGGGAAGGGAAGGGAAGGGAAGGGAAGGGAAGGGAAGGGAAGGCTGGAAAAGCAGCAGGGCCGTGGCCCTCGAGGACCAGAGTCTGACTGCCCTGCAACAGGTAGTGTTAAAGTTGTGGCTGGTGAAGCAAACAGAAGACACACAATAAAAACATAGAACAAATTACTTATTATTTTTTAATCATTGAAATCCTTTAAGCTAATTAGGTACAAAAACATCTGCTCACTGTAACAGAATCTACAACAACATGCGTGAGGACACTGTGTGAGCATCCTAAAAACCCATCTGTGTTCTTCTCTAGGTTCTGTTTGATATCATTCCTGCAGAACTCACGAGCAGAACAGGACGAATGCGAGTCCATCCGTGTGTGGAAGAACAACGCGCGTCAAACCACCGCTTTAAAGATTCCGATCATTTTCTTTCTTTCTGAATTTTCCTTTCACCAAATAGTTTGTGATTCGTGTTCATGAGCTCATAACTCGAACGTTACAACTTTGTTTATGTGCAGAAGTAAAGAGGAACTTGCAGCTGAGTGTCTGGGCCTCCAACCATTTGGGGAACAGTGTTTGCGAAACCCTGCTAGAAGAGGTTAACGTTGCTTTATGTCCTTTAGTTTGAGAGTCATAGAAAGAAGCTGTGTTGTTGAGAGGCACGTTACCACAGAACTCTGTCTTCTGCTTTCTGCCTTTTAAAGGCACAGTTCTCAGTGACTGTGCACGATGAGCAGTCAGAGAGAAAGAAGAATAGTTTGGTTTGTGCTTAGTGTCCCGAGACGAGCGTGGTGTTTATGGAAAATGCAGAGCAGACACCACTGTTGCTCTGACCTAACAAAGTCGTTCTGACATCTAACTCTATTTAACTCCACGAACCGCACGTTTTACTTTTGTGTTTTGTGTCTTTGCTTTTCTCGGATAGAAGACACATCCACAAGCTTCAGGTTCCACATTCATTATATTCAATTTAATGCTGTTGTGCTATAATTAGACCTTTTTGAGCAATTGCCAAAACCTGCTCAGTAATTTTTGTATTACGCCATGTTACATGACGAATCCATCCGAGCGAAAACATTACGCACGTTTCCTCTTTGGAGGCCTTTCAGTACTCAGCAGTGAATGCAGGTCATCATTTGGTAAGAGATGGACGGAGTGAAACAGGAAGGGGCCTGTTCCGTTTCACCTAAAACGCTAAGACCTCTAATCCTAAATAAAGGGTCAGAAAACTGTAAACTGTTGTCTATGCAGTACAGGTTTCTGTCTTTCTAGAACCTGTCCTGATAGGACCTGTTCCCCAGCTCCTGACTCTACCCCTAACTACAACCTACCCCATTCTTTACCCTCTTAACCCAAGTCTTGCCTTTAGGTCTGTGACTTCAGTTGGATCTGCTTGCCTGCAGGACACTAATCATTGTCTTTCCTCAGTTTCTGAGATATCCAGATTATCCAGATTCTCCTGGATAAGATGTATTAGGTGTCGGTTAAATAAGTTGCAGGACTTTTCAAAGCAGTTCAAGCAGAACAAATTCCAGAGGACAAAAGCAGCGGGGGCCGTGATGGCATTTAGACTTATTTAGCATAAAATCTGAAACCACTTTACCCAGTTTGTGGACTTGATTCATGCTTCGTGCATGAAGCTTACACTTGGCAGCGGTACTGAGGTTTTCATTTGTCCAAGCAGTCCTTTAAAATGGAAACATTTAGCTCATTTCCAGCTCTTATGTAAAAAGGTTTTTGCTTGTACAACACTGGAGTGTCGGAGAGTTGTTTTGAACTCCTGCACTCGTGTCTGCCTGCTTTCATTTTTCAAAGAAGCTTCCCCCGAGCCCTCCTGCTGAAGGGGAATCTCCTCGCTGTTGCCAAATGTCGGCGGCGCAGCAGGCTGAGGCACGTACGGCACCAAATGTGACTCATTCTGCTCCCACAGATTTCCACTGTTTCAAAGAGGGTCTACACATTCCTAGAGGTTGCTGTTGGTTTAACCAGCCGAATTAAGATGATCTAATTTCTGGGACTCTCAGTTGCTAAGTTTTGGTGGAGCAGGTTGACCAAGACTCCCTCCTCCATAGGATGATCGACCCCATGACACATGAACTCCACCAGATGACATCGCCTGGAGCATGTGCACATGTGGATTGACCTTACCTGGAAACGGATGCACCAAGACCAGAGCACAGAGTTGAAACCATGCACACGATACTTTAATTGGGATCTGATTCTGAGATGCTCCCGAGCCTGTGCAATGATTTTAAAGTTCTGACCTGCTGATGTGACTCGTGTCAGGACTCTGATGAATTCTACTTGTGATTAATCTGTTGACTACGGAATGATTAGTCATCACTTCACTGTTGATTAACTGCGTTATTCATCATTACCACGATGCATGAGCGTGATACAGATTTTCCTACCGTTTCTTCTGGGACATATTCATAGTCCTGGATCAATCAATGGATAAATAAGACTCGATCCCTGGCTGTTGGAGTGCTGTGGGTTGGGTTTGTTTCCAAGGCAGAAGTTCTTCACATATAGCCCTAAACAACTTCTAAGAAAAACAACCCCCCCAAAAAAAGAAGCTGCCCTTAAAGCACCTCTGGTCACGTCGCTGTGTCCGGAAGGAAGTAAAAGAGCAAAGTCACGGAACACATTTTCCAGGTTGTCCCTAAATGACCTTAAGTGCTGCAGTGCTTTCAGTTAATACAACAGAATCCGCGCTTCAGAAGTCGGCCATTACTGGGAAGTGCTGGTTCGTGTGTTCCTCTGTACTGGCAGCATTAAAATTATTTATGGGAAGGTAATGTGATTCAGCAGCTGCTCTGCCAGGAAGGTTGGAGGGCACCAGTCACATTCGTTTTAACGGTCAGGTGGACACGGCTGGTTTTCTGGAAACAGGTCTTAATGAGTTTCACAGGGCGCCATCTGCTCAGGAACTGTGCTTTGTAGAAAGGCTTGATGACTGTTTGAAGATACCTGAGAAATGTTCCACCAAAAGGAGTTCCAGAAGCTGCAACCACGGCGTCATGGGGAAGAAACGTTTTAATTTGAATGAAATGAAGGTTTATAC
The DNA here is from genome assembly GCA_032361105.1 of Microctenopoma lineatum. Classification (NCBI taxonomy): domain Eukaryota; kingdom Metazoa; phylum Chordata; class Actinopteri; order Anabantiformes; family Anabantidae; genus Microctenopoma; species Microctenopoma lineatum. The sequence continues at coordinate 791,593 of JAUMHJ010000003.1, read as the reverse complement.
ACTGATGCAGAGGGATAAATCCAAAACCAACATGAATCCAAAGTGGAACAAAGGTAAACATGGTCCCTGAACAGAACAACAAGTGGAAATGGGCTGAGCAGAGTCTGTTTAACTCCAACAGCTGTGTATGGAGGAGACTAAGTGAAGCTGGCGGCGTGTAGACCACCAGAAACCTTTGCAGATTCCTGCTGTGCAGAAGTGTCTGCAGGGTCAGGGATCCGCTCTGCTGCATGTTTTCAGCTGCAGTGAGACCCGAATCGTCTTATCTAACGCAGAAGCCTTAGGCTGTAACGCAGCTCGATCAAAACCAAACCGTCCTGATGTGCTGCTTTGTGTCGGGCGTGTGGCTGCGTGTAGGGAGGCAGCTATTTCTAACCTGTTGTTCGGCGGCGTGTTGTATAATTGTGGCTCGTGTGTGTGTGTCGCGCTGCTTGTTTGTGCCGTTAAAATTGCGTGGGCTCGCACTTCTGTGGGTCACAGTGACACATCAGATACGCACGTGTCAATGAAACATCACCTACCAAAAAGAAAACACAGGTCATGGAAATGTTTTGTCACACTTTCAAGTGACTGAAATATTTAAAATTCCTCTGTAGTAGTAGTAGTAGTAGTAATATTAATAATTAATCTCTCCTTCTGGATTCATGTTGAGGTGACGTGCTGCCCGTAAGCTGCCCAATCATTTTCCATGGGAAATCAATATAATATGTCATTGTAACTATTCTGAGGCAAAGTTGTGTGTCACATTTTTGTAGTTTTTTTTTTTTTTTGGGGCCATTTCTCATTAATTTTCACAACACCTTTCAACATACTGTGTCACGAAGCAGCCCACAGATTTCCTTTGGTGCCAGGAAAGAGCTCATTATCTGTGCGTGCGCATCTCTTGTTTGTCTTTGTGCTCACTGGGACAAATGTCCTCACGCAGGAGGAAATGATATCGCACAGTGACCGCAGCCAGCGGGAAATCCTCCGTACGGATCGTCTTACCGTAGGGCACGAGCTCTGTGAGAAAGTTTTAGCAAAAGAAGGGTTTTTAAAACCTAAATACCGTCAGCCAACGTTAGAAGCTGTTGTTAGAATATCAACGAACAACATCACAACCTCGCTGCACGACTTCAGCACCACCAACCTACGCCAGCATTTTGACCTTTTCTCTCTCACTGTAATCAAATTCAAGTCGTTCAGGAATGCAAAGCTCTCAACTGTTAAACAACAGTTTGCCTCACCCCTTTTATTCAGGGTGAGTCAAAGATGTGTGACATTAAGAATCCGTGTGATGGTTTTTGATAACCTTTGTCCTTTCTTCTCGTATCTGTCACAAGATCACGTAGTTTCCCTCGTGGCATCTCGCTGTCCCACGATGTTTTTCTGCAAGTTGATGCAGGATCAAATGAACTGACTGATGGATGAGAGTCTCTGATTCAAATGAGCCGTTGCTCAAAGGGACACAATGGTTGTCTTAATAATGAGATATACTACACACACGAAAGCCAACCTGGTCATAAGTCGTCTCCCGCCTAATTAATTAATATTAATTCATGTTAACATAGTGTAATATTTGCCAGAGGGCCTTTAGAAACACCAAAGTCCTCTGCCCCCCCCACCTCTTGTCTCCGTGACACTGTGTCTCTAAATACATGAGTGTGTCACATTTTCAGTGTTCAATGTTTCCAGGAGTCACTTTGATTCTTCCCATTAGATGGAAAACAAGAATAATATTTCTACGTTAAAGTCTGAGCATTAGACGAATTGATTTTAAGTGTTCTACACTTACTCTAGGCGATTAAAAGTTTGCCCGGCAGCAGTTCCTTTACAGGATCATGTTTCTGGTGTCAAACACACAACAGTCATTAGATGGATAGACTGAGTCAACGTTTCACGTATCCTTTAACATCAGCTTTGAGACGTGCAGCCTGGCGTCAGGAAACATTAAATTACATTTGCGGCAGTCAATCAGATGTTGTACCGCGACTAATTTGTCTGCAGGCTGTGTTGTGTGTGTGGGGGGGGGGTCAGCAAATGACACCAGGGTGTTAGAGACCAGATTATCGTTCCCTATAAAATGATGTTCATATAACATAACAAGTGTTTTCCACTTTTCATTTCCACTAACTGTGAACGTAATGATCATTTTGTTCAGTTAGTTTAATCTGCTCGCAATCATGAAACAGTCGTTTCAGAATGTGTTATTATGTTTATCATGCACATTTATTTTTGGGTTTTTTAATTTTTCCTTTTTATTAGAATACATCTAGGAAAGATATACAATATGTACACCGTGAGAAGAAGAAGAAGTCCAGCGCGGACCTAACTCGGCATCTGGTAGCTTCATGTGGACGGCTTCACGATCCTGTTATAGCTCAACAGGAAGCCGAGAAACCACTTTTTTTTTCTAGTTCTAAGAAAGAAACATATATGGACGTCATAGCACTGCTAAAAAATGACTCAAGACCTAACCACAGTACTGTATATGAATATTTTTAACGTCTCCAGAGCTCAGCTCATCAGTCAAATTGGAATTGGGCTGGTCTCCCAAAGACCTTCTAATATTAATAGTAATAGTATTTTAAATATGTGTCAGCACTACCACTGTTCCCGTGTACTGTCCAAGCTTGAAAGATGTCTGCTCTGACCACAGAGCCATCGAGCCACCCACGATCTCAGTTTCTCATTTTCACAGAAGAAGAACTGTCTTCATTTACGTCCTTTTCCAGGGAGAATAGTGTGAGAAGAATCTGATGACATTTTCAGTCATGTGCATCTTTCAGGTGAAACTAAACTTGACTGACACGTTGGCCGACTGCTGCTCTGGCTCAGCACCAACTGAGGGCAAATGCCATCACGCTGGCATTTATTCATTTTGAAAAAAGTAAGGAGATGGAGGATTGCTTTTCCCGCTCGCCCCGCTACCTACGGCGATGTTCTCCATTTCATTACAGTCACACAAGGTGCTCCTTGACCTTTTATGGTTGACAGTAAAACCTGACTACTGTCAAGCTACCAGAACTTTCTAAACGATTATATTTCTATGCAACTAAGCTGCAAACATGATAACGCGTTGTACTGACCGTGGACAGGCAGCGAGTGTCCAGGGGTCAGCGTCCTGTCAAGGGACACGTGCAACCATTGTCTTAACGGTAAGATGTTCATGGTGCGTTTGGTGTCCGAGTCAAAGAACGTGACAAAGCGCCAGCATCACCGCTGGAGTCAGATCAGGCTCAAATGTCTTAAAAATGAGTCAGAGAGCCACATGTTTAATCTCAATCAGACCACGTGAAATGTGGAGCAATGTGTTTTTTAATCTTCTCTGTAGTTTCGCTGAACGCGTGTCAACTTGTGACATGAAGCAGAAATAGATGCTGATTATATGTAATCATGCAGCAGATTTGTTTTGGGCGTAGGACTGTTGTTGTGGTTCTAATAACTCCGTTTTAGATCAGTAAAACCGTAACAACATCAACACATAATGTAGAATAGTGTTAGGAAAATAGATTTTATTAAAATGGACACAGCCGACTCCAGTGACGTGAACGGCCCCCGAATGCGACCAGCGCGCGGTAAAGCACAGCTTGATCTCAGGTGGAGTCGACTGTGTGTCATTCATCACTGAGGGCGTTGACAGCCGGTCAAACAATTGTGAGAAATAAATAATCCGTACATTATTTTCTGCAAACTGATTCTGTAGAATACTAATCCAAAAATTAAATAGTAAATGTGGGTGTGTGGTACAACCCTTTATTATTTTGCTGCCTAACTGGATCTGAAAGTGTGTTTAGTGAATTGTGTTGGGTGTCGTGTGATTGACTACTGGCGGCTCATCAATCATTTCTGTCAGAAGAGAAGTTTGACTCTCACCTGTTCAGGTTTCAGGACGCGGTGATTCAACTTTGTCGCCGGTATCGGTTTGGATTGTTGATTATTATATCATGTTCTCTTTCCCTTCAGATCAAAATAGAATGTAGAAAATAAGAGGCACCACAGTGGCGCCTGAGTTTGTTTTGTTCAAACGGTCTTATTCATCCATCCATCCATCCATCGTTCACATTTTTTATATTTAGAAGACAAAATGCTACTGGCTGGTTTCCACATCTTGCAAAAGTAGAAACAAGTCAGTTGTAGCTGTAAGCTACAAGACCTTGGTTCATAACTAGCTGAAGATCTGGTCTTTGATCTGCTCACTAATGGATTCTTCCTTCTTTCAGTCATCTGTGCTCATTATTTCCAGGCTCCGTCTACTTCTGCTTTCCATTGGATCTGCACTGTCTTTTTAGAGCGTGATCCCGTGTTGCATAACATTTGAAAAGCGCGAGCTGTGCATGCTGTGGAATTGTGTAATCATTCAAGTCATATTTAGGGAAACGCTCGCTTCCTTTAGTTAGCTGCAGCTTTTCTGTTGGTTATAGGTTCACAGCTGTCGTTGTACAGAATTATTTCCTCACACGAAAAGTTAGTTTTGTCCCGTGGGAATCAGAAAAGCAATAAAATACATCAGTATCATCTGCATCCTCCCTCCCTCCCCCATAACCTCATGTCACGGACGTTGTCTGTTCAAGAACTAATCCAATCACATAAACACATAAACAGCAACAAACAGCTATAAAACTATCTACTTCATGACTGCAGCAAGCAAGTTTCCATATATTGATTATTCAATAAATCAATACAGAAATTAAAGGTGTAGGTTTGAACGAGCAGGCTGCTTCTACGCGCAGAGAGTAACTGCGTTCTGTCTGTGTCTCTGCAGAGCGCCGAGGACGAGTCGCAGTGGGTCGAAGACCTGCTGAAGCTCCACACAGCGCGAGTGCGGGACATCGAGATCCTGACGGGCCTCGACCTCTACAGATCCTCCAACCTCACCTACACCAGCATTCTGAGACACAAAACCTACCTGCACACCTTTGAGAGTGATACCTAGATGCATTGAGAGATGGACGCCGCACACGCAGGGTGTAGCGCGTTGTAGAAGCCGGACAGTGTTCGGCATTCCTAAGAAACTGCCCCAGAAGTGCTTTGAAAAGGGAACAAAGAGTAAAAAAAAAAGTTTGATAAGTAGTAGTTTGGAAAATGACAACAGGAATATTTAATAGTATAAGCTAGCACAGTAATGCACAGTTTCCCCTCAAATACAGTAAACACAAGACATTCCTGCTCACACCAGTGCCGTAGCTCCTAGTTCTGAGTAATACACACTTCATATCATCACCGGCCATCCAGTGCATGTTGTGGAATAAATTTGGACTCTTTTTGGACGTAGTTAGTAAAGACGTTCTTTAACCATATTCTCTAATTAAAGTGTTGTATCATGTTTGTTTAGTTTTAGCCGCGCTGCTATGATCCGATGTGTTGCCTTTAAACAGAGCTAGCTCACGTGTTTCCGCGTGTTTCACTCAGCTAAGCTAAGCTAACGCCACGGGACTAGGGTGCATGTGTGTGTCACTATTCGTATGAACAAAACGCAATTTTTTAGCACAGAAAATGGAGAAGGAGCTAGCAAGAAACCATTTTGTGCTCAAAACAATGCGCTTTGCTCGTACAAATAGTGACACAATAATGACGCCATGCTATCGATCCTCTCATTCAGATCCGTGCAACAAAGAGTTTCACAAACGGTGGTATTGGATTCAGACAACAGGCAATAAATAATCCACATCTAATTAAGCAGATTATTTAGTGTTGAAGTTACTGTTAACACACCACACTGATGGTAACGCGTTAGCAAACGTCTCACCGTGTTAACACCACATGGATTTAGCATTAGGAGGGAGGTGGAAACGGTTATTTCCTGTTTTGTGGCTTGATAACAGTTCACAGCAAAGACTGTATATATAATAATCAACATACGAATTCAATAAAATTCAGAAACAAGTGTTAAAACACAAAACCAGTGCGAGTTTCTGCCCTTGGTGCAAACGTGAACACTAAACACGAATAAACGTACGTCCTCTGATTCACCTCCTCTTCTGACTCGCTGTATATTTCTATACAATATGTCATATTTATTACACAGCATCACGATGGTAATGGCGCCAGGTGTTAAAGTACTGATCCAGTGTAACAGACAAGCCCCTGTGTCCTGTAACACGACTGTAGTGCTGACACTCAAGGAAGTGTCACCGCTGCAACAGGGAGCGCTCGTGTGCGGACACGCAGCTGCACCACAGCACAGAGGTTTACAGAACCTGCAGGTTTTGACTTCCTGTAACATTTTCTCTCCACGAATGCAGGAATGTTCTGCTGAGTCTGCGGCTCGCAGACGAACAAGGACGGAAGGAGCGCAGCAGCAGCTTCCTAATGCGACGCTTGGTTCTAGCTGCCGTTGCAGTACGGCGGACATTTCCTCTAACATATCTCTGCACAGCGACTAAACACAAACTGTAAAAACATTCACCGCTTTAACTCTACGCAGGCGACAGCAGTATTTTCTCTTGTTTGGTATTTACTTGCATGACGTTGCACAGGTGAGGTAGGATGGCTAGCTAACATGGTAATCAGTAGAGAGAAGCTGTAGATCCAACCATGTTTATTCCTGTAGTCTTTCAAATAAAGCTCGTAGAGAATGGAAACACTCTGACTGACTGGAAATCCTTTCTTCTCCTTCTGCTTCTTCTGATTATAGCCGTGTTATAAGCACACGTTCCTCGTGTCCCTCGTGTCCCTCGTGTGTGAGGTGGTGGCTGGGATCTCACACAGCTGCTCACCGTGCATTCAAGTCTGACATGCAGAGGTTTTGCTTTGCTGTGATACAGCTGGAACTGTTACGCGGATAAATCTCCAGAGTCTCCACATTACGTAGGATGGACAGGTTACACAAGCTGCAGGGCTGCTTTATGTTCTGTGGGACTACAGGGAGAGAGAAAGGAACTAATCCGACCTCTGGTCATTTTCCACATCTGCAAACTGTAGTTCTGCAGTAAAGCTTAAGAATGACATCACCACCTCCAAGCTGGTTCTCGTTCTGTTTGGTCAACACACGGAGCCCCTGTCCAGTGACGTGGAGGAGGCTCCCACAGACTTGGTTGATTTTGATAAGTTAGAGAAGCACAGACATGTGTGAATTCCTGCCACTAATAATATGAACGTGTGATAAAGTCCGTCGGCTGTGCAAAGGTCTTCATTTTTCATAATAGCTTATCTGGTGAGTTCCAAGCTCAAGGTTGTGCCTGACATGGACTCATGATCCAGCTGTGACGCCGTGAGTCTGTATTTCTCGTTGGACATAATTCAGAGCCTGCTATCAGTCACAGATGCAGTCAATAAACCACGTTATCAGCAGTTACTGATGTTCTCATGGTGAATCCGGCTCTAAATCCGGCTCTTACGTGGGATGAATGTGTGTGTGGACACACAGCTGCACACAGAGGTTCAGGGAATCGGCAGGTTTTTCCTTTTTTATGATGTCGCAGAGTTAAAGCACAGAAGTGTGAAGTTGTGTTTGTGTTGCTCTGCTAATCAGTTACTTATCTATTGGTTATCTCCTGCTCGCGCCTGGTCCAGAGGTCATCACTGTGATATATTCCTTCATCATTAGCAGAGGAACGTAAGTCTCTCTGAGAGTGTGTGACCTCCACCTTCTCAGTAGCTATGGACTGGATGAAAGAGTCAAAGAAAAGGAAGAAGATCATTGTGAGTATTTGTTTTTGGATTGGTTGAGGTTTAATAGAAACGGTAGCGACGCTGAATGACGAAGATGTGCTTTGGTAAGTTTTCCCGTTTCGTTCCTGTGTACGAGGAGTGGATTTATGGGACAGTCTGTTATTAATGAAAGGCTGTAAATGATACAAACTGTTTTTATATTTATGAATGGTGAATATGAATTAGATATCTGTAACATTGGTAATGCGGCTTTATAAAACCCAGATGGACAGTGACTCATGCAGTTAACAGTGCACAGTGACTGGATGGTTTGTGTTGGCAGCTTGTGTTTCATGATTTACCAGATACATGACGAATCGTCACAAAATCACTAATCTGATTTCTGACAAAGCCCAAAGAAACCTGAATTTGTTCAGTGCATCAGAATATTAAAAACAGACTCATTGCTGCAAACTCAAACTCTGCCAGTTACGAAACGCTGGACTCCAGCTCCTTTAAGATGAAACCTGCACGTCCATGAACGCATCCGGTGCCTCGTGAAGTGAGAAATCTGTCGAAGGAATCACTGCACTGATGAGCAGAATCAAGAAATCGGGAAAATGTGAAGATAAACCTTTATTAATTATGATGGTTTTCCCATCATGCACATCTTCATACCAGTCAATTCATTTCTTTATTGCAATGTATGTTTAGTAGTTGTTTGTGGTTCCACAGCATTAAAACGATCACGGCTTCTGTAGGATGAGCTGCAGCAGCACACGGGCTGTGCTGCACACTTCAGGGTTAGGGTTAGCTGCACTGAATCAAAATGTCATCTGCTCTTTTATGGCCTTAACTGCTTTGGCTGCCGCTCAACAAGTGGAAGACACCACTCACGGGTGGAGGTCCTGTGATGTGAAGGTTACACTGTACAGTTCAGCGTGTTGTGCTGTGTCTCCATGTGTGTGTTTGTGTGTCACAGATCGGCGTCTTGGCCCTATCGATTGTGACCCTAGTCCTGGGTCTTGGACTAGGTCTTGGACTCGACTTGCAGAAATGTCGAAACAAAGGTGCTGTCAGAAACACATGAAAGCTCATTGTCATCAGAAGCAATAGGATTTGTTTGTTTTTTTATTTTTCCCGCCACTAGATGTAACTAATGAGCCACATCTTCCCAGCTGAACTTCCCAAACTCCTGAAGCAACACACACATCTGGAAAACTCCTCCTGGCCACTTTAGCCCTTAGCCGCAGTCAGTCAGGAACGTTTTCAATTCCCTGCAGTATCAGACCATCGCGTGTGACTCACGTAACAATGTGTTGGATTTGCTGTGCACGAACCAGTTGTTGCTGTAATCACCCCCCCACCCCCACCCCTGCAGATGCTTTCTATAATTATGAGCCACACAGACGACGCAGCATTTTGTGCTGCATCCATCTCAGCAACCTGTCTGCACAGGTGCCCTCAGAGCCCTCCGGTGCAGACACAGTCTCCGTGGTTACACATGGCAACAGGAAGATTAAAGATAAGGCTCGAACAATAATTACACACTGACTCAAATAGAAACAGCAAGCTGGAGCACTTTCAGAGCAGATGTTCCTATTTCCCAGCTTAGTGTTCGCTCTGCACACGTTACTGTCAGGTTTCAGGAGGACGGCCGCGTTCATCCAGTCACTTCCTCGCATTTCCCTGACGCTGTTGTTTTCCAGCTGTGCAGGTGAAGACAGGTGTGACGCGTGACGTTTACCTGACATCTGCATAGGAAAAGTATCATATTCTCAAGAAAGACACAGGAACTGAGGACACAACAAACTCTGAGTCGTTACTGATTCAACAAAACAGACTCATTTTAAATTCATGTCATTATGACCAAACTCTTCAATTCTACTTTATTTATGTAGCCACAATTCCCAGCAGTCATCTCAGGAAAACTCTGTTTTAAAGAGTGTAGGGTTTAATTAGAAGTTTAATTCTGAACAAAGTGTTCCTTACCTGGATAATTAAGCATGCATCGAGACTTTAAGACCTGAAACATTATATAAATATCAGTCCCACCTGAGCAGCACTGGAGAAACCTCCAGCAGAACCAGGCTCAGGGTGGGCGGCCGTCTGCCTCGACCGGTTGGGGTTAGTGGACAGAGGAGAGAGAAAAGAACAGCAGGTAACATAGATCACAACAACAACAAGAAGCAGCAGACGAAGCAAAATCGATATGGTAGATGGTTCAGAGTCACCTGAACTATAAGATTTATCAAACAGGTTTAAGCCTCCAGAACTTTACCTGGGAGCTGGTTGCACAGGAGAGGAGCATCCACTGCACGGTCCAAAGGAATGGATGATGGGTAAGATAAACTACCTTTTAACGGGTGTTGTCCTGTTCGTTCCAGTCATCCCACACACCTCCTGCAGAAATCGATGCTACGAGCCCTATGATGGAGACGTTCCTGGCTGCAGATGCGACGAGAACTGCGTCACCAGTAACAGCTGCTGCTACGACTACCACGACATCTGTGCCAACCCAGGTGAGTCAGTGATTCTGAGGTTCTTGTGACAGAGGGCAATGCTTGAACTCACTAGCGAACGCCACAGAGTGACATGTTTGAGCCTCATGAGCGGACGTGATTGTTGCCTTCAGCTCAGCAGTGGGAATGCACCAAGCTGCGCTGTGGGGAGAAGAGGCTGGCGCAGAGCAAATGCCGGTGCTCGGACGACTGCCTCTCTGCAGCAGACTGCTGCACAAACTACAAACAGGTTTGCCAAGGTGAGAAAAACAGCACTGGTGTGTGATTATTAAAGGAGCAGCCTGTAATTTACTGGCCTGACCCTCGTTTGTTTGTAGGAGAGAGCGGGTGGGTGGAGGACGAGTGTCAGGACCTGTCAAACCCCACATGTCCACCAGGGTAAGATGCCCGTAAAGGTCCCCGCTTCTTGTTTTGTCCCTCACTTATCTGTTTCCTGCTCCCCCACAGACACGGCCTGTCTCCTGCTGATACAGACTCAGACCCGTCCCTGCTGCCTCTCCAGCGTCTCTCTCCATCCTGAACTTCATTCTTCTTTCTTTTTAAGTTTAAGTTTGGTTGTGGCTGTGGGGGTTCTGTGGTTTATTATTCCTTCATCCTTAATTTCTGTCTCAGCCATTTGATTTCTTTCATTTTTCCTTCACTCTGCCTTTTCAGCTAGAAAAACGTAAAATGTGGAATTTCATAGTGAATCCAGTGTTCACTGGTTTGTTGTCCTGGTTCTGATCCACAACAAAATCCCTTTAAATGTGTAGAAAACATGCTAAGAAAATAAGATAAGATGAGAAATAACCATAATAATCTGATAATAATCTTTATTTCTGGAGAAAGTCAGCGGTAGGAGGTCAGCACCCACCACATGAAACATGAAATAATCAGTGTTTACACACGAGGAAACTAATCTACCAGAAAAATAGATTCACTGCTTAGGCACTGCTTATCTGTCCACCTCCTTAAACCGCTCTCTGTCCCGCAGCTTCCTGAAGCAGCAGCCGCTGCTCCTCGTCTCTCTGGACGGCCTGAGGGCGGAGTACCTGCAGACATGGAGCAGTCTCCTCCCTGTGCTCCACAAACTCAGTCAGTGTTACGCTCGGCGTCGCTTCTCTCAGATTCTGCAGAAATCAAAAGTGTGGCCTGGCTCCTGCTCTGAGTTCATTTAAGAGCAGCAGTAGATAAAACTGGCCTGACAGGTAACCCACCCCACGATTCCACCTGTTCAACGTGGATGTGAGACAATGCAGGTGCAGCGAAGGTTCTCCAGAAATGTGTCATTTTGGTTTCTGCAGAACTGTCGTACTAAACACAAACCCATGAATCACCCAACTCTCGTGTGATCTTCCACTGAAATCTCTGGGTAGCAGCGTACACTTTGTTATCAGTGCCGGTCCAGGAGAGACGTGTGTGTGTGTGTTTGTGTGTGTGTGTGTGTGTGTGTGTGTGTGTGTGTGTGTGTGTGTGTGTGGTGAAGTGATGCATGCGGGGGAACAGAATGTTCTGATGTGTCGCCCGTGTCACAGAAACGTGTGGAACCTCGGCTCCGTACATGCAGGCAGCGTTTCCGAGCAAGACCTTCCCCAACCACTACAGCATCGTCACGGTAACGATCTACACTCATCCGCCTGCATTTCATTCTGACACGTTGAACAACAGTGGCTCCGAGCTCCTGCTGTGTTGATGCGTGACTTCCGTCCAGACTCAAACAGCCTTGGGGAAAAAAGTTTGCTCAGTCACGCGCGGTTCTCAGAGGCTGAGCGACTGTTTATGACGTTCACGGTTGTGGAACGTCTCAGTGGTTATGCTCCCATGGAAACACTCCTCGTGGGTCACTTTGGGTTAGAGCTCATGGAAAGTGGACCATTAGGGGTGATGTTGCTTGTATCTTATCGCAGCCTCAGGAATCCAGGTGAAGTTTCCAGAGGAGAAAACCGTAGAAATGCAGCGACAGCGCTGTGAATATATCAGTGATGACGTCACAGTGTTTCGCCTGAGAGACCTTCCTCTCGTGTTTTCTTCTCAGGGCCTCTACCCAGAGTCCAACGGTTTGATTGACAACAGCATGTACGACCCCGTGTTTAACGCCAGCTTCAGCCTGTCCAGTCCAGAGAAGGAGAATCCTGCCTGGTACCTCGGCCAGCCTGTGAGTCTCTGTGGGATCCGGGTAATATCTGGTGCTGGTGAATTCTCAGACGTAGTTTCAGATTGTCCTGTTTGTCTCTGTAGATCTGGCACACAGCAAAGTACCAGGGACTCAGGTCTGGGACGTTTTTTTGGCCGGGATCAGACGTGAAGATCAACGGCAGTTACCCCGACATCTTCCAGCCTTATGATGGGTAAATCTGACTTACGTTACTGCGGGGGGGGGGGGGGGGGGGGGGGGGGGGGGGGGGGGG
>JAUMHJ010000003.1:757038-769919 GCA_032361105.1 Microctenopoma lineatum | reverse complement strand
TTTTCAAAGCACAGAGATGCTTCGTCACGCAAACGTATTCGCGTGATCGTGGGGATCTTTCTCTGAGACATCAGTTCTGACAGACACTTCTTCTCTCAGAAGAGGAGGGTTTGGTTTCGTTCAGTGCGGCCTGGTTTGTCTGGATGTGTTTGAATGAAACACACGTGTGTGTGTGTGTGTGTGTGTGTGTGTGTGTGTGTGTGTGTGACATACACATTACAGACCCAGCTGTGTGTGCATGTACATTATATTTGTGTTTCTGGATGAGTATAACGATCACGTTCAGTCCCTCTGGATCCTCAGGGTCAGTGATCAATGAGTCATTCATCAGTGTCAGTGTGGCTGCTGAACACATGCTGTGTGTGTCTACAGAAAAGGAACGGTGCCACCTGGTGGACAAAGCAGTGAGTCACGTATATGATGAGAAAATTTGCTCAAGTTCTGTGAAATGGGGAGTCCTGAATGTTCATGACACCTCACTGGTCAGTTAGAACTAAAGATTAAAGATATGAACCAGCCCTCCTGATTATTTTGTCCAGTCTGTTAGTGTCAGCTACCTTCAAGCTGCTGCCCCAGCAAACCACCGCAAAGAAGATCACGCTGGACACCACAGACTCAGAGAACATCCGCAGCATACATGAAAACCAGAGGGGAGGACGACCCACAGGTGACCACCAAACACCAACCTGAGGGTTCCACAGGGTTCATAAACCTGCTGCTCACACCAGTCAGTCAGACTGAGAACGTCCTCTGGAATGAAGGCGAAACGTCGTAAAGAAACCAAACAAGTCTAGTTGCTTTGGATAAAACCTTTTTGAGAACCATGACCTGGATGACCGAGAACCTTCAGAGATATCCGCAGCATGGTGCTGGAAACATGCTTTGTTGAAGCTTTTTAAAATTGGTCGACTTTGGACGAAGCTTTTTTGCTCTTCGTAGTACGGAGGGCCAGATAAAGATTCTCGATGCTTCTTTCCTGCCTGAGGGGTTCATTTCTTGAGTCTTCCACGTGGTCGACACAGCGTATTTCCTGTTCCTTTGTGGAGCAAAAACCTTTACCATAGAACTACACTATTACTGGTGCATGTGAAGAGGAACTCTTCCAATGCAAAGTATATGAGGGGGTTTGAAAAGTACAGGAGAACGTTTATGTTACACCCCGAGGTAAATTTAATAGAATAGAAAACCAACGGTGGAGGGTAAAGAGTGAAGGCCGCTAGTGAAGGTCAGTGAAGTATATTTAGTTTCTTTTAAAGCAATAAAAACATGTGCGGTGGAAAGATGTGTGTTTTTCACTTGGCCATTTATAGAAATTCTTTTTTTGCGTTGGTCTTAATTAATATTTTAATTTTATGAGATAATGAATTTGGGTTTTTCATTAGTTGTACATTATAGTCATCAAAATAAATAAAAGAAATAATATAACATACAAGTTTCACTTGAGTGGAATTACTGAAATAAACCAAGTTTTTCAGGATACTCTGATTTTATGAGCAGCACCTGCACATTAATATTCACAGTATTTTGTGTTTGGGCATCGAGCATAACTATGCACAACCTCCAAACCCAGGTAAAATCCACATGAATAATAAATCTGTTCGACCCTCATGTGACTGTCGGACTGTACGCAGCGAGAATCCAGGTGTGCCACCGCTGGAACGTGCGCAGTGATTTTCTGTGAACAGGAAAGGGGGCGGCGCTACACGCAGGTGGTCGACAGGTGTCGCTGTTTTCTACTTTCTTCTGTTTGTTTTTCCCTGGAAAACAAACCGCAGGAAAGGAGGGATCAGAGTGTGTGTGGGACTGGTTCCGTGATTCCTCGCCTCTGTCTCACACACACTGTCCTCACGCGGGACTAATGTCTGACAGACACCAGCTCTAATCAAAGTCCCACCTGTGCGCGTGTGACCATGGATGCGCGCGCGGACAGTTAAGCGCGCAGGGACCATAGGCGACAGGTAAGCGGAGGGAAACTCCAGAGGGACTGCACCTTCACGGCTCCCCCCACCTCAGCCTCCACCTTCGAGCGGAGCTTCTTCTGCCTGCCGGACTGGACCTCGGCGTTCACCCCGGGACATAAGGAGACATGTCGGACACGAGCAGCGAGCTGTTCGGTAAGAGAAGCGCACTCTGTAATGTTCGCGTCACTTCTCCGGTAAGTTTGGGGCTTTTTGTTGAGTTTGATGGTAACTAACGAACCGGGACACGCTGCAGAACCAGACCTTCAGTGGGTCCCAGCACATGTTCACACTTTATCACACGCGTCGTGGTTTTCGTGCCCTCGGGGTGAGGCTGGATACCTGAGTCTCCCCCACTGCCACTTCCTTATCCGCGGCTGGGGGGGAGAAAATGGGATTCAGGGAAGGGGCGTGTCCTGTGAAATTCCTTCGGGTTGTGAGAGACTATCAGCAGAAATCACTGCAGCTCAGTGGAGCGTTTTTCTCTGTCCCGAGGCCACGTAAATACCTGAGGACAGTGTGACGTCATCACGCGGTGCTCCCTGATACTCTCACTTCCTGTTGCCAGCTCCTGTGTTTTGGTCTGAAGAGAAACGCAGTCACAGTGAACCTGGTTGCAGGACGGTGATGTCCCCTCAGCTGCCTTTGCATCGTGTGTTCCCTGGAACCGTGCAGCTCGCTGCCAGGCGCCATTAACCTTGTTTTCTGCTGCAGAGAGCGTGCGGGAGGCGGTGGGCCGCAGGGTGAAGCTGATCCTGAGGCGCTCGGTCCAGCTGGAGGTCAGAGGTGACAAGGTGGAGAGCAGGGTGCTGGTAAGTGCTTTGACTCTCAGTTGGTCTGAAACCTAACGAGACGTTACCCACTCTCTCCCTCGGCGCCAATGTTTGCTGTGACTGATGTCAGACTTCCTGCTGCTTCCCTGTGTTCCTCTGCAGCTCTGCTGTTACATACACGTGTGGGAACCACGGTTCACACACTGGGCCTCATTCCCACTTCACTCCTTGTTATTTCACATGATTTGTAACAGTGAGCAGTGAGAGGTGGGTCAGAACCTCTCAGTGCCCGTATCTCATCACGTGCTCACAGCACATTTAGTCCAGTTATCCCGGACTCGCGGTCGCTGACCGTATCACGTCTTCCGAAGCTTTCCACAAGTACTATGCAACCTGGCTTCGAGTGTTGAGTCCAGCGCTGACACCGGGCTTTGTGGCCTGTCTGTGGGTCGAGGTCGGGCTGTGTGCAGAACCAGACTGGGGAACTACGGCGCTGGCTCTGTGCCCGGAGCATTGTTATCTGAAAATTACACTGAGACAGGAAACGGCCGCTCGGAGCTGGGAAACACCCTGGAGAAGTCTGTCCTGACTCTGAGTTAACTGGAGGCTGTAAATCACCTGCAGGTGTCGTGGCACCGAACCCGCGTGGAGCGCTGACCCGTCTGGGCCCAGCTGGTACAGCCTGTCCCACAGACTACAGGTCTCGGCAGCCAAACCCAAATGAACGCTGTAACCCGAGACAAACGCGTTGAGTAAGACTTGTTGATGTATCTGCAACCATCAGACAGAGTTTCATTATTATCCTGAAGCTCAGCGTGATGTGCTGAGAGGTTCACGAGCCTCCACGCTGACTCATCCCGTGGAGGGAGGAGGTCCGGTGTCTGGTTTCACCGAGCTGCAGGCAAACGTGGAGCAGGACGTGCTGCCTTCGTGCTGCTGCAGCGTCCTGACCCGCTCAGCCCAGGAACCTTCTTCAGAAGGAGGCTGAGGCTCCTGTCGGGACATGACTGCAGCAGCCCGCTCACGGCCGCAGTGCGTCGAGACATGCACGCACATTCCACAGCTGCAGATCCTCCGATGAGAGAAACACACATGAAGCAGATCCGCTTTCACTGGCGTGACTCAAAGAATGAATAATTATTATCTGGTGGATGTGTGAGTGAAACAGGTTGGTCAGATGTTCTCAGGCGTCTCCATGACGAGAACAGTCGTTCTGATCTGACCTCTACTCTCAGTGTTCTCTGTACAGAAGCTCAACATATTCTCTGTCTGTTCTCAGGCCCTGGCATCACACCGAGCCTATCTGCTGACGGCCCGGATCCCTTCCAAGGTCAGTGTGTGTCAGTGAGTCCGAGCGCGCTGCTGATACTGAAACTGCTGTTAACACACACACACACACACACGGTGGGTTTGGGTTTTCAGAGAGGCTGACGGCGAGTCTCCATGGAGACCGGTCAGTCCAGACTCGGTGCCGGTGCTGCTCCGTCTGGATAGTCGCAGGTTTATGTGTTTGAACACAAACAGAGAAATGTGAAGAATGTGGAGTCTCCTGCCCGAGGGTTGAACCGGGTTGAACCGGGTTCCTGCTGAACATCTAACCCTCAGTGATGGTTTTTAGATTCAGGGACGTCGATCAGCAGCAGGCGAAGCGATGTCCTGGATCCGACCAGAACCAGAGAATTAACTGGAGACTCTTGTTATAAATAGATGAATAACTGCTGCTCCAGCCGTCCCGTGGAGGAAGAACCAACGTTTGTGCATTTTTAGCCTTTTAACCCTGAATCCTCTGCATGTTTAATATTTCCCTGCAGTCTCTCCTCCCTCCCACCCTCCCACCCTCTCGCTCATGCTCTCCTTCCCTCCTGAACCCAGATGAGAACAGGTCTCATCGCTCTGAGACATTTGACCACTTTACCCACAATGCAGCGGGGGGACCACAGCCTGTGGGAAAGGGGGCGGGGAGAGGGGGAAAGTAGAAACCACTTCCTGTCCCTGTTTGCTGAGCTGATCTATTCGTAGTGAAATCTGTCTGCACGTCGTGTGTAAGTCACCGGCGCCTCGAGCCTGAACCTCCGTCTCTACGTTAGGAAGGAGGCGGGTTCGAATCCCACTGATGCCGCATTTCTCAGGCTCTTTGGGGATTTTGTTGGTTCGGGGAGATTCAGGTCTTTAACTGACTGAAGGGTTTCTGAGCAAAGCTTTTCCTCCGTTCACTGTCAGATCATCTACAGCAGCAGGGTCGTTCACCTGAAC
This sequence comes from Microctenopoma lineatum, assembly GCA_032361105.1. Taxonomy (NCBI): domain Eukaryota; kingdom Metazoa; phylum Chordata; class Actinopteri; order Anabantiformes; family Anabantidae; genus Microctenopoma; species Microctenopoma lineatum. The sequence continues at coordinate 764,935 of JAUMHJ010000003.1, read as the reverse complement.
CCTAGTTCCACCTCATTTGCGTTTTACTGCACATCTGTTCATTGTCGGACTCAGAGTAGGAGCGCCAGAACCCTGAAAGTTAGAGGCTCAGTATTCGGTTCTGGGCTGACACCTGACGCCTCCCGTGTCCAGATGTTACGGGGCAGATGTGCAGTGGGCAGGATGACAGATGTGTGTCTGCGTGTTTCTCCTGAGGACAGATATTTGACGTATAGTTCCTTTAACTTAAAACAGACTGGGCTCTAACAGAAACAGAACCCACATGTTCTGATGGAAACATGCGTTTATAGACTCAGTCATTCTGAACACGTGACCTTTACGCTGCAGATAAATGATTTCACAAAACGCTGCGGTTTAAAAGCTGCAGTAGTGAAATGTAACCTCTAACCCCAGATCACGCTGTGCCAGCTGACCCCGGATCAGTGTGTGTGTGTGTGTGTGTGTGTGTGCGTGTGTGTGTGTGTGTGTGTGAGGCAGAGTGAGACAGAGGGCGGTTTGTTCTTCAGCCTGTACAGTCGCCGCAGCAGAGGGAGAAAAGGGACAATGGGGGAATTTAACAGCTGGCGAGGGGAGGGAGGGGAGGGGGACAGTGTTTGTCTTCACCCCTCGCCCTCTCTCTCGCCCTCTCCCTCGCCCTCTCTCTCTGTTTCAACATGGCCTTTAAATGAGCTCAGTGTTTCCTGCTCTTCATCTTCCTCCTCCCTCTCTCCTGTTCTTTTGGCGCCGCTTTCTGTCTCTGGACCGTTCACTGACGTGTTGAGAAAGACGAGCTCGCTGGGAGCTCTCTAATCTTCAGCTGCTAAACCCAAGACAAGTCGGAGCTTGACGAGTCGGGCCGAGTGTGCTGTTACACCCCCCCACAGCTCACGCCACGTGGTTGCTGCGTCTGCGGCGTCTGGGTGAAGCTTGTGTTGTGGTCTCTGTGTGAAGGTTTGGACAGACGGAGACAGACGGAGACACACCCAGGACGAACGGCTCGTCTCTACTTTCTGTTTGTGTTTACTGCTCATCTGCCACTCGTTGCTTGTTTCAGGTCGAACAGTCCTTCAGTTACCTGGACGTCCAGGGAATCAGCAGCAGCAAGCCCACTCAGGTACCCCCCCCCCACACACACACACACACACACAGACACACACACACACACACACGCTCCCTCTGAGTGTTTCCTCCCTACGTGAAGTCTAGAAAGGTTTAAACTCCTGACTCCGTGTCGCCCCCTGCAGCTGGTGTTGGAGCACGAGCGCGGCCCATGGAGCCTCCGCCTCGGCTCGGTGGAGGAAGTGGACGAGGTCATCGCTCACGTGGGCGCCTGTCTGCAGCGGATCAGCCCGTCCAGCTCCCCCGTGTAGGCACCGCGCAGCCTCATGAGCATCGGTGTCATGACGTTCAAAGTTAACCCTCCCTCCTCTTCTCCCCTTTCCTCCCTCTCTCCGTAAGGAAGGAAGGCGATGAGGAAGCTGAGTTTGAAGCCTCCGGAGAGGACGGCGGCTCTTCAGGCCGTCTGGGACGAGCAGAGCTCGGCAGACCTGGGACCGTGCGGTAAATCAGATCAGGATGACGCTAGCATGTTAAAGAGTCTGTGCTCAGGTTCTCATCGTGTGCCTCCACCTTTCAGGAGGCTTCTCCCACCAGTACTGGTGTGTGTGTGACCACCTGGGCCTGCCGTACAGGGAGGAGGTCCAGTGGGTCAGTGCCGTGTTCTCTGTCCTCTCCACGTCTCTTTCTGTTGCACCTGAACTCTCCATCTAAGCTGTCTCACCCGTTGTCGTCTTCCTCTCCTCCAGGACGTAGACACCATCTATCTGAGTCAGGACAGCAGGGAGCTCAACCTGCAGGACTTCATCCACCTGGAGAACAGGTTCCTCTCGTCACATGACTTTACGTTCCCTAAATGAAGGCTGCATGTAAATGTCTTTGTTCCTCCCTGCAGGGATCTGGTGGCGATCATCGCAGCTCTGGAGTACAACCAGTGGTTCACCAGGGTGTCGGCCAAGGACTACAAGCTGGTAACGTCCTGCTGCGTCGTGGACACAGACGCTCAGCTGCTGGTTGAAATATCTTGAGCTCATTCGGTCCCTTTGTCTTTGTCCCCCAGCCGTCAGACGTGTGCGATCAGATCTTGAGGGTGGTGGCTCGATCCAGCCGGCTGGAAGACCTGGTGCTGGACAACGCTGGACTCAGAAGGTCAGGGGTCAAACGGGACGACGCGGTGTTTTCTGCATAAGAGTGAACGTTGTCTCTAAGTGTTTTGTTTGTCCTTCAGTGATTTTGCTCAGAAACTGGCCGGCGCTCTGTCACAGAACCCGGCGTCCACGCTGCACACGCTCATCCTGAGCAACAACTCGCTGGAGGACAAAGGTCTCACACACACACACACACACACACGCACACACGCACACACACAGCGTTTCATTACTGGATTTACTTCCTGGGTTTATTGTCACTGTGAGTGCAGTCATACGCCCCCTGGTGGCCACTGCGGAGAACCTGACACCTCCACCACTGTCTCCCTCTCTGCAGGTGTAGCCGCTCTGAGCGCTCAACTCGCCAAACTGCCCATGGGCCTAAAGCACCTGAACCTCTCCAGGACCTCCATGTCTCCGAAAGGTGAGCTGATGGGAAACGGAGACATGTCTCCGCTGTAGTCCTGGGTTGTCTTTCCCCACAGTGTTTCCTTCTTGTCTGCAGGAGTGAACAGCCTCTGTCAGGCTCTCTGCGCCAACCCGACGGTCACCTCCACCCTCACGCACCTCGACCTGTCGGGAAACTCGCTCCGGGGCGACGACCTGCAGGTGCGTAGAGTTTGAAAAACCACAAAGCAGCCGTTGCTTTGGTAAATTCCGTGTTTTTCCTTCGTAGAACCTGCACAACTTCCTGAGCCACTCGAACTGTTTGGAGACTCTGGATCTGTCCAACAGCGACTGCTCTCTGGAGCAGGTACAAGCAGCTCACACACACACACACACACACACACACACACACAGTTTCTTCTGCTGCAGCTCAGTCCCGGGTGTTTTCCAGGTGTGTGCGTCCCTGCTGAGAGGATCGCTGAAGCGTCTTTCTGTCCTCAACATGGCGAAGACGGTCTTCTCTCAAAGGCGAGGCGTCGCACATCTCCGTGAGCGCACGGTCGTTTGGCAGATTGTGTTCCACGTTCTCACCGCGTTCTCTTCTCACGTTCTCGCGCAGGAAGTGCAAAGAGATTCCTTCGTCCTTCAAGCAGTTCTTCAGCTGCGCTCAGGCTCTGAGCTCGGTGGCGCTGTCGGGAACCCGGCTGCCTCTGGAGGCTCTGAAGTAAGAACATTCACAGACGCGTCAGCGACCTCGGTGTGTTGATCCGTGAGTAAAGAGCGCTTTCTGTGCAGGTCCTTGTTGTTGGGGCTCGGCTGCAACCCGAACCTCAGCGACGTGTCTTTGGATCTCAGCTGCTGCGAGGTAGAACCGACACGGAGAAACAAATTGTTGAGATGTTTCCTGTTACGCGGGACAGTCAAAGAGTCCTAAAGTCCTTCCTCCTCTGCTCTTAGCTGCGTTCTGGAGGCTCCCAGATCCTGGAGGGCTGCATCGCTGAGATCCCCAACATCTCCAGTCTGGACATCTCAGACAACGGTGAGACTTTATTTAGTGTTTCTCGTTTTCCACGCAGTAGATGATGCTGTGCTGACTGTGACTCGCTCATGATGCTCAGGCCTGGACATCGATCTAACAACCCTGCTGGTCTGGCTGGCCAAGAACCGCTCCATACGACACCTCTCCATAGGCAGGAACTTCAACAACATCAAATCCAAGTGGGTCTCAAACCGTCTGTTTTCTGAATGACTACAGCTCCATATGAATAACGAATCACTTCCTGTGGCTGTCTGCTGATTGTTGTCCAGAAATGTGGCTCAGGTCCTGGACAACCTGGTTCACATGATTCAGGAGGAGGAATCCGTGAGTGACTTTTTGTTCGACACGTTTCACACTGTCCAATGAACCAGATGAATGTAAACGTGTCCGTTCGTCCTCGGCAGCCGCTCACCTCGCTCTCACTGGCCGACTCCAGGCTGAAGGCCGACCTCTCCATCGTCCTCAGCGCTCTGGGCAGCAACGCGTCTCTCACCAAACTGGACATCAGTGGCAACGCCATGGGGGACATGGGGGCCAAGATGCTGGCCAAAGCCCTGCAGATCAACACCAAGCTCAGGTGAGCGCGGGGGCGGAGCTAAGGCTTTTGTTTTGAAGGGATTCTGTGACTGTGTTGCTTCCTCTGCAGGACGATAGTGTGGGACAGAAACAACATCAGCCCTCAGGGTCTGCAGGACGTCGCTGCTGCTCTGGAAAAGTGAGTAACGGGCCGTTGCGTGTTTTGGGCCTGGTTCTGGTGGAAGAACCGTGTTAGATCTCCTTCTCTTCCAGAAACTACACCATTCGTTTCATGCCGGTCCCCATCATCGACGCCGCTCAGGCACTGAAGGCCAATCCGGAGAAGACGGAGGACGCCTTATTAAAGGTTGCTGCTCCGCGGGGTGATCTGTTCACCACGGTGCCGTCGCCTCGTAACCACAGTGTCGTTCTGCGTTGCAGATGGAGCAGTACCTGCTGAGGAACCACGAGACACGGAAATACCTGCAGGAGCAGGCGTACCGGCTGCAGCAGGGAATAGTCACCACCACCACGCAACAGGCAGGGACACGGACACGCGGGGACACGCGGGGGACCTCCGGGCGGAACTGTCCGACGCTGACGTGTGGTGTCTCTGTTCACAGATGATGGATACGATGTGCGTGAAGGTGCAGGATCACCTGAACTCTCTGAAGTTCACAGAGACCAGCGCGGTTCTGGACGACGTGAAGGTGGCGGAGAACCTCATGAAAGACGCCAGGAACTCCAAGAGGGTAAGAAGACACGGCTCGGGTCATCAGGAGACATCTGAAGTTGATCACTGACGTCTGAACCTTCTCCTCTGTCCCCGCAGCTCCTCCCTAACCTGTACCACCCGAGGAGCGGGGGGTCACAGGAGGCTTTCGTTGGAGCCGTTCAGGACAAACTGGACTCGATGGCGGGTGAAGTGGCCCGAGTGATGGACGAGCAGCTGCAGGTACAGAACTGAGCCTGCAGAACTTAGACTGGAGCCCAAACCCCATGAAGTTTAACCTGTGCTGACTCCTCCCGCCCAGAACCTGCTGGCGTCCATGGTGGACTCCGCCGAGGGGCTGTGTCCTCACGTGATGAAGAGGAGCAACCTTCGTCAGGAGCTGCTGAACGCCGGAGCTGGGAGGATGACTGTGCCCCGCAGCTTCGTCACCACAACGCTGCTGGAGCAGTCGGGAGTCGACATCATCAACAAAGTCAGGTCAGGAAGCGGGTCTGTGCTCGCAGAGCTCCAGACAAGACGAGACAAGACGATCTGAAATGTCTCTTTTTCTCTCGGTCACGCAGCGAAGTCAAACTCGGCATGGCGTCGTTTCTGTCCGATCGCATCGTGGATGAGATCCTGGAGTCTCTGTCCATGTCACAGCGGACTCTGGTCAGCGTCCTCTTTGCCTTCCTGTCCGCCTTTTTCTTTTTTCAGTATGCTCATGCGTCCGTCCTTCCTCCGTCTGTCTCCAGGCTGATCATCTGATCAGGAAGGGTCAACCTCTGCTGCAGAAGGAGCCTCCGGTAGAGACAGAAGTCCTCGACGAGATGATCCTGCAGCCGCCGGTCAACCACAACCAGAAGCACGTAAGAATCCTCGACCCCGAGCGACCACACGGGCTGGAGGACATGGACACGTGCGCGGTAGGAGGACACGTGTTGTTGCTTCTAAGCAGATGCTTTGTCCCCGAGTGTCCGTGTGTAACTGAATGGCGTAAACTTGCTTCTCTAGATGACTCCTAAAAGCAAGAGGAAGAGCATTCTGGTGCGGATGCTGCGGCCCGTCTCTGTGGCCTTTGGTGAGTGAGACACAAAGTTGAGCTGCGTCTAAAACCAGCGTTTCTGATCCAACCTTTCACGTCTCTCTCCACAGAAATGGAGTTTGACCTGGACAAGGCCCTGGAGGACGTTCCCATCCACGTCGAGGACCCCCCTCTTCCTCCAACTCCTTCGCATCCATGGGACGGGATGTCGTCCTACTATGCAGACCTCCCCCCTCCCCCCGCCTCCCCGGACACCGGCTCAGTCTATGTGGACGAGCTGCCGCCGGTCGAACACATGACGCTGGAGAGTCAAACCAAGCTGAGACCAAAACCCCAGAAGAGGACGAAGCCCAGCAGACAACCTGTAGGTTCCCGCCAGAGGCTCCACGTCTTAGCGCCGAGTCAGCTGTTTGTTCTGCCGCTACATGCTTCAGGTTAGAGACTCGCTGCTTCTTCTTCTCTATTGACTCCGTGTTGCTGTTTCTCAGCGGGAGGCCGCTGGCAGCTCCGTGCACCAGGAGCCCGAGCAGAACAGCATCATGGGAAAGCTGGACGAAGGTCTGGATGACTTCTTCTCCAAGAAAGTCATAAAACTCAGCTTCAGGTGAGTGTTACGCCCTTTATTTTAATTTCAGTATTTCTTTAAATGAATTATTATTGAGAACAGGAAGGAAGGAAGGAAGGAAGGAAGGAAGGAAGGAAGGAAGGAAGGAAGGAAGGAAGGGAGGGTCAGTCATGTCTTTCATCTTCCCAGACTTCCCTCTGTCAGAAGTCCGTCCACCAGCGGGCACGAAGGGACGGATAAAAGACGCGAGTCCAGGAAGAGCGGTTTCTTTAACCTGATCAAGTCCCGGACATCCCGCTCGGAGAAAAGCCACGGAGCCGCCTCCATCACTCCACCACACCCTGCTTCGCCCACGGCCCCTCAACCCTCCACCTCCGTCAGCCCCGTGACTGAGGAGGTAAGAAGGAACCCTGCAGGTGTGGTAGAGCCCCCCGGTGAGCTCCACAAGGCTCAACCCCCGGACCACACCGAGCCTGAAATGGAGGCTCCTCCGAGCGCTGCTGAGGAGGAGAAGGGCGAGGAGAGGAGGGAGAACGCGGAGAAGAGGGAGAGCGCGGAGAAGAGGGAGAGCGCGGAGAAGAGGGAGAACCCAGAGAGGAAGGAGAACGTTGAGAGGAAGGAGAAAGTGGAGAGGAAGGACCCCCCCCACATGCCGCGCCACATCGGCGTTCCCGTGATGGGAATGGACCTGCTGGCTGAGATGAAGGCCCGTCAGGAGAAGCGGGCTGTGAAGAAGGTGGGTGGAGTTCATGCTTCGTCCCTGACACCAGAAACACGCTGTTTAAACTCTGTCTCCACCTTTTCAGTCGGAGTCTCCCTCCGTGCAGGACAAGGTGGACTGTGACAAAGGTCCGTTCTTCTTCTGCACTCGTAACCATGACAACCTGAGGGGCTGTGCAGAGATAAAAATATTTTTAACTTTCTCCTGCAGCCAAACCAGACGTTCATCTGACAGTCGATGAGTCAAGACCAGAACCGAGTCCCAGGTCCAAACCTGCCAGCGTCACTCTGAAGCCGCCCCCAGCCCAGGCGGGTCCCGCCAGTCCAGTGAGCCCGAAGCCGAGCAGCTCCATCCACAGTAGGTAGAAACGCAGACACAGCTTTGACCTGCGTTGTGGATTGTTGATCACTGATCTGTTCCTCAGATGACTCTGCAGGTCCACTTCCTGCTCCCCGCCTGAAGAGGGCGCCGTCCGAGCAGGAGAAGGAGAGCGGCAGCGTCGCCGGCACCGCAGGACCCCCGTCTCCGCTGGAACGTGGGTGTCTCTGTTTGACCTCTAGAACAAGCAGCACATTGATGATCGATTATTTCTTCTCTCAGCCCAGAACATTATCCCACAAGAACACGGAACCAGCATCTACTGAGAAACCAGCACCGGGGGGGGGGGGGGGGGGGGGGGGGGGGGGGGGGGGGGGGGGGGGGGGGGGGGGGGGGGGGGGGGGGGGGGGG
>JAUMHJ010000003.1:735388-751638 GCA_032361105.1 Microctenopoma lineatum | reverse complement strand
CCCACCCTCTCTCTCTCCCTCTCTCTTTCTCTCTCTCTCGCTCCCTCCCTCCTTCTTTCTCACCGCCCCCCCCCCCTCTTTCTCCCTTGCTTCATATACCAGCTGCTGAAACTCGTCTCTCTCATTTCGGCAGTGAAGTCAGAACAGTTTTTTCTCTCTGAGTTTGTTTCGGGAACAAGTCTTTTCTCTGACTTTTTTCGCCCCGGCTCGCCCATCGCACTGGTCTTCAGCACCATGGACAGCACCCTGGACAGACTGGACGCCGCAGGTTTCCTACAGATCTGGCTACATTTCGACGTGGATGGTAACAGGAGTTTAATTTGATTTAAAGTCTGTTACTAATTCATATTCATACATCAGGCGTCTGATGGTGCTGATCTTTCTAATCTTTTCTGAACTGTTCATTGAAAGCTGATGTAATCTGAATAAAAGTCTTAATAAAGGTCTTTTTAATTCTTCTTATTTTTCTTATTTAGCTGTAAACTGTTGCTGTTAATTCATGACGAGCAGATCACAGTAAATTAAATCACGAGTTATCATCAAGCCAGGCAGGAGAAAACATACGTAGAAACGTATTTTGAGGAGATGAGCTGCTGTGTAATTAACTTGTGCTTTTAGATCGAGGCTACATCGAAGGGAAACAGCTGGACGCCTTCTTTCAGCACATGCTGGAAAAACTCGGGATGAAGGTAAAGACGTAGAAACGGAGCGAGGCCTGCAAGTTAAGTCCGATTCCTCTGTGTGTGAAGCCACAGGCTGCATGTTGGGGGGTTCTTCCTGCAGCAGCACGGTCATACAGAGCTACTGATTATTTCAGGTACTGTTGCCTTTTACCTGACGTTTGGTGCCGTTTGCAGAGAGAGGAGATAACTCAGGACAAAGTCAGGAGACTCAGAGGGAGACTGGTCTCGGCTCATGACACAGCAGCTGACAGACGCCTTCACATCCAGGAGGTACGACCACCTCCTCCAAACTGCCTCTGCTGATTTAGAGCTGGTGCACTGATTGAAACCCTCCTCCTGCAGGTGGCCAGCGCCGTGTTGCCTGAGGAGGAAAACTTCCTGCTTCTGTTCCGCAGAGAGACGCCGCTGGACAACAGCGTGGAGTTCATGAGGGTGAGTGTCAGCAAGTGATAACATGACACAACATGACCACACCGCGAGGTTTTAACGGGATAAAACGTTGCAGATCTGGAGAAACTATGACACAGACAGCAGCGGCTACATCTCAGACATCGAGCTCAAGGTAACTGCTGAGCGTTGTCACTGCAGGGTTCTGGTTCTGGTTCTGTGCATTGCAGCTCGTTGTGGTGTCGCTGTCTTTTTTTCAGGGCTTCCTTCAGGACCTGTTCGTCCAGCACAGGAAGAGCGTCAGCGCTGAGAAACTGGAGGAGTACACACACACCATGGTGACTCCTGTAGCTCACAGATGTTTCCCACAGACTCTCCGTGCTTCATTGTGACTTATTCAAACCTTTTCCCTCCCACAGATGAAGATGTTTTGCAAAAACAGGGATGGCAGACTGGATTTAAATGACCTGGCCAGGTACAGCCGCTCTCCTCATTTATTACGACAGCAAAGCACTGCGGAGACGTCTCTTCGCTCTTCTTACTCTTTGTTCTGTTCGACAGAATTCTGTCCCTGAAAGAAAACTTCTTACTGAAGTTTAAAATGGACGTAAGTTCTGACATTTCAGCTGAGTCTTAACCCGTTACCAGCTGCGGGTCCTGATCTGTTGTGCTGCTGTGTTTGGTCTCAGGCCTGCAGCCAGGAGGACAGAAAGAGGGACTTTGAGAAGATATTCGCTCACTATGATGTTGTAAGTTCAAAGCTTCTGTTGTGGCAGAGGGTTTGTGTTTGCTCCCGTTTCATTTCTGGTGGTGTGTGTGCGTGTGTGTGTTTCTGTGTGTGCGTGCGTGTGCGTCCGTGTGTGTGTGTGTGTGTGTGTGCGTGCAGAGTAAAACTGGTGCGCTGGAGGGTCCAGAGGTGGATGGATTTGTCAAAGATATGATGGAGCTGGTGAAGGTATGTATTTTTCAGACAAACGTTATTTTCTCATATACTGCACTGGACTTCCTCTACTAGTTGTCAGAATAAAAGCTTTCCAGTGCGCAGCGACCAGCTTTTTAATCTTCTCCTCCAGCCCAGCATCAGCGGTGCAGACCTGGACAAGTTCAGGAAAGCCCTGATGGGTCACTGTGACATCAATGGAGACGGGAAGATTCAGAAGAACGAGCTGGCTCTCTGCCTTGGTCTCAAACTCAGTTAACCTCACCCTCCCAACATGAAGTCCTCCATCTCTGTGCTTATTCAAACTTTCCTCTTTCACCTTTCACGTTGTTCTCCCTTCTCCCTCCTGTTTCCTCTTTCCTCCACTCTCTCTGTCTGCCCACGTGTTTCTCTGTTCTCTAACTAAAGCACAGGAGATTCTAAATCATAGGAAACGTGGACATTTTCCATAAGTAAACGATGAACCAGCGTTGGGTTTTAAGATGCAAAAAATATCTCTCTAGCATATCCCTGACTGCATGGCATGCTAAGTGTATGTGACATATGAAACAGTGTTTGCATGACATTGTAGTGAAACTAGTAACATGAATGATGATTAATAAAATGTGTCAGCCACTCTTTCTTTCTGGAGTCCTTCTTCTCTGGTCCAGCACTTACAGTACAATCCAGTCAGATGTTCTCCACATTATAGGAGCCCCATTTACATCCATGTGTAAACCGTAGATGTGTCTTTGCATTGACTTACAGGGGTTAAAACTCTGTTTAATATTCATGCAAACTAAAACGTATGTTACATCAGATTTATTTAGAACAAAACATGCCTACATTTTTACACACTGGGGGAAAATATGTTTGCATTTCTATTTTTAAGGGTCGTGTTGAGATGATGCAGTGAAGTGAGTCTGAAACAAAATCTGTAATTTACTGTAAATTACCTTTATATTATATTATATTATTTGTAAGTTTAAAAAGTCTCATTTGGCTGCTTGAAGTCATTTTTATGGTTAAGATTATTTCAATATAGCTGAAATGAGCTGGGGTGACGCCGCGACGTGATCTGTTACGTAAGTCCGTCGTTGCGTGCCTGCGTCACAGTGTTTACATTCTAACTTCCGGCTCTCACAGCTGGACTTGTTGAGAGTTCGTCTTTTTCTCTAAAAACACGAACTAAGTGCCGTTTTAACATACAAAATAAAACGATGTTCTGGTTTTTAGAAAGTGAAAACTACCTGATAGTAGTCGTTGTTTTGTGTTTTATTTCAGACATGAAGGCTTCGCATAGCAGATGCTAACAGCTAACATAGCTACACCGATTCGCAAGCTGCTTATAAATGTCAGCCTATAAAACTAACTGACGTTTCTTCCTGTTAACGTTGCGTTGTACATTTGTGTAAGGAACCTGTAGAAGATAAATATTACGAGCGCATTTCTGATTACCGCAATGTTAGCATTAGCAGCTACTCTGAGGCGTTCACGGACCCCAGAGTGTAGGGAATTTCGAGTGTCTCCAGGGTGCTCTGGCTCTCGCTGTTGGCCTTTGGGCAGCTTGCAGAAGGTAAGTGATTATGCTGCACAGCTTTCAGCTGTAATTCCTGACGCACATATACAGCCATTAAAGTGTTTTGTGTTTAGCATTTAGCTACAGAAGTGCAGGATCCCGTGGAAGTAAGCTGGACTGGGATTTTCCACATCATTACAAACCTGCACAGCCTGGAAATTCCCTGAGCAGCTCTGAATCCAGTTACCCTGGTGGTTCCTTTGAGACTCCACTAGAACCTGCTGCTGTTGCACCTAGAACCAGAGGTCAAAGGGTTTCATATGGTAGCGAATTAGATGGTTACAGTCTGCAGCGGAGTGTTTTTAGTAACAAACCTGACCCAGAAAGACGCCCCCCCCAGACCAGAGGCAAGTGGACTTTTCAGCCATCACCACCAAATTGTAAACAGATATCAGTAACAATAACACACAGTAAATGAGCTCTAACTATAAGCTTTGTCAAAAAGGAAAGTTTTTAGTCTAGTCTTAAAGCTAGCGAGGGTGTCTGCCTCCAGAACTGTAACTGGGAGCTGGTTCCACAGGAGAGGAGCTTTAAGATATGTTGGGGCCTGATCATTTAGCGCCTTATATGTAAGGAGAAGGATTTTAAACTCTGGCTGCAGCATTCTGGATTAACTGGAGGCTTTTTAATTAATTATTTGGACATCCTATCAGTAATGAGTTACAGTAGTCCTAGAAACAAACGCATGGACTAGTTTCTCAGCATTTTTGGTTCCAAATAGAATAATGTCAGTTTTCTCTGAATTAACGAATATTCCAAAGAGGAAAGTTTGTTCAGTGTGTAACAGAAACGTTGGACTTTCATTCCTTCTGCCCAGCTGCAGAAAAACTATCTTTGAATGATGGAGAAAACAACCAGATGCCCAAATGGAGACGAAGAGGCAGTTTGCCAAGTGGGTGGTTGTACTCAGGAAAATTACAGAGGACCGGTCAATAGCCAAGACCGTCAGTACGCCAGATCTGTGTCGTGGGCTGCTCCGCTCAGCAAACAGCTGCTTTTTACTGCAGTCCGTAGCAATGTCTGTTTACAGATACTGTGGCCAGGACGGCAGGTAGTTGCCAGTCAGCCCCCCCCAGACACATATAAGATCTTCTTTAACATCTCGTACCACCAGTTATTTTTAGCCTCTGACGTGGTCAAAGAGCACAGCTGTATTTGTTTGGATATTAATGTCCATCTAACGAATGCTCATAGAACTCCCTTTGGACTCGATACTCTAAATCATTGGTTTCCATCCTCTCAGATTCCTCCCACTGCTTCTCTTCCCCCCACCCCCCCCCTCTCTCTGATGCCTGTTATTAGCGGAGTCTTCTGTGTGAGGGACGGTAATAACACATCATTGTGTGTGTGTTTGCTCCCTGTCATTAAGCAAAGTCTCTGTGATTAAATGGACTCAGCTTTGACTGTTTAAAGTGGTGCCAGCTTCACCATCTGACCCCCCCCACCCCCCAAAGTGCAACTGCTGTATAAATAAACATGCTAAATGATGATATAATGGTATTCTGGTGATTTGAAACCAGCTGTTTCCGGGTTTAAACAGGAAACACGCCTGCAAAGTTTATAGCAATGGTTGCTAAGTTGCGGGCGCTGATATGGGGTTGGGGCTTTAAGAATTAGGGACAAACTGATGTCTGTGACATCAGTCTCTAACAGATCCAGATGAGATGAGAGAACACGGTTAAACGTAGTGTGAAAACTACAAGAAAGCGTGAAATGGCTTCGACAAGTACGACGCATTCAACGTACAAGCTACAGGATGCGGCCTATACACAGGAGGAATCCTTTATAGGCAGGACCAGACCTGGAGGGGGCACATCGCTGCAGTTCGGAGAGCCCAATGAAGAGACAGAGATCAAGGAGGAAGGCAGCAAAGCAGATCTTGGATTTCATTTCCCTGCTGCAGCCGTCCTGCTACGTCACTACAGTCACCTGAAGGTGGTGTCAGAGGAACACGTGTCCAATCTGAACACATCACTCCCTGAGGTCTTTGCAGACTCCTGGATGTCGAGGTGAAGTGTAGCAGCTCAAGGACATCACAGAAAACATCCACTCAGCCAAGACTTACAGGAGCCCGTCCTTAATAAAGTCACGCCTGCCGGCAGACTGGATGCTCTGGTGCAACATGCCTGCAAATGCTGAAACCCCATGGATCTAAAGTGAAGCTGTTTCCCGTGTGTGTGTGTGTTAGACTCTGCCTTCATGTGTCAGCCTTCACCAGGAGAAGTGGTTCAGGTAACAGATGGCTGGATGATGACATCATTCTACCACCAGGTGTCGCCCGCTGACAGAGGAGAAGAGAAGGCCACGCGCTGCAGAGACAGTAAGTCACTAAAGGATTCTAGAAACTAATTGTCCTCCTGACACAGTTTTTAATGGATGTCCTTTGCACCTTTGTGGACACCAGTATCTGGGTCCAGCTGTTTGTGGCAGCCTGTCCTGTCGGTCCACTCTCTGGTGGGGCCTGACATCTGACAGGAACCGATGATGTAATCACACCTGTCCCGTCCTCCTACGTTGATATCATACTCAGACTCTGGGAACACTGGTGTGATGGTCTTTACTGGACAATGTGCCCATAAAACGTCCTGGTTGGTTTGACAGATGATTTGTTTCCCACAGGACAGGACAGGACAGGACAAGACAGGACGTCCTCTCCAAAGCACAGCAGGTTTCATTCCCATGAACCTGAACTTGCTGCACATTTAGGTTCATTTTACAGATGTTTTAAAACAGCTGCACCTCCTCAGGTCTGTGCTGCAGCACCAGGGAGCTGTACGAATCACATCCTGTCACATATGTGCATATACACATCATATATTTATAGTTTTCCAGAAATCACCAACTCTGGAAGTGAAAACCTGCTTCACCTCCCCTGTGACGCAGCCCAACCAGCCTCGCACCATTGTCCCCCGGGTCGTCTCTCCTGTGGACAGCTGTGTCTGTCCTCCGCCTGCAGATGGAGAAACAGAGGTGGTGTTCCTAATTCTTTCAAACGAAGCAGAGATGGGGAAGACAAGCAGGAGGCTTGTGGTGTGACATTGTCCCGACGTACCAAGAGAGGTCACTGGTTGCGTTTCCTGTTGCTGGCAGAAATAAACACGGCAGCAAAGTTACTGTTTGTATTGTGCTTAATACTTTACACCATTATAAATCTACATGTGTTGAACTGTTGGACCAGACACTAGACCCTGGATTATTTACACTGATAAATCCACTTTTATGTAATGTAGCGTGGTGTTCCTCCACCTCTGCTGTAGCTGTACATTAGAGTAGACAGTTATTGTCATATGTCGCGGTTCATAAGTATTGGAAGACAGCTCTTACTCTTAATTTTCACTGTAATTTAACTGATAAAAAATAAACAAACCTGCTTTTTCCTAATTCTTACACCACCACCACCACCCCCCATTAACAAAAAGCTTCCCCGGCTGAGGGCGGGGCCAGGCGCCTGCGCGTGCACAGCTGTCGACGCGCGCTCCCGGCTCGCGCGCTCCCGCAGCAGCAGCTCGTCGCTGGTGAAGTTGTCTCCGTCTCCGTCGCGTCTCTCTCAGCTCCACCATGCGTCTCCTCCTGCAGACACGGGACGCGTGTGCTGTGGGTGGAAACTAAGCAACACTCCGTCCGTGTCCTGGTGTCCACCAGCCGGGGACACCCCGCAGGGCGAGTCTCGGTGCGTCCGTTCCTCCGTTTCCTGCCGCCTGGTTTATGGACTCCGGCAGCTCCGACTGATTCCGTTCACACGGCTGAGGATGGAGACGGTGATGGAGAGGGAGTGCAGCGCGCTGGGGGGGCTTTTCCAGACCGTCATCGGGGACATGAAGGTAACACGAAGCTGGTCTGTGGTTCAAGCTTTAACCTGCTGTGACGTGTTCCTTCCTTTAAATGGAGGTTTCCAGGAGTCGTTATTAAGCTGCTAATTATCCAGGAGGGAGGGGGGGCGGGGGGGTGTGTTCAGGTGGTGGAGCCCTGTTTCTCAGGAGAAGAGAAATCAGCACAGCTTCTTCCTGCAGACAGGGAGGAATCACTGTGTGGTGCGTTTAAAGTCTCAGCTCAGCCCCCCAGGAGAAGAAGCACAGCCCCCCCCCCAGGAAGACGGGTCTGTTTGAACTGATTAATCTTTCACCATCATAAACTCCATGTTTTGGGGGTTTGATCTTTCGTTAGTGGACGAGCTTCTGCTTATTTAATCATATTTGACTTAAACCTTTTATCAGCTTCTGACAGTAAACTGATCTGATCTTTGACCTCTGAACTCGGACACGTGGATACGTGAAGTCATAACAAATGGGTTTGGATTTGTGAGCAACATCCCTGGTTCCTTCGGGTTTTGGATGGTTGCAGAACACATGCCAGACAGTGAGGAGTGGAGAATGATCCCATGGTCCCAGGTTTCACCCCTGGTTCCTCTGGTGCTCTGTCAGAGATCCGGGTCGCAGAGGGACGGACGCTGTGCAGCCGTAGAGAGAAATCAGTGTCGACTGAAAGTGTGTGTTTGTGGGGAAGGAGCACCACGTCGTCACACACACCTGTTTCCACGGCAACATAATAACAGACAGGTGGTTTGGGGACAGGTGGAGCAGCTGGTTCCCAGAGGGAGAGAATAAAGGGCCACTCCCTCTTCCTGCTCTCAGTGTGGAAATGTGAGCCCTGACTCCTGGATGTCCTTCACGGCCTGGTGGGAGGCTGTTGGTTCTCAGCTGTTGGTTTTTTACAGTGTTCATGTACGAAGTGCAGCAAAACTCAGTGTAATCATCAACAATCTTAACTAGACAAACCACAGCGCACCTAACGTCCACCCGAGCTTTATCTAACGCACACGACTCGCAGACAGTCGGCCGCAGGTTCACCTCCATCAGAGCGAGCGTGGAGATGTTTTCCTGCGTCACCGCGGAGGCTCCAGTCTCCTGCTCGTTATCTCCAACATGTTCTGTCTCCTGATTATTGATGAGAAAATGGCAGCTTGTCTGCCATGAATGTGTCCCGTTGCTGACCTCGCACCGCTCGGTGTTGGAGATGAGATACGAGAGCGTTCGTCTGCTGAAGACATGTGAGGGGGAAAAAGAGCTGCAGGGCTTTGGTTCGTCTCTGTTTCCACCATGTCGTGTAATTGCCCTGGTATCAGATTGGCCTCCTCCCCTCATCTGGATTAAACTAAACACAGGGCTTGTTCGTCCTGGCCTCGTTTCAGGGCATTTGACGCCTCCTTCTTCGCATTATCTGAAGTACACGTTCTAGTCTTTTCCCATGTGCTGAATGAATGTGTGCTCGTCATTGTGCCAGTCGTGTTGAAGCAGACACATTACTGTTGATCCCTTTAAGTGGAACTGATCTGCATGTTTCTCTCCCCCTGGAAGCCAAACTGTCTCATCCTCTTACAGATGCGAAGCTGCTTTACGCAAAGCTTCACGTCTGGAGTCTTCTGCTCAGTCGTCGACACTGAACAGAGGGTTTACGGAAGCTGCTGTGGATCTGTGACAGGAGCACTGTTGGATCCGTCCCATGTTGAAGCCGGGGTCAGAGAGAGAGCTAAACGTTCCCTCTGGATGTGAGGCAGCACGTTTTTGAGGGTTGACTTGTCAGGACAGAGTTAGTTTTCCTGTGAGTGGGAGAGTTTGACTGATGCCATTGAATGTAGCTGAATGCTGTTTGTCTTGGAGCGGCTGTTCGTCTGAGTTACGCCTTCTCTCTCTGGGGTGGGCGAGTTCAACCTGTTGTGTCCGTATAGTCATGGAAACGTCACGGACAGAGCGAGTGCCTGATAAGACGTTGGCCACATGAGGCACTTTCTGTTTCTGCTCATTCATTCGTTTAACCTGAAAACATTCGGATGCTTTTTAAGGGAATTTATCAGGATTCACTGTCAAACCCAACAACCGGACGTTCGCATGGTTCAGATTCTTGTTAGTGTTCGGCTCCATCGTCGTTGGAAGCCCAAACCAAACCACTTCCTCTTCTCACTACAAATATGATCCAAATGTCCTTTAAAGACTAGAAGATTGTAAATAATCATCTTGTCCTGCTTCTTCTACGGCAGCAGCTTTGTGTTTGCACATAATGTCGTATGTTTGCTAGTGTTGTATTTAAGATCAAGACATTGCCGAGACTTGAAAGTACCAAGACCAAGACTGAAAACAGACCAGGACTCTTTTAATTTTAATGATTATAAGTGAAAACTAATGAAAATCCTAAATACAGTAGTGAAATGTTCAATATTGAAGTGTGTCTCGGTCTTGGTCCTGGTCCTGGTCTTGGTCCTGGTCCTGGTCTTGGTCTTGGTACCCTAAACTTGACAGTTGCTCAATTCTACTGAAGGTATCTACATATAAAATATTCAAGATTCAATTCAGGATTCAAAACACTTTATTAATCCCAGAGGAAAATTGTGTTGGGAAATTCTTCAGCCATAGTTCACTGACATTAAGTCTGTTAACATTAATTAACATTACTAACATCTGACAAACGTTAGCTTTGCAAGCATTAGCTTAGCGCTAATGTCAAAAACAGCTTTAGGCCAGTATTTCATAAAAGACTGAACATAGTCGCATCTAAAATAGCGACATATCCATAGCTTGCAATAAAGTAAAAGTGTGAGGTCACACAGAGACATATTTAGCAGTTTTTTGTGTTTTTTTTACCTCTTCTTAGCTCAGACTCTGAGCTAAGTGACACAGCAACAAGGTGGAACCTGATTGGTCCTGCTGTAAACATTCTGAACACTGATTGGTTGTTTGCAAATAAACCCTCAGAACTAAATAAGAGAATCTTATGACAGATTAAATAAAACCGTAAACCTAAAGAAAATGCTAATAACTTAACAACAGAACAGCTGTTTCCAGCTGTTTCAGACTAGAAGGTCCCCTTAATGTTAAATGCATCCTACTGAACACACCCTTCTGTTTTCCTTCATCTGCAGCATCGGCTGCTATTCCAGGCCAGTAGCAAATCCACAAAGACAGGCTGCAGTGTTAGTGTCCTGGTGGCTCAGCCGTTTATGATGCTGACAGTGTAACGGCAACATCTGCAGTGAATTCAAATGACAACCTGTAGAAAAGGCATCACTAATGCTCAAAAAAAGGGGAGGAAACAGATTAGTATTATCTCACACGATCAGTGCTGAAGAGGAAACAAATGGACATTTATCTGTTCAAAGCCTGTGCAGCCATTCACAGGGACAAACAAACAGATCGGTGGAATCCTAAAGGACCTGCAGGCGGAGGCTGCTGCTGCTGCCTCTGGTCGTTGCCACGGTGACAATTTATGTCCTCAGTGACTGATAGATGCAGCGGTCCTGCCCTCTCTTGGTGTGGCTTCATACAGAGAGAGTAAGAAGATGCAGTGATACAGAGGGCATGATTAATGTGGATTAAAGAGCAGCAAGATGAAATGAGTACAATGGAAATACAGGGCGGGTGTGTGTGTGTGTGTGTGTGTCAGAGAGTGTGTTTGTGTTGAGGATGCATGCACGTGTGATCCTCCCCTCTCCTCAAATCCTGCCCTTTCTGAAGCTGCAGCAGCAGCAGCAGCAGCAGCAGCAGCGTTACTATGGTAACGGTAACCAGGCAGTGACGCTGGGCATCACTCTCTCACAAGCAGAAGGAAGCTGAACACACCCAGCCTGAGCTGCACAGTGACGGAGGAATAAGGATGGTTCTGAAGTAGACGCACGCTTCCTAACTTTGAAACATGATGCTCTGTTACAGGTTAATCATGCGCACATGAATCAGCAGGTACTATAAGAGACATTATTCTGAAATACACGTTTCCTTCTGTTTCCTTTAAGAATATTTAAATTAGATTTGAATCTAACATCTTACAGTAGAAAATGTTTTGCTCGACCTTTACTGCGTTAATCCTCGTGGCGTCCTGAGCTTCATGGCTGTGATTTGTCCAGAGAGTATCACACGGTCTCTGGGGAACTGGAGGTTTTTGTGCTGAAAAGCTGCTGTAACTGTGGAACATGCAGCTTTGGCTGAATTTCAGAACAGTTCTGCTCCAGTATTTCTGGCTCTCTCCTAAAGTTATTGCTTCCCGTTGTGCACGTTGTACACAACGTCAGAGGTTGTATCTGACGCTGTTTCAGGCTCCACGCCTGCACCTGTCACCATCAGCTTAACAGACTCGACCGTGACCTGCGTTTCATCAGAGGAACTGCCGTCTAAATTAATTCTGGGCCGTAGTCCAACCCAGATATTTGCAGGTACTACTTTCTGCGGTTCTGTTGATGTGAGGCCTGCTGTCACATTTTAAACAGTGGTGAGGAAATAAAAACTACTGGATGAAAACACCTCAGATCGCTTGCTGCAGTAAAAAATACAATTACAAAGGCTCCACCCACTTGGAAAGCACCAGGGGACTTGAGCTTCTAACCCAAACTGTGTTTTCCTGCCTGCAGGCACTTATTTGGCCTCCTCTGGGCGGGGTGGGCTGGGGTGGGCGGGGCACATGGATTGGCGACATCGATCTGTCTCCTTGTTGTTTTGCTGCTGCATGTGATGCTTGGCCTGTGGAGCCGTACACAGGGTAACGTGAACAGTGTGTGTGTGTGTGTGTGACGTAAACCCAGAATGTCTCGTAGAGAAGATGGGCAACGTGGCGCGCTGCTGTGCGACACGCTGACCTGCTCAGTCCTGATCAAACCGGGTCAAATGTGCTCGTAGTAAAGATCTGAAGTTACCATAACAATAAGAAATGTGTTGTAAATAAAATGTTTCTTCTTCTTCCTGTTCAGGGCAGCTACCCCATTTGGGACGACTTCATCAGCAAGGCCAGCAAACTGCAGTCACAGCTCAGGTAACACACACAGGCACACACACACACACACACACACACACACACACAACTCAATTAACCTTCTGCGGCTGGCTGACATTAATGATGCCACCATAAAGTCATTATCAGCGCGATGGATCAGCATCGCCGCTGGGCCAGAGGTCACCAGAGGTCAAAGCCGATCACAAACATTCAGCGCAGCTTCAAACTGACATGAGCTCAGTATGAAATATGAGTTTAATGTGTGATGTTTAATTCTGTGTTTCGACTGAAAACTACGATTTCAACAACTTCTATAAACAGACTTCAAACTACTCTTTGTACCTTTTCTCTTTGTTGACCACACGTCCCTGTGTCTGTTTCCCAGGACGACGGTTGTAGCAGTAGCAGCTTTCCTGGACGCCTTTCAGAAAGTGGCCGACCTGGCAACTAACAGCCGAGGTAGGATGAGACGTGTGTGTGTGTGTGTGTGTGCGTTTTCTCCTTTCAACCCACTGGTTCCGTTTCCTGAGTAACGCCGTAGCTGATGCAGCTGTGTCTGTGACGCCACCAGCCACAGAACCTTTACTCGCAGCTGACGGGTCTGTAGTTCAGTTTATTAGAGCTGTGTGATGGTCGGCTCTGCTTGTGGTGTGTGTGTGTGTGTGTGTGTGTGTGTGTGTGTGTGTGTGTTGGCCGTGGTGCTGGATGTAGGCCAGCTTCCTGTCGAGTCGACTTGCTGTCATAATGATAATGGTAACCAAGGAAACAATCAGTCAGTGTCGAGATGATTCTAGGGCTGTAGGTCACAGACGCTCTGTAATCGACTCTGTGTGTGTGTGTGTGTGTGTGTGTGTGTGTGTGTGTGTGTGTGTGTGTGCTACTGCTGGGACAATTCCAGGTGTGAGGAGCCAGACTTCCTCCTCAGATTAATAACAAATGAACACAGAGGAAATAATCATAAATCCACAGATAAGCTCAAAGAAACTACTGAATTCTCCTGATAAATAAAACAATGTCCCCGCTCATCACGTCCATATCTCTGCCCCCCCCCCCCACCCACCGGCTCACTGTTAAACCATACAGGTGGTTTGGTTATAAGATCCCGTTCATCAGTGTTACTTCCTCGTTACGTCTGATCTCAAGTCAAGCTGTAGGGATGGTTCCCGCCTCTGTAATAAAAAAAATAAAACTAGGATCTGAATCACCTTTCACGGCTCTTTTTATGAGAAATACTCCCATAAAAGCCACTTGGAGCTTCCAGCTACTCGCGCTGCTCGTTGCTGTTGCAGCGTCTGTCATGTGTGCTGCATCGTTTCTTTTAGAAAGATATAAATTCAGTGGCGTAGCTCACACAGTTTAACTGAGCTGTAGGAGAGACGGGGGAAAGAGAGCGGATCAGTGAGGGAGGTTTTAGGCCAGAGCTGACAGAGAGGAGGAAGCGGAGGGCAGATGGTGACGGAGAGAGATGGGTAAGGGGTGAGGGAGAGGGGAGGGAGGAGGGAGGCTGTTGGCTGTCATGTCCGGCTGGTGCTGGTGCTCATAGCAACAAGATGGAAATCACTACGGCACCAGAACCTCTCAGCGCTGCGTCTGTGGCCTCATCTCCGTCAGCAGCAGCTTCTGTTCGCTCGGTGGAGTCAGATGATTCAGAAAACACAGATCTGCTCATGATATCAGAACATCAATCAGAGGAATCGTTTATTCAAGCTACGATTATAGAATTTACACCCACAGGCCCGTTTATCAGGCGCCTGTCCAACTGCTCAGCCGAACACATGGTGGCAACTCAATGCGTGTCGGCGTGTTGACACGGTCAAGAAACGCTGCAGGTCAAACCGAGCTTCAGAACGGAGAAGAAAGGTGGTTCAGGTGACTTTGAACGTGGCGCGGTTGTTGGTGCCAGACCACAGCTACTTCCAGCAGAATGATGCACCGTGTCCTGAAGCTCGGATCATCTCACACTGGTTTCTTGAACATGACGATGAGTTCACTGCACTCAGACGGACTCCACAGTCACCAGACCTCAATCCAATAGAGCACCGTTAGGATGTGATGCTGTCATGTCAACATGGACCAACATCTCTGAGGAATGTTTCCAGCACCTTGTTGAATCTATGCCACGAAGGATTAAGCAGGTCTGAAGACAAAGGGGGTCCAAGCCCGTATCAGCGAGGTGCCTGATAAAGCGTGCGGTGGGTGCATATCTGCTGCTCTGCGTTCTACGAACCTCGACACAGTGTTCCCCTGTAGAACCTGTGACCTGTGACCCGTCTGTAGCGAGGTGGAAGCTAGTGAACGGGTTAGGAGTCCACGAGAGCCCAGCTCCACCACAGGAGACCCGGTCCGGCAGAAACCACCACGATCCAGTTAAATCATTTCATTTTTTATTCTTTAGATCAGATGCAAATATTGTTTGTGAAGTGGAGCATGAGGATCGTATCATCCTCCACAGACACAGCAGGTGTCCTCCTCTCTGTGTGTGTGTTGGGCTGCCGTTACCATAGCAACCTATCAATAGGGGAGGGAGGTAGAGGGCGCAGGAACGCCGTCTTCTCTTCTGCTCTGGCATTTTGTAGCTGCAGTGTGCAGTTGTCCTCTGTCCCTGTTTGACTTCATCAAACATCTGGGCAGATGTTTCTGCTTGAACAACCGATGAGAGCAAAGTTAACTGCCGTAAACGGAACATTCCCCGTTTCCTCAGGTCTCTGTGAAAAGGCCAGATGTTGTTCTGAGGTCAGAGACGTTCCCGACATGTTGCTGCGTTGCTGGTGAAGCTGAGCCGAGCTGGAGCACATGGAGTCGATAGGATCTCCCGCTGCTCCAGTTTCCAGCTCCCAGCTTCACGTAGAGTCGCAGCATGAACCGAAGCTCCTCTGAGACGTATGTGACATTTACCAGAGTCTGACGGTCTCCACGCTTTCCTGGACCCGACATCACACACAGAAGACATTTAAAGACATTTCTGTTGTTTGCTGCTGCAGGGATCAGAACCACTCACTCCTGGATTTGAGTATTAAACATAATAAGAGCTGCATCATTTCTCCAGGAGAGGGGTAGGGATCAGGAAAACCCGGTTTCTAGTGGAACCAGCAGGTAAAATCTGATTTACAGACACTTCAGAACAGATTCCCCCGGCGCTCCAACCACAGAGATGTTTACTCTGAGACCAGCGGACTGAGCCTCTTGTGTGGTTCTGTTTCAGTCAGACTGTGATGAGACCGTGGAAAAGCTAAACTGCTCTTAAATCCAGCTGCTGATCGTGGGAACGTGCTCGTACTGACGGCTGTAATTAAGGGAGATCATTTGGCAGCCGTGATAAACACAGTATGTGGAGCTCGTTCAGAGGCGCTGGAGTTTGTGGGACACGTAGGGTTCTGAACTCAGCGTTCCTCAGCTTAAGAATGATTTCTATTAGATCTGATCCAGAATCCGGCTCAGGCTCCCGCTGAGAATCGAGCGTCAGCTCTGTGGTTAAGGGTTAAAGATCGTGGTTCTGTGTTGGGTCACTTCTGCTGAAATGAATTAGTAATCTGATGACGAGTCTGCAGGTGTTCCTGGGCACACATGAGCGAGTGTGCTCTGTAAAGGTCTCATTATGGTATGGCATCACCGTGGCAACAGCAGCTGCCTGGCTTGACGTCTGCGGACCTCGCTGTGCAGCGTGGGGGCGTGTGTGTGCTGTGATCGTTCTCAGCTTCATCGCGCGCAGCAGCAGCTCTTCATCACTGTCTGCTGAAAACGATGCACCGTGTCGTCTTTGGAGCGGCGCCTGAACGGGGGCGGCGTGCAGCTGTTGCAGAGCAGGTCAAGTTTTATTAGATTCATGAACGATTTCACTGTTACGTTGAGGACGAGTTATTAGTTTGTGTGTGCAGCATCTGGAAGCTGCAAACTGTGCAGGCGGAGTTTGTGTTTGTTGCAGGACGGGTCT
>JAUMHJ010000003.1:713745-724814 GCA_032361105.1 Microctenopoma lineatum | reverse complement strand
AGTCGTACAAGCATTTCACTGCATATTGTACTGTGTATGATTGTGCACGTGACAAATAAAATCTGAATCTGAATCATTTCATTCAGAATGGTGAAAGTGTGCCACCTGCAGGCCACAAAGAGCCAACAACAAATGAAATATCAAAGGTGATTTTATTTACATAGATCTCTTTTTAAAACAAAAGGCAAAATTAAGTTTTTACCCTTTTAAAAAAACAACTCTTCCAAACAATTAGTCTCACAATCAAAGTCCTTCATACCCGACAAAAAGCACAGCTTTCAACTCGAATGCAAACCATCTCTTTAACATGTTCATCATCAAGAACTTCGCAGCTCATTTTCTGCAGCCAGTAATTACAACAGTAATGAACACGAGTTTGTGGTCAAACCCTTAAGACGTTCAGGCTGTGGAAGTCTAAACAGTGTAATACTCCGACGTTTTACACAAAGTCACAATGCAGATCTCTGGAGCCGCTGAGGGATCTGCATTGGCCGAGCAGTACCATCAACACAGGTGAAAACATGGCTCCTGAACCACATCTGGCCAGTAGTTTTAGGATTTATGGATCAGTAGGACAGAACCGCTGGGAAACAGAACTGAGCAGCTTTGTCTTGTAGCTCATCTCAACAAATATCACACTGCAGGAAATGACAATGCGTTTGCAACTTAAGAAACTGAGTGGTGCGTTTACTGCCACCGCTGTTGTCTGTACTTTTCTGTGGTTCCACTCTTCCAGCCCTGCAGCAGGACCCTGAGACTACAAACACAGTTTGAGCCGTCAGAAAGGTGTGGCCCTCATGTTTGTTGCCCAGGTTGCAGCAGTGATAACAAAAAGAAAAGGTGCATTTTCTGAACGACAAAATCACATAAAACAAACCACTGTCATTTTTTTCCTTTTGAAACAAATACTTCAAAGTCTCTGGTGGACAAAAACAACTGGCACCTTTCATACTACATCATTTTGTCACAATTAACAAGGTGCTTAGAAAAATAAAACTTTAACCCGGGAACACTTACGACCTAACCACTCCACACCAGGGTTCATATCTCAAAACAACAACTTTTGAGTCTGACAGAAGCATTAAACCAAAAACAAATGCTGTGGAGAGAAATATGGAAAGTTGCATTAATGGGAAAAAACATAAGTTTCTCTTATCCTTAGGGAGAAAGTGTGCACGTGTCTGTTTTATTATGTGTACAATAACGTACACAAATAGAAGCAAGGTCGCACAACGGACCAGTAGTAACGATAGAGGTATATCAGTCTCTACAGTAGCAAGTCGCACACCTCCGTTTTCCTCTGTTGGTGCAGAGGTGCAAAAGAAAACTGCTCCAACCTCCTGCTAGTATTCACCAGGATCCTGACGACGCTTGTTAAGGACAAAAATGTTGAGCAAGTGAACCGCAAAGCCGGGCTGTGATGGAGCTGCAGGTCAGCGAACACTACAGCCGACACGTGAGTAGAAGTGAACCAGAGGAAGCGACCACAGCTGGTTTCACAGCGTTCAGTCGCTCCACAGTTTTGTCTTCAACACTGTTTCCCTATAATCCACTGCAAGGGAACAAAAACTGCATTTTAAAGACATCGTCTAAGCACATTACACGTCGGCAGACGCGCTCACATGATCACACACCCACCCACACACGTGACATAATCTAAACGCGGTGACGAGGCTTCTTTTCCACCGCTAGCGCATGTTTTATGTGAACTTGCTGATGTGGATCAGCTTCGTGGCTTCGGGACTAAATCTGTGTGGAGACATCTGTGGCCAAAAAGGTTTGTATCAGGATTTTCAATAATGTTGGAACAAAGTTATAAAAACAGAACAATGACGCGCGCGCACACACACACACACACACACACACACACACACACAGAGCAGCAGTTACTCTTTCCACGAGCCCTTTAGAATAAAACCTAAAGTCAAAATCAGAGGAGAACGATTTCCCTGACATTTCCCCCAGGAACAAATTAAGATGCTGAAGTTGTGTTTTATTATTCATTATTCTTTTTAACTTAAATATAATAGAGATAAATGTATTTATTTTCCATAGATCAGTCCTCAGTGGAGTCTGTGTCATCATTGATATAGTCTTCTTCTATTGGCGAGTTGCCATTTTGAGTCCCCCACTCCTCTTCGTCATACTCTATGCTGTCGTTGTCCTCCAGCAGCTCGTTGCCGAGCTCCCCCTGTTCCCCTGCAGCCTGAGCGCCTCCTTCGGCCGGCGGCTCCGCGGCCAGCTGTCCACGCTGGTTCTCCCCCGGCGCCGGCGGGGCTGCAGCAGCGGCGTCCTGCGGCGCTGCGTAGCCCCCGTTGTTGTTGGAGAAGGCGGCTCTGTCTCGGCTGTCGTCCTCCACGTAGACTCTCTGGTGGCACATGGGGCACGTGTCCTGGATGTAGAGCCACTTCCTCAGGCACAGAGCGTGAAAGTAGTGGTGGCAGGGTGTGATGCGCGCTGAGGTGGCGAACTCCTGGTAACAGATGGCGCAGACGTCCTCGATGTCCCTCAGCTGGTCCCCGCGCATCTCCGGCAGGGAATTTATCTTCTTTACGGCCGTGCGGCGGTTGATGAAAGTCTTCCAGCCGTTCTTGGCCTGCAGGTAAATGTTGAAGTAGGCGTGCAGGCACATCATGCAGGCGCGGATCTTGCTCCCTGACTCGAACATCATGGTGTAGGCTCCGTTTCCAAACATGATCACACCAAACAGGAACTCGATGATGTTGCCCGTGGAGCGCACGTAGTACACGTAGTCGTCCAGCTTCTCCCACAGCACGTTGGAGAATCCATCAGCCATGAAGAGGCCGTAGACCGTCAGCGACACCACCACCTGCAGCCACCAAAACAGCAGAATGTGACATTCACGGCATTTCACTGAAAGGAAAAGACATTAGCCACGTTCCTGCTGATGTTTCACATCAAACAAACCTTGAGGCAGAGCTCGACACAGAAGGCGGTGACAGCAAAGAGCCACGTGTTGAGGGCGTAGTGGTGCCAGAGGGCGTAGCTGAGCACCACGGGGAGCACGAACAGCGCCACAGACACCAGCAAGACTGGGAAATGGCGACGGACAGAAGAGACGTGGGAGGCGCTGAGGGACATCAGGACGGGGTCGGTCATGCCGTGGATGAAGTGCAGGATGGCCGTCAGCAGAAGGCACATGTTTCGGCTCAGACGGACCTTTGGATCAAAGCAGGAGAAGGTGTCAGTCACTGAGATGTGACGCGTGTCGGCGGGAGACGAGAACCTTGTAGTTACGTACTAGACGCTCCTCTGGGTCCAGGCTGCTGAGGCCGGTCTGCAGAGCGAGGATGAAGAACAGAACAGGAGCCACGAAGCCCAAGCGCTTGTCCTCCTCCTCCGTAGAACCTAAGGAGACAAAACACGGACGCTCAGGTCTGTTGGGAGGTGGATTATGTTCGTGGGTGATCGTGTGACGCGAGTCGTACCTATGAAGGCCAGGATGCTCAGGCCGAGGTAGTGAGCAACAGAGGAGATGACGGCGCTCATCCCCAGCACGGTGAGGGTGGAGTCACAGCCAGAGATGATCAGGTTACTCGTCACGTCCCAGAACACGTCCCAGCTCAGCAGGAAGCCCTGAAAAAGTTACACGGGGACTCCTCATTACATCGTTACATATACAGCACCTGCAACTTTGTGGGCTTCAAGGCAGAACTTATAAAACTATTGGTGGTGTTTTCTTAGACACAGCGTTAGGACCCGACTGGTTCTGGATTCATGAAGTCAGTACCAACAGTGACCCTTTAGCTCAGCTATAATCTTACCTGAGAGTCGGAGCTCCCATCAGTGGCTCCGCCTGTGGCGTCTCCACTCTCCCTCCTCACTGCCCGCACCACGTAGACCAGGATCATGGCCTGGGCAGTGACCCGGGTCAGCCAGAACACACGCAGCACGTCGGGGAAGCGGATCCTCTTCCACGTGTCCTCTAGCAGCAGCTGAAGTCCGTAGATCCTGTACATGTGCCGTACGAGCAGGTAAACGTACCGGCACGAGTAGTAGAACCATTTAAGCCTAACGGCCAGGCAAACGGCCGTGTTCAGAGCGAGCACCAGGGCCGAGAACACGGCCACCATGTGCCTGACATCCGCAGGCAGCTCAATCATCAGTCCCCACAGAGGGATCATGATGTCCAGGACCACCAGCGCGGCAAACACGGACTGGAGGTTGAGCAGGAACACGTAGCCCACGCCAAAAAGGAGCTGGACCGCAGCCATGCCCAGCCACAGCGTCGGCCCGTTTCTGGGAAGCAACCTGAACCCCAGCGCCGCTTTGTAGTAGGCGCTGTAGAAGTCTATGTGGGAAGTGGCGTAGTAGTTGATGAGGGCCACGGCAACGCCGAGCAGAACGGCACAGAACAGGGTGTAGAACTTGAACAAGGCCTTTTGGGAGAGCAGCAGCACAACGGTGGAGATGAGGACGCCTGAGACACAACAGAGACACAAATGATTTCCCATCACTCCGACCAGAACAGAAGACAACTGCCTGTAGCTTTGTCCTACCGTCTAAAGTCTGTGGGTTTTCAGGTGAAACGTGTGAACCAGCCAGTCTGCACCTGCTACAGTACGTTCAGAACCAACTCATGCAACTGCCTGGCTCATATCTATAAGATCACTAGCTTTGTTCTTCAGTGGTCTTTGAACCACATGTTATGGTTCTTATCTTTCTGTAGCTTTATTGTTTCTGTGCTCAGTGAGTCACTCAAAGCTCAACGTATGTATCAGTGATTAGTTAAGAACACGCAGCCACCAGACGTACTGTAGTTACACCCCTCATATCCCGGTATAATGAATGTGTTCAAAATCACTACTCAGTTATTACTCAAGTAAAATTAACACCTAAAGGACCAAAAGTAAATGCACCTTTGTTGACATCAATGATAAACACACTTTTGGATTTCACATGGAAAGTGAAAACTGTTTATGAGTTATGTCATGTAATTACTGTCGACCAGCATTAAACGTTAGAGGTGTTTTTATTCCTTTTGCCTGATCATAAAGTCTCACAGTTCAGTCCGTAGCCTTTGTATACGCTGCCTCCTCGGCCTCACATCGTGACCAACATTTAGATCAGACTGTGGCGCTCAGGACTCAACCTTGAATCTGCTCTGAGAACAGTTCACTGACTTAGGTTGATGAACTTTGTTGTTGAACGGGGTCATTTAAAATGACTCAGTCTGGATTTACACTCAAACACTTACCTGCATTTTCTCAAAGCTTTGTTTATGGTTTCATTCAGTGTGTGTGTGTGTGTGTGTGTGTTAGTACTACACATACAGACGTGCAGACTGAAGAAACACGGGCCAGTTGGCTGACCCACTTTGTGCTTTATTTGGCCCCTAGCCTCTTTAAACCCAGAACTATTGGCTAAGAGCAGGAGGACGTTCATGGGGCCTGAGCTGTTCAAAGGTCCAACACTGTCCTACCAGACTCCTGTGGGCTGCTTGTTGTTCCTCAGTGATCAGTTGTTTTCTGACTGAACGCTCCTCAGAATAAAAAGCTTGAGACAGTTCCACCGTCATGTGACCCACAACATGAAGATGCATCACGCGACTGTTAAGATAACTGGCAAATTGCTCAAGACTAAACAGTTAATATGATTCTTGTTTTGCAGAACTGAATCCCTGCTGCTTTTCTCAATCTTCTATAAACGTAATAATAATTCTGCGTTGTGTGTCAAACCCAACTATACACCTCATGTTGTGGCAGACATAACTGAGTCCTTATCTGTTTGTTACTATTCTGAACTACACTGATATCTGCACATTTGTTTGAACAGTCTTGTTTGAGAACTGACCGAAAGGCCCAGTTTGGTTCCCTTTAACTTTAAGAATAGAGGCAAAGCAGCAGGAAAATAAGGCAGAGTTAGAACAGGCTCCAAAAATCTAAAGCCATTTGGTGGATTAATACTGTTTCCTTCCTCTGTCCTAATCTGATTAACTCTTTAGTCCATTAAACATTGTTGAGGTGTAGAAGACATCTTTAAATGTTTGTTTTCAACAAAAACTCCAGCTTATAGTGATTTATGGCAAAAGAAAGCTGAGCAGCATCAGTCCTGACAGAATGAAATGTGGTAAAAACAACAGACACACAGGTATATTTCCACATTTAGCACGTTAACAGGCCTTTTCGGTCCCGTTTAACGTTGTTTACTGGTCTGTGTGTCGTGGGTCGGGTCTGGCCCGGGGTCTGGTTTCGTCCAGTTTCAGCTCAGGGCGAACAAACTTGCGGGGATGTTACCGACACACCTGTGACCACATACCTGGCGTTAGCAGCTAGCCGGCTACAGGACAGGCTGCTAGCATCAAACTACCCGCAGTGAGACCCTGTAGGACGGGAGCCTGTCTTCTGTTGATCCCCCTGCTGGTTCCTGAACCGGTTCTGGTGGATCTGACAGGTGACACAGCTCCACACAGACAGCGCGGCTAACTCTTAGCTAAGCTAGCTTAGCTGTGTTGACAGCTCCGGTGACCGGGGGCAAACTTAAAACACTTACCCGTGACTCTGACCAGCACGTTGCCCACCGCCCCGGCCCAACCCGGACCCGGGTCGTAGTAAGAGTTAAAAATGGCGTCGATAATAAAGATACAGGGAACTCGTAGAGCCACGTCCAGCACCGCCAGGGCCTGCTGGCCTACCCGGGCTTGAGTGGACGCCATACGGCCGCAGGTCGGGGGCTACAGTCCTGGGGGAGCCCCGGTTACCCACGTAACATTAAATAAGTGAAGCTCCCCCCGCTGCAGGCGCCTCCAACCTTCGGTTTCTCTCCCCCTGGGATTTACTCTGAAACGTTAGCTAGGAAGCGGCTAGCGTCCACCATGTCCGCCCGGATCAACTTTGCTTCTTCTTCGGTTTAATGTCGGTCTGCGTCCATCCGTGACTCCTCAGGGTTCCCCTCCTCTGGTCTCCCGCTCTCTTCGCTCATAAAACAGACGAATACATCCCGAACCCGGAGTTTCAAACTGCTCTGTCGCTTCGGGTTACGGCAGAAGTTGCTAGGTTGCTCTGACGCAACGTCCAGCGTCAGTGGGTGTGGCACCTGACGTACAGTGACGTCACCCAATACGTCCGACAACACGTTTATTCTTTAATCATGTGAAGTTTCAGAACACGTTTCACCAACTGATTTAAAATCACTAAATGATTTGAACAAATTTGACAGAAATGGTTATTAAATCTTTATTTCAAAATAAAGCAACATACATAAAGTAAAATTTGATCTTTTCCATGCAGGCACATTACATCCAGGCCCTATCGATCACTCATGGCTGTAGACACGCACATGTCAGGTCTGACAGGAAGATAACAAACATCAGCTTGAGCTGAAGAAGACTTTGATGGTGTTGTTGTAGATTGCGCTGGCGAGCTCCAGCAGGTCTTCTCCCCTCGCAGCTGCCATCACCTCCAGAACTTGTCTGAAAGAGACAGTTAAATGTGTACATGAGCTTCTAAATGTTTGGCACCCTCCTGAACAGCTGCAGAGAGAAAGATCTAACTCATTTCAGGCCAGGTCGACTCACATGATGTGACAGGGCTCGTTCCTGTCTTTTAAACAGTGTCCCGTCTCCCACTTCTTCTTCGTGGGAAAAGATGTTTTAACGTATTTGGAGCCTGCGTGAGTGTTCTTCACACCACACCAGGGAGCATCTGAAGAAGAACATTGGGATAAACATGTTAGTTTCAACGGCTGCAGAAATAACAGCAGCTGATTCTATGTTAAAATCTTTCTTGACAGTTTAACATCTCACCTGTTTCTATCATGAGCCTCTCAGTAGGAATAGACCTCATAGCCTCGATGTTGGCCTCTGTTTTCAACGAGCTGAAGAACAGAATTAACAAAACCGTTTGAGCTGCAGTGTTCTTTAGATTTTGATTAAATAGTTGTGTTTAAAATGGTGTAACAGTCCTTTCAGGGACACAAATTTAGTTTAAATAAATCAGATTATAAAGTGAACATTAAGATTTTTCTATGTTAAAACACGTCATAAGTAAAATAAATTAAGAACAGTAGCTAATTTCAAATGGTAACAGCTTCTTTAACTTACTAAACACAAAATGCTTCATATTTCCTTCATCTCTTGAGATTTATTAATGCAAAATAAACCACACTTCTATTGATGGGTTTCCTTTTTTTGTTTTTCTTAACGTTCATTGTGTTTTCAGCAAGTGTGGAAATTCTCTCACCACCCGTTTATTCCGATGTACAGGTCCAGGTCGACGAGTGCAGCAGCGTCCTGTGCAGTCCCGTCGAATGAGTGGACCTCAAACAAAATGCAAACGGTGATCAGCTGGATTTTTTGACTTCTACTTTTTGTTTCCTACTGTGTTAACTTTTCAGACACGTTCTCATCTCAGCCTAACACTAACGGTGCTCAGTGAAATCCTCACCACTCCTCCAACACATCGGTCCCGATTTCTCTTCATAATGTCTGTGAAAACAGAGACAAGTATCAGAAAGGAAAACAAGAATCCCCTTGTGAATCAGAGCTTATCTCCGCAGTTCACAAACCTACCGGTGAACTCCTGATGGGAGTTTCTGCAGTGGAGGAACATGGGCAGCTTCGTGTCTTCTGCCAAATCAAACTGTTTCTCAAAGTATCTGTGTGAGTGACAGGAAGCAATGATCCACACAAACATGTAAACAAATATTTAATCATTGTATGGAAGAACTGGATGTGTTTTACATGTTTGGGCCTCTACGAACAAACCAAATAAAATAACCTGGAAGTGGGAAATCTCTCCAGAATAGAGTAGAGTAGATTTCCCACAGCTCACTGACAACTTTACTAGTTACTGGTTCACAGGTTTCGAAGCATTTTGCAGAGCAGCAAACGCTGAGCAGAGTTAGGCAACTGCTGATTAGCTTAGGAGTATTTAGCAGCTGAACATTACTGTAAAGTGCATAGATGGACTGAAAACAGAGTCAAAGACAGGAAATGCTGGACTTAGAATCATCTTATGGACACAAACGTTCAATTTAACCGTAAAGTTGCTCTGACACTGCTGGATGTGGAAATAAGAAGCTTGTTTCTGCTGCCCCCTGTTGGTCACGTACAGTCATTGCATACACTTGTTGCAGGTAAAATAAACTTACTTAAGTTGAGTCTCTTTTGGGCAGAATTCCAACCTGTCAAAATCTGAAAACAACGAGAAAACACATGCAGCACATTAGAGTGTTAAGTTATTATTGTTACTACTGGGAACATATTCAGGGAGTCAGGAACGATGCTGATGAGTGGGTGAGGGGAGGGAAGTGTCAAATTTCTTGTGTAATGTCTGTTTTAACGACACACCTAGCCCACACTCCCCTATGGCCACCACCTTTCCTCTGTGCGCTGCTGCCAGGTCCCTCAGCCCAGACAGGTACTGAGATTCTCCGCCCTGCTCGAACTCAGTGCAGCGGGTTGGGTGGCAGCCGACGGTGCAGTAGAACTCATCTGCAACAAAGGATGTTGAATGAGTAACAAATCACGTCTACTGTGGGTATCAGTGTGTTTTATTAATGTTCATCACCCCTGGTCTCGGCCAGCTTCACGGCCTCCCTGCTGTCTTCAAGGTTTCCTCCTGTGATCATGAACTGGAACAAAGCAACAGATATCACACTTGTTGATACCATAAGACACCAGGGCTGCACAGTTGGGGAGCGACACACGCCCACCATGAGGCTCCTCGATCCTTAAAGTCAACCCGGCTCACCTTTTCCACCCCGACGCTGAGAGCCCTGTCGACCATCTGATCAAAGTCGTCTGTCAAAGGAAAGACAGCCAATGTCATACAAACTGTCCACAGCTCACAAATGAACGTGACTGAGCAGGACAGCCTCACCGTCGTGTTTCTGCTTCCCCCTGTAGAGCCCCCTGAACATAGGATCCGTCAGGTTCACACCGATATCTGGAGGAGAAGAGGGGTTGGAAATGATCAGCGCTGGAATAATTAACAAACAGAATTAGAATTGTGATGATGAGATGGAGCTGGTGACACTTTCTGCTGTTGTCTGGGTGTTGAGCATGCGCAGTAATGACTCATAACCACGTGGACTAAATAATACTACGTCATCACAGCATTATTCAGCTGCAGGCTGCAGCTTTCTGCAGGTTGAGGTTTACTGCTTAACTTTTCATTGATATGGACCGTGGTGCTTTGAGGGACCGACTCTCTACACCTGCTGCCGATTGTACTATTAGTGGTAACTCAGTACGAGCTGTGGAGAACTGAAGACATCTCCCTGCACAGCTGTGTTGTTCTTTCCAGCGGGGCTAACTCATTAGCTCCCATGCTAACTACACCTACAGGCTGCTTTGTTCACGACAAACAGCAGCAGTTTACGGCCCCCAGCGTCTGGTAGCGTCTCGTTTTCTCTAATCCAAATATTCAACACAACTGTCTCACCGATGAATCTGGGCTGAGCCATGGCTGTGAGAGCAAAGCTTCTGGGAAGAGTCGCACATGCAGCTCTCAGCAATCCCATAATGCTGCATTACCATAACTACCTGCGTAGAGAGGCAGATGATTTTTCTCTCCAATCCATGAACTACAGTACAATATAATAGCAATATAATACTACTATAAAGCACATTTTCACTATTTACACACAAAGTAATCGATATTGCTGACTAACACGTGAAATTCAAGAACTGACTAGAGCAGATAAAAAACCCAAAAGCCTTACCTTTACTCCCCATCGTTTCTGTATTGTTTATTTCTAATCTCTCGTTTGTTAGAAACTGAAGCCAAGACTCAGATTCCTGCACATCGATGTTTTGCAGGGTGTCGCTGTGAGACAGGACACCTCTTCTGTTCATCGGTTGAAACCTCTAAAATGAACAATGACCTAAAATATTTTAGTGAAGAGAAAAATATCGATTTGCATCAAAATGATCAAGAGACAAAGTTTATAATAATAATCACAGCAGATTCGTTTTAAATGTTTTAATGTATGACTGACCTTTAACAATAATGTATTCAACATATTGAACTACTTTACTTTACTTTGCTTGGCAGACGCTTTTATCCAAAGCGACTTACAAGGAGCTAGCGCTGGGTGTCTGGCTC
>JAUMHJ010000003.1:693921-701253 GCA_032361105.1 Microctenopoma lineatum | reverse complement strand
ACACACACACACACACACACACACACACACACACACACAGAGACACACACACACACACACACACACACACACACACAGACACACACACACACACACACACAAACAGAGACACACAGACACACACAGCTCTTCACGTCTCCTTTAAACTTTTATCTGATGGTTGTTTGATTTATCTCTCTGTGTGTGCCGGGCGGGGGGGCGGGGGGGGCTCCTCTGATGGGGGACACTTCATGTGCAGTGAAGGGTTTGAAAGTAAACTTTTAGATGCTTCTGTGCGTTCGTCAGCCAGAAGAGTTAATACCTCCGTACGTTTGGTGCTTTTTATCACGAGTATTCACACACACACACACACACACACACACCACCCCCGACGTCCAGCGCACGGTAATGACACGTGTGTGTTAGTTAGCAGATGCGTCTTCATGAGACGCTTTGCTGAAGATCAGACGAGCGTTTCCTCAGCAGGTCCACGTCCCTCATCTTCTGTCTGTGTCTGGACGTTTTTTTTTAACCCTTTTATCCCCCCCCCCCCACCACTGTTTAAATCATCCTACATTTCTCTGCAAATGTTTCAGGCGCCACAGACAAGACTCGACACGCAGGGAAAACGGAGGAAGGAGTGTGTGAGAGCGGGAAGATGTTTTTGGAGGGAAAGTTTGCGGAGCGTCAGCGGTGGTTAAAAAAATCAACTTTAAAGAAGTGTAATTATAGATTTCAGGTTAATAACACGCCTGATATTTGATCGGGTCTGGTTTGTCCCCGTGGTCGGTGGCTGTGTGTGATCTGAGACGCCCACATGCACTGATCTCCAGTGAGAAAAGTATTTATTTAGTTTAGCTGCATAACTGGAGCCGGTCTGCAGATCACACATTCAAAAGTCCAGTCGCTTCTTTAACGCTTTTCCTTTTGGCATTTAAAAAGTCATTTTCTGCAGATTCACGTCTCGGCTTTGGGAGAACAAACGGCACAATGTGTGGAGACGTGGAGATATTTGTTTGTCCAAACACGACACACGAATATGTGTGAAGCTGTAAATACGACCGATCCTCTGTTCAGACGTTGTTTTGGATGATATGTGGGGTTTTATCATGATTTGATTTTTCAAAGATGCTTTGTTTTGATGTTTACAGACACTTGTCTCCGCTTTTTTAAAAATCGCTGTGCAAATCTTCATAAATAAAAAAAAATGCCCCATAAAAGTTGTGAAAACATTTTCATAAGTTTGCTGCATTTTGATTCAGTTGCCCACCAACCAATCAGAGCCTGTGTGACTTCAAACCATCCAATCACAGAGGGAGGGCGTGTGCGTGTGTGTGTGTGATCCACAGCCGAGGGGGTTTTTCTGTCTTTCTTCACCTGCCACTCCTCATGTCTTTGTGCGCTCACACACTCAGGCTGTAAAACCTGTCTGAACAAGTCGTCTCGTCTCTTCTTCGTCTGCTCAAAGACTGATTTAAACATGGCGGTGAACGTGCACCCAGGTGGACACCTGGAGATGGGACGAGGCTGCAGAGAGGAACCCAGCGTGCTGCAGTGACGTACAGGTGCGTCCAAAGTGTCTCAGTTAGGAGACAAGGAGCGGACAGAACTTTCTAAAAGCTGTAGAACGTAACGTGAGCCGTGTTCCTGTGGCTCACGTTGACCTCACCCCCGAGATAATCAGCTTTTCCGAATCAGAGTTGGCGCTCGCCCTCAGCTGCTCCCCTGACCCCCACCCTAAGTTGGTGTCAGCTCTGTTTATGTCTGCCTCAGATCAGTGGAGCTGCAGCTCAAAGAAGTCTGACGCCGGTCAGTTCCTAAAGTCCCTGTTTTGGAAGCAAAAGCTTAAAGATCTGTAAAAGTGATCTTCATCAGAAGCTACAGGTGGTCCATGAGTCCGCGCCCGAAGACACGTGTCGTCAGGTCAGTTTGACCTCACTGCTGAGCTGCAGCGACGTTACGATGCAACATGATGCACTGTGGAAGTCCAACTTCCAACTTCCAGGAATAGGAGAACACGGTGTCGGACCGAGGTCCAGTGGCCGATCTAGGGGCCATCAAGGGGCCACATTATTCATAGAGGAGCCAAGTATTTGTCCAACAATAGAAAAACCTTAAACAGTAAAACTGCCGGATGTACGTAGATCAAACACACAGCATTCATGTTTACTTTTGATCTTCTTCTCTAAGATTTACTGACGCTGGACTTCTATTCGCCTCAGTAGCACCACTGGTGTTTGGGACTGAGTGGCAGGACAGGGGCGCCTCAGGGGGCCAATCAGATTTCAGCTGGAGCCAATGCGCCTGTGGCCCCGCCCCTAGAACCGCAGCGGTCAGAGGAAACCGAATCAATCAGAGCAGCGCACACATGGTTTTATTGACACACACATTAGACGTGTAAACTCCTTTTCAGCGCATCACCAGGTGTGTCCTCAGAGGTTTTATCACACAGTGGTGCAACATAGGAATCAACTTTATTCCCGCATCATTGCACATCCTGTGTCCTCACCGTGTCTTCATCGGATGGGGACACAGCTCGTGGTGAAACGTTGCTTTAATCTGTTACAGCGGTTTGTGATTCCATCAGCCGCGTGTCGCCAGCTGGAGGAAAACGGGCCGTTAACACACACACACACACACACACACACACACACACACACACACACACACACACACACACACACAGACTCAGCTGAACCACACATGAAATAAATATGAAATGTTTCCTCTCTGAGGTGGTGTTTGGTTTGGTGAGTAAATAAACTCACCTCCTTTGATTTCACGCCAAGACCAAAACACAACTTTCATTATTGTTAGTTTATTTGGAATCCAAAGTTGTTTTTGTGAAGATGAGGTGAAGCCGACTTGCGTCTCTGTGTGCAGAGCGTTTGATTTAATCCGCTGTAATAGGTCGTAGCTTTGCTGCA
The DNA here is from genome assembly GCA_032361105.1 of Microctenopoma lineatum. Classification (NCBI taxonomy): domain Eukaryota; kingdom Metazoa; phylum Chordata; class Actinopteri; order Anabantiformes; family Anabantidae; genus Microctenopoma; species Microctenopoma lineatum. The sequence continues at coordinate 698,347 of JAUMHJ010000003.1, read as the reverse complement.
GGGTGTTGGTTCCCTGGCTGATGTAGCAAATGTTAGGTTGTTAGCATACGTACTTAAGTTTAAACTCGTTTATCCCCGAGACGTTACCAAACGTCCTCGATTAATGCTGCGATCATCTGGTCTCAGACGTGATGAAGACTGTGCTGTGCTTTCAGTCGCCATGGTAACAGATCTACACTACGCGTCAGCGTCAGGAAAACATCCCTGACCTGCTGCCAGGTGTCTGACAGGTGAGCTCACCTGTGGATCAACCTGACGTGCGACATTTCTCTGAAAGCGGCAGATTAAACAGGACACGACACCGTTAAAGTCGAACTTCCTGTTTCACAGTCTGAGTGTTTCTTCATCCGTTCAACATTTTTAACACTTTAATTACTAACTCAAAGTGTGAGTCACATGATTCACCAGCAACAGGAACCAGGGAGGGAACAGTTCATCCAGTCATGTGATGTCAGAGAGTGAAACGACCAATCACACGTCTCCGTCTGTGGTTTAACTAGGTTCAAAGCTGTCAGGTCACAACAAACGGTGAAACACACACCTAGACAGACACACACACACACACACACAGACAGACAGACACACACGTGCACACACACACACACACACTGACAGACACACACACACACAGACACACTCACACGCACACACACACACACAGAGACAGACACAGACACACACACACACACACACACTCACACGCACACACACACACACACAGAGACAGACACAGACACACACACACACGCACACACACAGACACACACACGCACAGAGACAGACACAGACACACACACACACACACGCACACACACAGACACACACACGCACACACACTCAGCCTGTTTCGTGTGTGTAGAGTCAGGCACAGCTGACAGGTCTGATCACGCCCGCAGCTTTTAGTCAGGAATGTGTGTCAGGCTGGACTCACACAGAGACACGAGGCGAAAGGTGGAGCGCAGAGAAGAGAGTCCACAACACGGCCTGTTTCCTCCACACCTCAGGGCAACATCCACCCCCCACCCCCCTAGCTCTGTCCACCTGCCCCCAAACGGCGAATCTCAGTCACGTTTAACCACCAGCTCAAAAGACAAAGAATGAAGTCATGGAGTCACAGGATGGAGGTCAGAGGTCAGATAAAGCAGGTGACCAGTCGCAGCACAGACCCACGTTTGACTCCAGAGTCACGGTGCTGGTGTCGTTTCCTCCAGACAACAACCCTCAGCCCGACCCACAGCAGCCTGCAGACCTCCACGTTACCTGCCGTCTGCATCCAGCTGTGTGGAAACAGTTTGAGGGTTCAGGTCAGAATCTGGTTTAGGGGACGCACTACAGCGACTGTGTGTCCCCACGAACAGAAGCGGCCGCGTGAGCGCTGTGATTACACGTTAGCGTAATAACAGGGAGGAATACCTGAAGGATAACGCACGGCGATGAGTCAGAGCTGGGAGGTCTGACCCGGAAACTCCCCGTCAGAGTTTCACCATCAGTTCACTCAGAAAGTGTCAGTGCTGGCAGCAGGGCGTGTGCTTAGCTGTGGGTCACGTGATTCCGCATCCAGCCGTGACTGGAGCTTCAGCGGCGTTCACGTCTGTGCGACCTGAATGAATTGAATAAGAGCAGGAATCTCTCCCGCTCTGATCCCGGTTATGTGGCAGCTGTCGAGGCAGGAAACGTTCACTTCCTCAGATTTGTTGGTGGAGAACAGTGATCTCGTGGCCCCGCCCCCTCCGACCCGAGCACAGGCCCGACTTTCAGCTTCCTCCTTCTGTGTGGATCCCTCTTCTTTGTTCTCTGTGCAGGGGCAGATTCACAGGGGGGCAAGGGGGCCCAACCCCCCCTAACTTTCATGTCCCTTAAAACTAATGGTTTGTTTGTGTAAAAGCATCCTTTAAATTAAACATTAAATACATCACTGTAAATATGATCTCAGGACAAACAAGCTAAAAGTCGTTCAGGTTCCCCCTGTAATTATTTATTTCATATTTATTCTCATTTATACCCAGAAATAGTTTCTTAGAGGAGGTGATGACACCAGAAATAGTTCCTCCGCCTACATCCACCCCCGTCTCTGTGAGTGTGTTTGGAGCTGAACGCAACATTTGCATCAGTCTCATATTTACAAAACAGAATAAAGAGTCGAGGGACAGGACCGACGGGATGTGATGGGTTTTAAACGAGCCTCCTCTGTGTCAGTCACAGATCCTACAGCTGCTGTCGTTGTTCCACCGCGGGTCATGACCGGGAAACTCCTCGTTGCTCCACATAAATCCTGTGGAGGAGTCAGTGACCGGGTCTGATGAGCCACGCGTCACTTCCTGTCTATCAGGATTCAAACTGTAGGAGTATGTGTGGTGGGTGGAGTCATCGGGGACGTGACCGCGGTTACCAGCAGCTGATTCACACACACAGTCACAGGCAGGTCTATGTATGTCTGTAGATGTGCACATGGAGAAGAACGAGCAGCCAATGAGAAAGCAGCACGGCAACAGGTAGTGGGACCCACCTGCTCCGACCCACAGCTCTGAGCTCCAGCTGTTCCATCAGACGTTACCGGAGCGAGAGGAGCATCCTCCCTGTGCGCGTGGGCGTCACTCCTCTGACTCCTGTCACCACAAAGAGCAAGATTCCACTACGAGCTGGGACATTTACAAGCTGTCTGCCGTCCATCCTCGTCAGATTAGGAGTCAGCAGAGAGCTCAGGGTGAAGACGTAACTCGTATCAGGCGTGTGCCAGGTCAGAGGACAGCGTTCGGCCTTCACACGCAGATTCTGCAGCTTCAGCTTCACTGATTTGCTGCAATCAGGTGTAGATAGAGGACGTGCGTCTGGCTGTGGCGGATTTATCTGAGCTCATGGAAACATTCAGTTCCTCGCGGACACGTCACTCCATGTGTAGATCAGGGACTTAAAATACAGACAGAACCAGAAGTGATTCATCGTTCTGATGTACTGGGAGAATTTCCTGAAAAGGACGTGATGTGTGCTGATAACATTTATCACACACGGACTGGTGTATTTGATCATTTTGATGATTCTAACTTATGAAAAGGTTTAATGTTGAAGGTGTCACACTAATCAGCTGATTACCTCTGAACAGCTGGAGCAGCCTTTAACCGTGTCTCAGTCTGGTTCTGTAGGCTGCACGATCATGGGGAAGACCTGTTGTCCTAAACATGACCACTGACACCGTGGACAAGGAGGACAAGACACAACAGGTCCCTGTTGCAGAGCTCTGTGTCCGTCCACCAGGAGGTTTTCAGCGCTTCCTGCTTCCTGCTGCTGCTGACCAGCTTCATGGAGACGAAGATTTCATTTCCCAACAGGACCTGGCACCTGCGCACGTGCTCCCAGTAGCTGGCTTAAGGAATCCAGGCCAAACTGAACACCGAGTGCTGCACATGCTCATTCTAAAAAATTTTCTGCATTGGTCTTAATGAATTTTCTGAGACGCTGAATCTGGGATTTTCATTAGTTCATCAGTTAGAATCATGAAAATTAAAAGAAAGAACACTGAAGCAGCAGGAGACACTGAACATGTGCTGCTTTGAATAACTTGGTATAAACATATTTTCACTGTTACTGTGCAGATAGTGTTCCTCTTAGTTCCCTCTGGCCTGCACCGCCCCCTGCTGGCTGTGGTGTGACATTTCCTACAGTCTGACAAAACCCCAGACATTAATATATATACACTTCTGTACTGTCTGTGTGTGTGTGTGTGTGTGTGTGTGTGTGTGTCTGTTTGTCTGTGTGTCTGTGTTTGTGTCCGTGTGTGTGTTTGTGTGTTGTCGTTACCTCTCTGGTCTCACCTGTGCGGGCGCATGCAGCAGTGGATCTGTTTGTTCCCACAGTCTATGAAAGCCTCGCTGATGGAGTCAGCCTGCAGTCACAGGTGCAGGGCTGACGGTGCTCACCGTGCTCGCCTCTGCAGCACGGACGAGCTCAAACACCTGAACGCACCTTTAAGTCAGAGTCAGATACAAACGTATACAAACAGCAGTGTTTTGGGTACATTGAGAGTTTTTAGTCTTTTTATTCCAAACGCGTGTTTTTATATTGAACATCAGGGGCTGCCCCCCCATACAACCCCCCCCCACCACCACCACCACCACCCCGCTCCCACATGTCAGTATCGATAATAATGATAACAATAGACTCATTAGAATAATAATGTCCATCAGTCGTCTGTGTCCCACTGACCAGGAGAGCTCTGCTGGTATAACTCTCACACACACACACACAGAGACGCACACACACATTGTACGTCAACAATCCTGCGTTCTTCCCCGTCTGTGCTGCTCCTGGATCAAGTAAAGAAAAAAAAGGAAACTCCAGGCACAGCTCTTTAATCAAACGGTTTCCAAATGACAGAATCAAAATGTGCATGAGATGATTTTCATTTGGCTCCATTTAGTTTTCACTACAA
>JAUMHJ010000003.1:667228-680625 GCA_032361105.1 Microctenopoma lineatum | reverse complement strand
TGTGTGTGTGTGTGTGTGCGGGTGCGTGTGTGTGTGTGTGTGGGTGGGTGTGTGTGTGTGCGTGCGTGTGTGCGTGTGCGTGTGTGTGTGTGTGTGTGTGTGTGTGTGTGTGCGTGTGTGTGTGTGTGTGCGTGTGTGTGCGTGTGTGCGTGCGTGCGTGCGTGCGTGTGTGTGTGTGTGTCGTCAGCATCGGCGTGACCTATTAGCCAGTCTATCTACTGTGCCTAACGACCATCAGTGCAGCACTCTGTGTTTAGTGGAGTAGATTTATGATGCCTCGGTTCAAATCCTCCAGTTCAAATGTGTTTCTGAGTTTGGGAGGATCTCTGACTGCTCGCCAGCGAAGAGGTGTGGGAGATTAAATCACCGCCGCGGGCCGCTACCGTGAGTAAAAACACGCCCGCGGTCAAATTAATCTTTAAATAAGCACTTAAGAAAATGAAGAATGAAGGGAAGGATGCTGCCGCGCGAGCGCGGAGTCGATACGCCGAGGCCCTCAGAGTGGACGGGATCAACACGGAGGACAGATGGTGCAGGTGAATACTGATGAGCTGCAGATGTGCAGTGTCTGCAGGCAGAGATGCTGCAGCTCACCTCACAGGAGACGCATCGTTAGGTTTCACAGGAGGCCACAACGAAATCTCATCTGTCCTGGACCTGCGCAGTGTCTGTGGTCTACGCCGAGGACTTATCTCCACACGTGAGCTGGTACAGCCCGATGCTGTACGCCAGTATGCAGCACTGGAGAGAGAGAGGAAGTCAGGGATGACCTCACTCTCGGCAAGGAAACACCCCTGCTCTCGTTTCTCCACCTATAAACTAAGTCACTCAATCGTCCTGCGGTCTGAATGGATGTGTTGACGCGACAAACCCTCCAGTTTCACTCATTAGAAGCTGATGTTGAACAATAAAGATCAAATGTAAAGTTAAGAAACCTTCGTGTAAAAGCTGTTTCCTGCCAGTCTGAAGCAATTTGAAATGTCCTCAGGTGAGACTAGCTGACGTGCTGTCCACAGGTTAGTCCAGTCCAGAGGGTTCAGACAGCTAGGGGGCAGCACGGCTCTGCAAAGTGTGGAGCAGCGTGCAGAAGCCCGCGGGTTCATGTTGGAACAGTGTGTTTACTCTCTCAATCAATGAGACGTTAGTGTCTCATCGTGAACAGAACGTCTGTGAGCTCGGACCCCTCTGAGACGCCTGACGTGACTGAGCAGTAAAAAGATGAAACGAGAATCAGTGTGGAGATTCATCCGAGTGATTCTCACAGTGAGCGGCTCCTTCGGTTTATCAGCTCCCTGCAGCAGGACGCATCTGCTGATGAATCCGCGGCCTCTGATTGGCCAACTCTGCAGAGCTGATTTCACACTGAGACTTCACAAAGCTTCTTGCAGCGATATTGTTTTGTGTTGCATCATTTTCCGGCGTCTTGATGTTTGTCCATCACCTTTAGCTGCTGTTACTCGCTGGATGCTCAAACCTGAAGCAGACGATTATTGGTCCTTTCACTCTCCGCTCACCTTCCTCCAGCTGAACCAGACCCCACACCCGAATAAAGAGGAAGGAAGAAACCTGGCCTCTGTCTGTGTCGGGGGGGGCTGTTGCTGCCTCCAGCAGCTGTGGAGGCAGCTGCAGCATCGTCTCTGTGAATTCATCAAATCTCCAGCCGGACGAAGGCTGAGACAGGAAATGTCAACAGGTGCAAATGTGCCGTTGTTCAGTTTGTAAAGTTGAGTCGACTAATCAGGCGCGAGTAAAAACACATCAACCTGTTAACGGCATCTTCAAAACATACACTGTTAATATATGAGGATGGTCACTAGATTTATCTAAGAAGAAAAAATACATGCTCACATATGTAGTTTCTGTTTTTCCGTCGTCCATTAAAAAGAAAAACATTTTCATCCGTTTTAAACTAAATCACAAAGCAAATGTTCAGTCGTGGCCTGGTAACGGGGCAAGAGTCTGAGTGGGGGGCAGAAGGTCGCAGCTCGGACTCCTAACCCACAGTAAGCACTGGCTTCATGTAAGTCGCTTTGGATAAAGCCAAGAAAAGTAACAATAAATATATAGAGATATATTCATGAATGAGAAAGAACGTGACTCATGTGCACAAAGGCAAAGCAGTGAACTGAATGTGAGCACAGCTCAGAAGAACATATACTTGATAATCAGCCTAATCCTGCACGAGTGCACTGGAATGAGAATAAAGTAACGTTACCAGATGGAATCTGTAGAGGATGCTGATCCCCAGAGTCATGAAGGGTTTGGAGAAGTCGATGACCTTCTCTCTCTCTGAGGTGATGGTGAAGCCGGCCACAGCCAGGTCTGCTTTCTAAACACAGACAGAGGGAAGAAAACGAGCTTACTACTTCACCCACCCAGCTGTTATCCCGTCCACTCGTGTTGCTGAAGGTCAGGGGTCGCTGCAGGACCTCATCCAGGACACGCTACTTCTACTACTACTAAGGTTGCAGGTTCGATTCCCAGCTGCAGCACCCACCCCCCATACCAGGTGTGTCCTTGAGTAAGACACTGTAGCTGCCCACTGCCCCCCCCAGTGGGAGGGGTCAAACGCAAGAGGACACATTTCCCTGCGTGTTGTTCACTGTGTAACTACGTATGTGACATAAAATTGGAATTGAATTGAATGAATGAAGCGGAGGCTCGTGTTACTGGTGGGTGCAGGTTTGGGTCTGTTTGTTATTCCTGCTGTGTTTGGACCTGGACCACCTCCAGAATGAGCGTTTTCTGTTGTCTTTTCAAGGTTAATGGTGTCTGCGCTGCAGCATTAATGCAGATGATGACTGGTGTCTGTGCTGACTGATAACTTGGCACTTTGCAATGACCAGGTGACGCTAATTAAACAGGCATCTCTTATTACACTCCTGAACTCCCGCGTCTTCTGCCAAAAGAGCCACAATTAAACGCAGAACCTTTGTTCCCGGTGTTTGAACTTTCCGCACACAGATTCTGCAGCTTTTAATGAAATATTGATTCTAATTGTGCTGAAGCACATTGTTAAGGCTGCAGATGCTAGTTAACGCTGAAGTGTAACTGTTCAGCTCCCAGAGGACGACGAGGCACCAAACCAGACACAAGCTTTTGTTCCTGCTGGGACGCGGTGAGTAAATCATGGAGCTCTCACTGGTTCTGATTTATGTCATGTTGACAGGGACGAACTGTGATTATTATCCGAGCTAAGTTACGCAGTATACTTTTTATGATGCCCATGATGTAGGGTTCGGGTTTTATGATGATTCATGAGCAGTGAAACATAACAAAAATAATCTGATTATAATCAACATGTGCAGACAGTTTCTGAGAGAGGCCATCGTTTCCTTACATCAGTTGAGTGTTTGACGTTGAACCCTTCCAATTCTGGTTCCACAGTTTGGACCACTGTAGGAAGAATCCCGGTGGTTCTGATAATTATCACTAATAGTGCTCAGCACTTTTAAAAATGATTCTAACTGGTGTGTGGATTCTCTCCGTGCTTTTATTGTTTTAACTGCCCGTGCTGGGTAAACAGGGCAGAGTGAAAATAAAAGTTGAAAGATAATCTCATTAAGGTTAAAGTCAACAGGGAAACATAGAATGGATTCATGGAGGAGCGTTTATCTGGACCCAAGACACCTCTCTGCTCCTTAATTAACACTTAATTGATTAACGAGTAGACACTTGTTAAACGAATTTCATCCACTTTCATCAGACTCCTGGGCCTCATTGAGTGTAAAGCCGGCGTGTGTGTGTGTGTTTGAAGGCACGCAGTTGTTTCCACCTCTAAAAATTCCAAAGAGGGAAACAGCGATTGGTTTACTGAGAGAGAGAGAGAGAGAGAGAGAGAAGATCAAAGAAACAGAGCAGCACAGAGAGAGGTGGAGAGAGAGCAACAGATGAAGAGCGTTTGTTATTTTTTAACACATGTACATAAAATGCACAGTCCCTGGCTACAGATTAAAGTGTGTGTGTGTGTGTGTGTGTGTGTGTGTGTGTGTGTGTGTGTGTGTGTGTGTGTGCACTGAGGGATCCCGCAGTGTAAGAACTGAACTCTGTATAATTAGAAAGAAAAAAGACAGTTGATTAGTCTCTTAATGGTCTGATTGTGCTTCGTGTTTCATGCACGCACACACACTCGCACTCACACACTCGCTCACTCACGCACACTCACTCACACACACACACTCGCTCACTCACACACACACACTCACACAGTCAGCATTACCGTTATCATCTCCATAATGTGTTAACCCTGTGTGTTATTAGGAAGGAGTAAATGAGGTGACAAACTGAGGTGGAGTTTCTGCAGTATGTACATAACACCACCCGCATGATGGTGCTGCTATACTTATGAGGACCTGCAGTAAAATCCAAATTGTGGGGACCTGACGATTATTAAAAAACACGATGTTATTTTATGGTCTTATATCACACGTGTTGCTCTGAACCAGCAGCTATGGAGTGAAAACTTTATGTAGGTGTGTGAGAAACAAACATACAACATGTCGCTGCTACAAACATCTTCCACACATTCCTGAGGTCTCAGATATATACGATGGTTAAAGCTTTAGATCTCTAAAACCGCCAACCAACGCGTGGATGTAACGTAGTGAGCAGTAAACACACACACACACACACACAAGGGCTCATCTGTGACTCCACCTCCACTAGTAGTTATGACAGGTGGGGTGTGAGGGTGCGAGGCGTTGGACCCTGAGTCGTTGATGGCAGCTTTAACTGCAGCACAAGAGTCAGCCAATTATACAAGTGGTGGAGCGTTGGAAAGCTGCGGAGGCACACACGGAGATGCTGAGGAGGCATTAAGTGGCTCAGCTGAAGCCCAATTTAGTTGTTTTCTCAGGGAAAGTGGCTCATTTTAAGTCAAGTTGAGTCTAATTAAAGCTGCGCGAAGAACCGCGTGCGACAAAGCGCCGCGAGAAAGTAAAGACGATAAGTGTCTGCAGTGTGTGTGTGTGTGTGTGTGTGTGTGTGGCTATTCTATTTTTGTGAGTTTGAAAGCTGAAAAATTGAGACATTTTGTCCGGTCCTTACTTCTTCAAAGAGCACTCTGAGGGTTTGGAAGTGTGTTTGCATGCTTGTACTTCTGGACCACTTTGAGTTTTACACCTGAAAATGTTTTGACAGGTGGAACGCTTCTGAAAACGTTGTCAAAGTGAAGACATTTTTCTAGAAATGGGAGGTTTTAGAGAGTGAGATGGATTTGGTCTAAAGACAAAGACGGTCCTTTTCTGTGTGTTCACAAGTTGCCCCGTCCTCCTCCACCCACCCTGTTGATGAGCTCTCCCACCATGCCGGTCCAGCTGCCGTTGGGCTCCGGGGCTCCGTACAGACCATCGTCCACTAGCTTGATCTTGAAGGAGAACTTCAAGATGTCGGCTAGCTCCTGTAGCATGTCCACACAGAAACCCTCGTACTGGTCGTTCCCCCGGTAGTCCTGGTAGTTGGACTTTCGCATCACATATGGGTTTTCCTGTGATCAGAGAGGGGACATTGTGTAGGATGGAGGCCAGCCAGCAGCATTTACACACTGACCTGTTTTTTTCTTACCAGTATTGTGGTGACAATGAGCGTCTTGTTAGCCAGCGTCTCTGAGGCATTGAGGTCCAGAGAAGTGGAGTTCATGGCCAATGTGTTGTTGGAGTACCAAATACCAATCTGTGCGCCCAGGAAGAAGAAAAGCACAGAAAGAGTTAAGAGGACAAGCGGGAAGAGGTATTACCATGTCCCCTGCTGGTGGGACTAAGGTGTTACAGAGGAGCTTCACACAGGTGGGGTACCTCGAGCATTCAGCGGTTCGGACATGAAGCCACTGGAAGTAGGCAGACCCTACATTTTGACACCGCTGGTGCCTGAGCTGTGTGGTAAATGATCCTTCCTGCAGAATCACTGGCACAATCAATGAAGGAGGATCTCATGTCTCCAGAGTCATTCATCAGGCTCGCTAACGCCTCCTCCTCCTCCAGCCCATCGCCGGACCTCATGACCTTATCTGACGTCTTACTTGTTGTTGTTTCTGTTCTCGTTAGCTGTTAATACTGAGGTATTACCCAGGAAACTGTGATAAAGACTAGAACATACACTCTCATCTGTCTTACTACTAATGACTTAGTACAGTCCTAGTTAACATGAAATCTTTCCACTTTGTAGCAGGCATGTCTTCCTGTGAATGTCTTCACAGGTTACTTCAGGTATTCGTTGTGTTGAGGTTGAGGGAGTGAGTCCGCTGCATTGCTCTTTACAGTCCAATTAACTCTGGATTGAGAAACCATTGTATCCTCGGTTGACCTCAGTTAATATGTGACCTTTTAATGGCATCCTAGGTCATAAACAATCAGCCCACATGGACAAAGTGTGATTGTATTGATCTTATTGATGGAGACATTCACTCTCTCTGAGGTTTCTGCACATGAACAACCGTTGACTAAAGGGAAGAGTCTGATACGCGTTATTTTGGCTTCTACGTGTTAAGCTCTGTCCACTGACCTCTTTATGGCCTGCAGGGTGTTTCTCCAGGATCATCAGGGTGTAATTGGTCCTCTGGCCTTTGCTGTTGAATTCAATGTGACCTGTCAGACCGTCGTACTCCACCTGAGGAGATGAACACAGAGGGATTCAGTCATGTGATGACATGAGCAGCAGGTTGACTCACAAACATTTGTTTACTGTCTCATACGTTCGGTGGTTTCTACTATTTTCTGTTTCTGTGTGTGCTCTATCCTCGGGGTTGTGTCAGGATGTAATAGTATTTTCACACATTCTGTTTAGCCTATTGACCTTTTGCTTATCAGAATCAGAAAACCTGTTGTTCATCTAAGAGGAAACTGCTTAATTGCTTATATGATATCACACAGGATCCCAGCTTCACTTCCTGTTCCTGTTTACCTCTTGGCCTAATGCTTTCCTTTTGAGTATCGTGGTCTTGAGCCTCTCTCTCTCTGCAGACTCTGAATACCTTCTGTTCAGCCCCGGTTCTGTTTTTGTATCTCTGGGTTTCAGGCCTCTGATAAAGTTGGAGAGGTGCTTTGGGCGTGTGCAGAGGAGGAAGTAGTGTGTGTATTAGAGAAAGACCTCAGAGGAGGATGTCCTGAAGGAGAACATGCAGACCGCTGGTGTGATGGAGCAGGATGCTGGTGATAAGGTGACATGGAGGCTGATGATCCACTGTGGCTGAGGAAGCTTTCAGGCCTCTGCTGTGGTTCTCTGATAGTTGTAGTCCTGATGTGATGGATTGTTTAAAGGATAAGGACTGTGATGTGTGTTGATGAGTTAACTATTCTTTTCTCAAAGCCTCAGTCATCCCCCGACCACCTACTATAACCTTCTCACTAAAGAGTCTTGTAACTTTGCATTTTAAACTCGCTCGCTCACAGGTTGAGCATAATTCTGGCATCACTTCCAAATACCTTCAAAATTATTTGCTATCTCTCAACAAGACAAATTTGTGCATCCGAATTCACTGAGTGTGAAGTAAGGAGTTCAGGTGGTGTTTTACCCGACACCAGAGCCCGCATTCATTATTTAAAAATAAATCCACTTATGACAATATGGCCACTTCCCGAGACCCGGGTTGAAATATACATTCAATACAAGGCTGTGTTGTTTCAGAAATGATCTGAATGATTATGTGTGTTAGTCATCGTAACACGAGCTACGTACTTCCTCTATGACCAGAATGCCCTGAAATGCTTGAATTTAACACCTTGTGCCAGATTTCATGAGTCAGTTAAAAAATATATTTCTTAAGGCTAGATTGCGAAAAAATGTCTTTTCTTCACCAGCTACAATACAAAATATTGTAAAAAGGTTCAGGGACCCTGGAGAAATCTCGGTGTGTTAAGGCCAAGGGCAGAACCCATTGTTTCTGTGATTAATATGTCCGTAGGCTCAGGAGTACTTTGGAAAACCAGCGCCACTTAACACTGGCTGCTGCCGAATACAGAAACACAACCTGAAGCTCTATTATGCACGGAAGAAGCCATTCATCACATTCTGTGCAGAAACGCTGCGGTGTCCTGGCACGCGCTCAGTGACATTGTGTTCTCCAGTTTAAACTACGGTTCTCAGTGTGCGACACATGATAAAGAGCGTCCAGACTTATTAGGGAAACGTCATCTGTGATGGCAACTGGTGCATCGGTGTTAAAGAACGCGCTAAAGCACCACTGAATTTTTTTCTTTTTTAGAGTCATAAGCTGCCATCAAAGTAACGCCTGCAGGACAAAGCCAGGCCTCGATCTGTTTGCTACAACAACTGGTTCATGGACACAGAGTGTGTGTGTGTGTGTGTGTGTGTGTATGTGCTGGCCTGGCCTGCCTGCAGTCCCGATCTGTCTCCTTAAGAAAATGTATGATGAACGTTAATATGTGGAGTTGGTGTCTGATCTATTGAGGGTGCGTTGCTCAGAAACCTCCTGCTGCCACTGACTAGCACTAGCATGTGTGTGACTGACTCGTGTCTTATCAGTTAACACACACAGCGCAGTAGTCGGAGTGGTTCCTAAAGTGTGGCACACAGAAACCGACATTTGTTGCTTTGTAATGGAAATTCTTCAGGAGCAGAGACTATGAACGGGGAGAAACTAGACTCCTATTAGAGTATACAAAGAGGGAAACAGACAGTTCATCAGATCAGTGACAGAGCCTCTGGTGCTCTGTGTGTGTGTTTGCAGCAATGTGGAAATAACTGAGATTTGTGTGATACATGTGCAGTCGAGCATGTATTTCATGCCTGAGTTCGTGTGTTATTAAGTGCATGTACAGTGTGTGTGTGTGTGTGTATGCATGTATGACTCCAGATGAATTACATCTCAGAATCTCTGTGGCAAGCGAGACACAGAGGGATGGGGAGAGTGAGAGAGGTCTTTGGTTGCTGCCAAAAACAGTAGCAAGATGATGAAGCGATGCACTGCGAGCAACAAAAACAATATGCACGGGGGGAGAGGGGCATCCTCAGTGGATGGCAGAAACAAGCAGTGTCAGAGTGAGACGCGCGGAACAGGACGGTAACAAATGGCAAAGGAAATGAAAAGGAGAAAAGGGAAAAATGGAGAGAAATACACAGTGGGACAATGAAATCTCCTTTTTCTACCACTGCAGCACTGATCTGTCCTCACGTCCAAACTAAAACATTTAGATTGTGCAGCACAAGACGAACGAGGGTTTTTAGCTCTCCGTTTAAAGATGACTTGATCGATGGCGGTCGCATTGACTTCTGGCAGGAGACGGGATGTGAGCTGCAGTGTCAGACGTCAGAGTCACTCTGTTAACTCGTCCATTCACTTTAACCACCTCCTGAACTCCTGTAATAACATCACACAGCTCCCGTGTTCGTTAAGTAGCACGAGTCTCTCTGGGGACACGCCTGTGAAACTAGACTCCCACACGCTATCATCCATCTGTGAGGATGGAGTGGGATAAAGGTGGACACTGGGCTGCCAGACTGGTCCAAGGAAGCTATCATCATCCACAGGAAACAAAGTGTGTGTGTGTGTGTGTGTGTGTGTGTGTGTGTACCATGCGTAGGTAGTTCATGAGGCTCGTTCCATGCTGCCAGATGAGCGGGGAGGTGCAGCTCAGTGGCTTCACTCCGATCTCCTGACTGCGGTTCAGCTCCCGTACAGCACTCACCACCACGTGGACGGCGTCGAACATCAAGGCCGATGACAGCTGGAGCACAAAAACAAAAAAATGACACGAATTTTACCCTGAAAGAAGGAGTTTGACCATTTTTCATTGACTGAGCCAGATGTTCAGTTTGCTGCACTTTAAAGTTGCACAAGTAGCGTTTCGACCACCAGGGGGCAGAAACATATCAAAACAAGCAGACACATATACGACCACCGTTTCTCAGTATTTTAGCATCTAGCATCTAGCAGCTTCTGCTTGTCTGCTTTGACAGGAAATGTCCCTCAGAGTCAAATCCAGGAATTAAAAAGTGTTAAAAAGGTGGTGACGCTTCATAGTCATGGACTGTACATGACCCACACACACACTGAATCCTACACAGACAACAGGAGAAATGTGTTTGTTGGCGCTCCCATGGGCAGGAATGTCAGGGAAGGATAACAAAGAAAGCAAAAAAACTAATCATTCCTGCTATCGGCTGTGTTCAGCGTGCGGCTCATCCAGCTCAGCGATCCTATCGCAGGCTGACGTTCTGGTCTGTTTGGTCAGTTGTCAGTCAAACTGACACTCTGAGGGAATCAGACAAATTGTATGAAGGCAGAGCAGCGCGGTGTGTCGACAGCTGATAAGAAGAGATGGATATATGACGGAGTGTGATTGGAATTGTCTCGAAGTCGATAGTTTCGGGACTGGATCGTGATAACTAATTGCACTTTGAAGAGACAAAGATGGAAGAGGAAGATGGTGACAGAGAAGTGAGGAATAATCCCTGTGGGAGGACGGGCTTTAGGTGAGACTCCAGAATCCAGAGAAGGAACCCAGATCCCAGAAACGCGCCGCGCTGACGTGTGCATGCTTCATTCATTTATTTCCTTTATTCACGAACACTCCTTCTTGTTTTAGTGCTGACGTGATAATAAGCTGAAGCAAAGGCTAAAATAAAACCAGCGCTGTGCTTAACTGACCAAGCTGAGTCACGCTTTAATGTCGTGATAACAAGGTGGTAAATTAATGCCTGTAGAATCATAACTCACAGTTTCTACGTTCATCTTTTTAAACCGCAGCGACGCTTTGTTGAGCTCAACGATGTTTCAGACTGATTATCTTCATTTCATTTTAAATGTCGTTTTAGGGGAAACAGACATATTTGTGGCCATTTTTTAAAACCTTCAAGGCCTGAGCAGAAACTTTAGCGTAATAAACCCTCGGCAGATATTTATCATCTGCAGCGACTCCTACTATTATCTTTATTAAAGCCGTCTGCACAGGTGTTATTACTCAGTGGATATCAGAGGTGCAAATGAGACAAACAGCCCTGGAGAGATTGATTGGTCCTGATGGGTCTATTCGTTACAGAGGAGAGCGGCACAGAGATCACTGAAGATTAAAGGCAGAAAAAGCGGAAGAGGAGCTACGACCGAAGCCTTGATGTGTTTTAGAACATCACGATGAATGTGCAGGTTACACATGACGCGGATGTACCTGGAGAGTGTGACTGATGATCTGAGGGGCCAGATGTGGATGATGAAATGATTATTTCCAGTATTTGTGGGATATCATGGGATAAAAAGACTCATTGGCACGACGGGTGAACTTCTCCTCCTTCACGCCTCACTGAGCGCTCGGGCTGTGAAGTGCATTTCCGACTTAAATAACTCGACTTCAACGTGTAATTGGCTTTAAAAACGAACGTTAACAGCACAAAGCTTGTCCTACAGACACAACATGCCTGAGGCATCACGTGCCCCGACTACAGGAACCAGGTTGACCTGATGTAAACACACGGCTGTTCTCCTCACCGCGGGCCCAGGATACGGGCTGATGTCACAGCCCTCCCTCCAGGACAGGTTGAGGCTCCTGATGAACTCCAGGTAGAAAGGGTGGCTGCTGTTCAGCATGGAGAAGCCCACGATGTTCGACTGATCGTCCACCACATCGTCCAGTCTGAGTAGAGGGAAATCCTGGAGAGAAAGGAGAAGACGGGCGATAAGGTCACATCTTTGTACAACGTGTTTACAAAGTGTGGAGAAAACGGGAACGTGAGACGCAGAAGAAACAAGCATTTAAAATCATGGCAGCACGAAAATCCTAAAACAAGTGAAGGATGAAAGAGAAGCAGAAGAAAGAGGAAGACGGCAACAACGTCGGGTTCACTTTTAACTTCGGAGCAGGGTGTACATATAAAAAAAAAAAGATGGACATCAAATGCTGGGGAATTTCAAAGGACTTCAAATGGTCCTTGAAGGTGAGTCGGAGTCCTGCTGAGTTCGGCTGCTGAAACAAACCAAAATCAAACTGTTGCTGAGTCCTCAGAGGGAGGTTTGTGTTTCCTTTGCAAACGCTGATGAGAAAATGTTTAGCTACAGCTGTGAGGGGTAAAGAAGGCGAAGCCTCCACCGTGTTTCTTTCTCCTTCTTATCGCTCAGATGGTCTGTGACTACTTTTGATCAACAAGCTGTGTGATAACTAGTCGCTGAGGTCGCTATAAGCTGCTTCTTAGATCCATTCATACACGTATCTGTCTTCTGGTTGGACGTGTTTGGAGCTGCGGTTCGCTTCACCTGAGCAGGTAACCCCAACCTTCCCCAACCCGAGCCCTAACCCAGACGAGCAGACTGTCATCGTTATCCAGTGTCTGTAGACGTTATGAGACGGGTCCGAAACTCTGAGCTTTACTCAGAAATTCTGGAAACATTTAGGCCAGCGAAGCTTTTCTTGCCAGCCAGCAACCTGCGCGTGAGGTTGGTAGCAGGTCTCAGACACAACCTCGTCGCTGCCTGTTGGGAGCCTGAGCTGCTGTTATTGTTGTTCTTGCTGTTGCCAGTTGCAAAATCAATTTTAGCTACAGCCAAGTCCACTGTCGGCCTGTCGGCCTGCCAGCCGTGACAAAGAGCTGTTGGCTGGATGCGTTGGGCCGTCCGGGCCGGCACTGCCGAGGGACCGAACACAGCGTTCCACAAGGACATTCACAATGACCCAGGTTTTCAGTTTATTCTAAATGTGTCTCTAAGTCCCTCCCACTGTTTGGCCTTTTCTCTTTCTCTGGCTTGTTGCCTCGGCCCCGGTTTGAAGGGAAACGCACATCACCTCTTAAACTCAAACTGAGCCCACACACAGCTCCTGGTTGGTATCATTTAGAAAACTCCACAGTCAGGGACATCTTTTGTGTTCGGAGCCTGGCACATGATGAAGCAACGTTAAACTTAGCATCCGTCCAGCAGAAAGCGTCGGTGTCATGGAGGTCGGTGGTAGTCCACCTCCGTACGGTAGCCACCGCTGCTCAACACCTTTCCTGTCTTCTTAGTAATAGAGTGGACCGGGATCTCGTGCACCTCTCAACCCCCCTCACAGAGTGTCTTCAGTGTCTGTCTTCTCATGCACACAGAAAGTATTAAGCTCTTTTAAGCTCTCTGTGGAGCTAGTCTGCCACACACCAGGGGTGAATCTACAGGGGGGTAAGGGGGGGGTAGTGTCCCTCTGCTGTAAAGCCTTGTCCCTCCTGCTGCCCCCCTCAACGTTTATGTCCAGAAGCCTTCTATAGCCTACAAGTTACCACCATTGTGGAGCAGGTTTCCCCCATGGAGCGTGTGTCTGCCTGTGACCCAGTTTGTTCATATTAATGGTGAATCTTCCATACGCATGCAGGTTAAACACGGAGTTCCACAGGGTTCTGTGCTTCTGTACTCCCTTAGGCAACATTATAAGGAAACACTCAATTAATTTCCATTGTTATGCAGATGATACACAAATATATTTATC
>JAUMHJ010000003.1:655357-666791 GCA_032361105.1 Microctenopoma lineatum | reverse complement strand
ACACTGTAAAGTGCCTTGAGATAACTTCTGTTGTAAAATGGCGCTATACAAATAAAATTGAATTGAATTGAATTGACCCCCCCCCCCCCATATGTGCACCCCGGATGTGGGGTGTGGCTAAAGCATCCCTGTGACCCCCTTTGATAAAATGTGACACCAGTGTTTGGAGATGAGACATACAATCAGATTCCAGTTATTATCCCCCGACAGCAGCCAGCAAAACTCTAATGATGACAAACAGCAGCAGGATCAACAGGCATCTTTAATGAGCAGGGGGGGGGGAGTGAGCGAGCAGGGCTGTTAAAGAAGAGATGTATGAAGGCAGAGCGAAGGAACGGATGAGACATTCACGATGTGACCTGAAAACCTCCTGAGAGGGAGGAAAGATTTCTTCCGTAGGACAGAACGAACAGATGTGGTCATGGTATGAAGGGAAAGGATGTAAGGAGGTGACGAAGGCAACAATGGGGAGGAGATAAAATAATGTTACGTACGTCAGGTAACTCGTGAAAACGGTGCGGAGCGTGGAGAACAAAAGGAAAATGAGGAGACGAAAAAGGACAAAAGGAAAAGGAGACGATGAAGGAAATAAGTGGATAGCTTAAGCATTAGGAGAAAGAAAAGGAGGAGGTGAGAGGAAACGGGAAGAAAAGCACATGCGGACTGAAAAGAAAGAAGTGTCAACGTGAGCGACTCAAAATGAAAGAAAATGTACAGTAAAAAAAGCAGAGGAAGATTAGAAAGGAATGCAGAAAGGGAGAGTACAAAGAAAACGAGACAAGAAAGGAGGAGAACATGAAATGGACAGAAAGCAAAGGACCATTTAATACTTAGCACAAAAGGAACAAAGGACTCGGATGATCATCTCCACGAGGATGAATGGAGAATAAGTGAATTTTAATGGAACACGAGTGTGTGAGAAGAGGTCGGCAGAAAACAGCCGAGAGCCTCCTGATGCATGTGAAGACGAGGTGTGAAGCTCTTACCATGGTGGTGAGGATGTACTTGTAGAAGGCTGACATCATCCCCAGCTCGTTTGCCTGCGGCCACCAAAAGAGGAGAAGAAGAAAAGTGTCGGCGCTGTGAGTCACAGTTTACAAAAAAGAAAGTTCTATGATTCACTCTGCACAGTGTCATGTTGGAGACGATTCTGTTTCACCCCGACGGCTCCTACTTCTCTAACAACACGAACCGACACGGAACCCGCGGCTACGTCTCCGGATACGAGCGCAGCATCTGTCACTATGAGAAGCTGCGCGGAGACGTTGGGAGGGTCATTATGAGCGCGAGAATAATGGGTGGGAAATAACCTACGTACGTTCTAATTGGCCGATCTGCCGGTGAAAATGGTCCAGACATCAGAGGTACATCTGCAAGTGCTCTGCTGGTCCAGCGCTCCTACGACTGATCCTCCCTGCAGCCTGCCAGAACATCTGCACCAGTTCTACAGCACTGAGCAACACGATAAGAAACCCGCATCTGTGTGAACTGAGAGTCTTGTGCTGTCTCCACCTCGGAATGTAACGCCCGCCACCAGAACCCAACCCAAGCATCAGCAAACCGAGGAGCCAGTCACATGACTGGAAGCTCACTCAGCTGCCGTGTGACAAAGTTTAATTTTAGGCAGTAGAGGTGGTAAATGACCCGCGCGAGGCTGAGCCTGAGTCGACCCGACTGATGCCAGCTGTCGTACAGAACCAGTCCGTCGACACACTATGAGGTCATTCCTTGGTTCTGGAAAATCTCGCACCTGTGCTAATGTTCACAGCGGGTCTGGACTTGGCAGCCTCACAGTCTAATCTTCCCCTCTCGTGTAAGGCGAGCCTGCGTCTGCCTGGAGGACCGAAGACCTGAGCGCTTTTATTTTCTATTATAAAGCTCTCAGTCCATCGAGGTTCCTAAACAGAGAGTGAATGTACAGCCTGCAGAAGCCCGTGGATTCAGTTTGGGCTGTAAAGTCTGTCGACTCTGTTAGCAAGAAAACACGGGGCCATGAAGCAGCGAGTGTTTCCTCCACAGAGGAGGAGACTCACAGGACGAGCGCGGGACGTTTCAGACTCAAAGTGTCCTACGTGAACCAGTAAATGGTGAGGTTGCGGATCAGCCGACCTTCCTGAGGATGTGGTAGGAGATGGAGGCGTTGGCGTCGATGATGATGGTGGCCACTTTGTCATCGCGGATCTCCTTCAGCAGAGGGGTGGGGTCCAGACTGTCGTCCAGCATCCGAACAGACAGCGTCTCTCTGGAGATGAGGAAGCGACGGACCAGCTCCTCCAGTCGCAGTAGGCCTGAAGCAGAAGCAGGGAGTGTGAGAAAGCGCATCGACGGACATGTCGACAGTAAAACGCGCCCTAAATCAGAAGCTGTCTATAAACGATGCTCGCTCGAGTGTTTGGCTTGTTTACTTGGAAAATTATTGCTTTGACTTGTAAAAAGGTTGCAGAAATTGATGGGACTCATTAGAGAGACAAATAACGTCAGGAGCTCTAAAAACATCCAGGCCTGAACGAGGCAATAAACCGACGTGGACGAGGCTGATTATGCTGAAAGTCCATTAATTTCACCCTGGGAGAATAAAGCGGGACGCGTGCGTCCGTGCAGCCAGGACTGGATTCTCCTCAGCAGATGATAATTAGAACATGACTCGTCTTTGAATATTTAAAAAGTTAGGAAGCTGCTATTTAATTCACTTTATCACCAAACGGTTTCCTTCTCACATGTGTCCCCGTTGATGCTGAGCAGAAACTACTAAGCTGCTGCTTTTCTGTCCAAGCAAACGGAATTTCTCTGTTGTCCAGATGAAAAAGTGAATTATTGCATGTTACACCTGCCTCGTGGAACTTGGTGGTAATTCTCTTTGTTTCTGATGTTTATTTGCAGACGAATGACCACTAATTAAAGGCTGTGAGACCTGTGCGCTGTAGGAACAGGAGCAACTTTAAAGGCTGCTCTGCTCTGCTCACTTAGGTTTAACATTCAGAGCCAGTCGGCCTTTGTCCCGCTTCCTCGTCCGTCCCTGACAGAAGCAGCAGGCGTGTCTCGACTAATCGCTGCCATAAAGCCTTCATCGCGGGCCTGCTGGGTTTAACTGGCCGTCAGCACCATTCACGACAACAATACGGGCCCGTTAAACACGGCCATTAACGGGCCGCCGCCGCCGCTAAAAGACTGAGAGTCTGCAGCGACAGCCGAGGAGAGAGCCGGGGCGGCCCAGTCAGGTGGAAAAGCAGGAGAGATCGATGAAGGAAGGGCAAAGGGAGGATGAGCAGGAGGAAGAGGAAGGAAACAAGACTATCAATCACTGCGTCTTTACGCCGCGCGCGATCAATACTCCAGGAGAGACTCTGATCTCTGAGCTGACGGGCTGATTCACATGGAGACTGAGTAACGGCGTTTATGAGTCACGTAACCGCTGACGACGTCGACAACACAGAAACTGTGTTGTTCTCCTGAAAAACCTGATCAGCAGTGAAATGAGGGAAGTGGTTCATGCAGAGGAGGAAACATTAATGTGACAGGATTCATTTTGTTTAGCAGAAAAAAGATTCTCCTCTGTCTCAGTGATAACTGATCCTGTCCTAACCTCCCCAGGTAAAACTCAGCAGGGAGCAAACAGCATCCCGACTGTTCCTCCTCTGTCTTAGTGGACATAAAACCTGCACGTCCTCACGTGGACCTCGACTCGTCACACTCACACTCTGCTTTGGCACAGATAAGGCTGGACGTCGGGAAGCCGAAGGAGCGCAGGATGGAGCCGATGGCCAGGCTCATGTCCTCGTTGCTCGGGTAAAGGGTTACGGAGGCGAAGCGAAGGTACGGCAGCTTGGGGGTTTCCTCCGGGCCGATCTTCACATGAGGAATCTGAGTGAACAACAGAACAAAATCAGAAACATGAAAGTGATTCTCTCCTCAAACACGATGCAGCAGAGGAAACCTGACGAGTCAGGAGGAGTAAGGAGCTGAAAGGGGAGATAAACCACAGATAACAGAAATGAAGCTGGCTGATAATCGAGTCCTTGTTCGGCTGGGTCCCACTTCCTGTGACTGACAGCCTGTGTCTGTAAAACGTTAATGACAACATGAAAAATGGATGGTGGAATCAGGTCAGAGGCCAACTGTAGAGTTTGATTGGGCGCTCAGCGATTTAACCTCGATTCACACCTGCAGAGCGAACTGTAATTAGTTCAGCTGGGTCTGCCGGCTTAGTTCAAATCCGCACTGAGAATCCAATAATGGGAGACCTGTCAGGCAAAAGGAAAGTGATCTGAAGATGGCTGGAGGCTTAACGAGAGATGGACCTAGTAGATGTAGATTCACTCAGGCAGGAAAACGTGTTAAACAGAAGTTAAACCCTTGGAAAATCTCTAAATATGGCTTTGATGGCTGGGAGGAGGGGGGGGGGGGTAAGGCATGCAGACACGCGACTGTGAGCGAGAGACGAGTAGCGTCACGACACTTCCAAGCTTCACGTGGCTCACCTCTTTCTCCCCACAGATGTGGCTGATGGTGGAGCCTGAGGCGGGGCTGGAGGCGGGGCCGATCACAGAGACCACACCCTTCGGCAGGATCTGACACACTGAGGCGGAAACACACAGGTTGGAGTTAGACGCTTACCGGCGGAACGCTGAGTGAAGGCGCTTCGTCCTCGTCGTGTAAATGAATCTTCATCGGCTCGTTAACAGACTTCTGTGTTGACCAATGAGAGCTCTCTCTGTGGAAGGGAAAACCATCCTGGGAACATTGGGACGTCTCTCTTTCATAATCGATAAACCTCCTGAGCAGCTGCTGGTGCAGAGCGTGGGGCGCTCTCCTGTTGTTCTGTCTCTCCGCTCGGCCTCTCAACCCAGTTCACACATGTTTCAATGTGTTTCCACATTCTGACCCGCTAACATCAATAACCTGTCGTTTGTTGTAACAGCCGCTCGTTAAACGTCGTCACACAACAGTTCTACGATGTCGTCGTTGGGTTTAGGCCCAACGACACCTGAGAGCTCAGTAAGTGAAGACTTAAAATGTTCACGGCGTGAGAGACGACCTTTTTAAATACAGCTCAGCGGGTAACGGGCGTCCCGCCACACTCTGAGCTGGACGGAGGACTTACTGGTGTCGCTGGTGTCGTAATGGGAGTCTTTTTGCAGCTCGTACACGTCCACCTCCACCCTCGCCTGGGACGAACCCGCCATCAGGCTGTTGATATTCTCCCTCGCCAGAGCCAGAGCCAGACGCTCCCCCCGACCGCACACCGACTGGTCGTCCAGTATGGCAGCTGGGGAAGAGGGAAGGAGCTTTCTTTAGGCACATGCTGGGCCTCATGCATCACTGAGGCTGTGGGAAATATATAAACACAGAATTCATCTCTTCTTCATTAGAAAACATCTTGGAGAGAAATTAAACCATCGGCCGCATCGTGTCATCCTTGGGTTGAAACAGGAAAGTGGAGCACAGCAGCTGCAGCAATAAAAGTGACATGTCACCGTTTCTATTTCCATCCAGCAGATATGGGAAGGCTGCGTACAGTCACACCTGCCGTGTTTATTTTGGCTGCCTCCTCCCCACAGAGCTGGCTGAAAGGTTTGATGGTGCGACGAAGACTCATGAACTACAGGTGGAAAATGCATCGAGCTGCATATTTCATGTAAACATAGTATCTGCTGCGTCCTGCGCTACGTTTAAACACGGACCAGCGTTTCCCGCTCAGCACCCGATCATCAGCCGTATCATTTATTCTCCTTTATTTCTCTGGACCGTGCAGCAGAGCAAAGACGCCACGCAACGCCGCCTCAAATCAAAGTGAACGTGCTGCTGAGACTCGAGGTCTGCTCCTGCTTGTGAGGTTCGTTCTGGTTCCTAAATAATTAACTCTTCTCGGGGCAAACTACAAGGAAATCTATTGTGTCCTTCCTCAAAGACACTGTTGTGTGTTTTTGCAGTTCAGGGAAAGACGGAGAGGCAGATGGTTCAGTCAGAGTTATGAGATGCCCTCTGAGTGGTGGTGGGGGGGCTCCTCTTACTATCAGGCTCTGAACTCACATGCCTCGCAGGTTTTCCTCCGCGGCACTAAATTATACGTATTTAAATCCCTCACACCCCTCGGTTCACGGATGACCTACACTCTGTAATGTCCTTGAACGCCTCACAACATGTTTTCATTTGCCTACTTAGACGCTGTGCCCTGCTGGTCAGACTTTTCTATTCAAATGAATGAGAAGCCGTGAGATCAGCCACAGATGTTTCATGGTTTTCTTCAAGGGAATCCACAACATGAACCGAGTAAAACCTGAAAGAAGCCGTGTGTTTATTAAGGTCTAAAAATCACATCATCATCGCAAAATCAATGTCGAAGTCGAGGACGCAGAAAAGAACAGACACAAAGAGACAGAAGGACGAAGCACAACCAGGGGAGAGAGGAGACACCGTGGTAACAACATGTAATGATGTCATGGTGAGAGAGAGAGAGAGAGAGAGAGGAGAAGGATCTAAACTCTATTCTAGATTTAACAGGGAGCCAACGGAGAGAAGGAGGAAGATGACATCCAGGCCTTTATGTCTTCTAAACGTGCTTGAAATAAATAAAATAATTCCGTTGTCTGAGGCTGAGAGACGTTCACTGACTAGAACCAGTGTTTCTGTGGTTTACTCTACATCCAGACTGAAGATCATGCAGCTCGTTCCTGCGCAGGTTGTCAGGTTATTTTCGTTTGGTTTTATATCAAGGTTGTTCGTCCTGGAGAAAAGTAAAAAGTCTCTGCAAACACTAAAGCAGCACAGCTTCACGTTTTTATCTCAGCCTTGTACTGCGCTGAAAAATGTCCCCTCTCTTTAGAAAAGTCCAAATGATGTTTGCTGGTGACAAAATGAGAAGAGGAAACACACCCTGCAGCTCGGTGTCGTCTCAAAGTGCCCGGCGCTCAGAGCAACAGAGGCGGCAGGAGAGGATGAAGATAAATGGAGAGATAAGAGTCTTCTTCAGCCACCTCAGCAGTGTGCAGACACTATCTCTGTGTACACAGTGAGTGGTTCCATGGGTCGCTGAGGCCACACACACACACACACACACACACACACAGCAGCCGGACAAAGATAGATTAAGATGAAGAGAAGTAATCGCAGAGGGTCAAACACTTGAACTCTGAGTTTCTCTCGTCTCTCGGTGTTTTCTGTAATGTGAGGAGCTCTGGGCGGCCGTGTGTGACGCCGGCTCTCAGCTCATTAACATTTAACTGTCGGGAGACAGAAGGAAGCCCGTGAAAGTCTGAGGAGGAGAACAGCTCGGAGTCATTATCATTCATTAGAAGGAAGGCTGAAGATTCCTCTAAAGGTGCTGACTGACTACGGTAACGCTCACATGCCAACGCCGTGCTGCCATTGTCATACAGTGTTTTTTATAATATAATAATATATAATAAACATAATAAGCATTTAAATATCTACATTTTATTTGTTCGAGACAGACCCGCTCACTGAGTTTGATGGTTAAAAGTGACAGCGTGCAGCAACACAGACCGTAAAATAAATAATTTGGCAGTGAAATAAATATATTTTATGACATGAATACATTTGGTTACTCAAATAATATATATATAATGCATTAATGACACATTTAATTAGCTATTTAAATGCTTATTATATCTCCACACTACATGAGCTCAGTGAGCTCCTGACCTGGTCGGGCCTGCAGGTGGCGCTACACGGAGAGATGTTTTACAGTTTTTTACTCCTCGTTTCATTCATTACTAACGTCCCGGCCTGTCCTGACTCCTGCATGTCTCTGGACCATAACACGGCCACAGGCACCTGTTCATGTGCTGGACGTGGTGATTGAATCTCTTCAACATCACTTCACCACGCGTCGTCGTGAGAAGACTCGCTTGTTCTCTTTGTGTTTGCCTCCGTTTCCTGTGAATCACCTGCTGACGTCCTGTTCGCCGGCGCCGAGCCGCTACAGGCGTTCCACTCCCATCTGATATCGCATTATGCTGTTTCAGCTGTTACCCGCTGGTAAAAGGCCTCGCCGCCCGCGCAGGAGGTTGTGGAGGGAGTCGACTCGCCGGCTTACTAACAATGAAAGCTGCTCAGCTGATGCTGCTGTACGCTCGGAGCCTCCTGCTGTTTACCTTTCCTGATATGAGGGTGGAACTCTGTGGACTCTGGGGGCCACAGGTAGGTCGACCGATTCAACGAGATAAGACAGGAAGGCGAATAAAACCAGCAACCGCTCCGCTGGCTCAGCAGCGCAATCCTCCGGTGGCCAGTGTCCTTTCAGAGGCAAACAAGACGCCTCTGTGTGTTTTCCTGCTGTATTGATTTTCCCTGTTCTTTTTTTATCTCGGCAGGCAAACACATGACAGGAAGTTTTGTTTCGGTTGGGAGGGAAATGCTCCCTGAAGGATTGCCTGTGGAATCTTTGCTACTTCACCAGCGAGTCTCGTTTTAGGACCTTTCCGTTAATCCAGGGATCCATGAGTTGCCAGGTGAGCAGGTGAGGCCCAGCAACGCTGGGGAACAGAGCCGGGTTATTTCTATGCTTATATCTGGACAAAGCCTGCAGAGAGCTGCAGGTCTGCTTGCAAAGCTTCGGTGCTTCAGACTGAGCGTCGGGCCGGTGGAGGATCTGTTCCCTCATCCCTTCTCTAAACGTCTTCTCCCTGTTCAGCTCAGGAGCCATCACCCGCCTCATTGAACTGTTCAGCTGTGATGACACTGAACTCTCAGAGTTCACACAGAAGGGTGAAATTTGAGTTTTCTCCTGAAATGAGACGTTTGCTTTGGAAATAAAAAGCGACGCCTCCACTCACGGAGTGATTTACAGACAAGATGTGAGTTAATATTAAAAGCATGACTCTTCCAGCAGGTGACAAACTACCTTTTGCGCCGCAGCGCCTCTGTGGCTTCGAGATATTTAATGACGAACATAAGCTAACGACTCCTTCACAATGACTGATAGCGCAGGTTTTTATTCATGGAGGTTTTTAGCTGCAGCTGAAGGACACTGATGCTGCTGAATTAAAATCCTTCACTGCAATATTTATGAACTTGACTTGACTTTTAATCCTGCCAGAGGAGAAAGTATCTGCATGACGGCGTCACGGCAGGACGTGTCCGTCGCTCTGCTCTGGTTTTAGACGCACGACTTCTGTGTGTGGTTACAACATTTCCACCGCCACGTGACGTGTACGTGGGATTATTAGAGGCTCGCGCCATCATGACAGTCGTCTCGTCTCATCTGGGTCGTTTCCCAGCAGGGCAGCGACGAACCTGCTGGATAAATCTGTGTCTGATAATTGCAGCGGAGTTGTCCTTTTGTGATTTGATTGCTGCTCGTGTGAAGAGCTGCTGTAATTGCATTAGGCTTGTTTCCATGGATATAGGACTGACGGGCCGTCCGTGTGGTTTCCTGCCCCAGCAGCCGGTCAGACCTTCCTTCTTCTCCATCACAGGACAAACTGTTCCAGTGTTTGACCACGGGCACTTTCTCACCACAACCACTTTCAAACTGTGCTTTTTATTTCCCAGCCGCTGAATTGGGAACCTTGAAAATTTGGTTAAAGCTGAGTGTGTTGGAGTGGAACTAAATTCGATTTTTCCACCACCTGAAGAGAGAAACGCAGCTAAAAGGAAAGTTTCACACAGCAGAAGATGTTTAAAAGAATGAATTTTAAAAAAACAGCTAAACTTTTAACATCTGTGTGAACTAATACGTTCTGAGCTGAGTGACACACACACACACACACACACACACACACACACACACACACACACAGACTCTCTCAGTTCTGTGTCTCTCTCTCAGAAAGGTGAGTTATCACACGTGACCTGGTTGCCATGGCAATGCGCATTAGCTTTGCCCAGCACAGGGTTTGAAATCACAACTGGGAGATGATGAGGAACAAAGGAGCGAGCTGAACTTTTACTTCCAGTTAATCTTCCTCTGCGGGGGTGTGATGAGGACGAGGAGCGCGAGGAGGTGACGGCTCGGGCCACCCCCGCTGATCGTGAAGGGAAGTCACGGAGACGGATCCTGTCCCAGCCTGGGACAGAAGCGAGAAGGAGGAGGGAAGAAAAGGAGGCAGCGAGACAAAGGGAATCCTCCGGGGGCTCGTGAGAAGACAAACAGAGCTACGCGATAGTGTGAGAGGAATCAAGATGGCAAACAGAGACAGCGGTGGGTGGTGAGAGGAGAAACAGAGCGGCGTGACAGGAGCAACAGGCGAGGGAGGAGCGTTTAAAAATAGAGACGATGCAGAAAATGTGTGTTTGTTGGTTACTATGTCCCCCCAACCCCCCCCCCCCTTCAGCTACCAGCCTGACTTACACACCCACACTTAGTATCACTCACCTTGATTAGCTTTGCTCCCGTGTCTCTCTCACACACACACACACACACACGCGTCTTTTGTCACTGAGTATTTTGTGGTATCATTTCTCACTGAAAGTGTTGATTCTGAAAGAAACCTAAAGGTTTCCTGAGTGGGGTCAGAGGTCAAACACCATGTTCAAAGACCCAAGACAAGAAACGGCCCAGTTACTGTGACGTGGATCTTTTAGTCTTGGACACCACATCTTCAGCTTTAGCGTACGTAGACTGCCTGAATCGTGGGATAACGAATACCCAGATAAAACCTCTGGCATGTGTCCGATCCATCTGTGGCCGTGCTACACCGACGTAGGTTGTCGGAGCAGTCGTCCTCTATTTTAAGAGTAGGAAGTTCCATGTGAATCCGGTTGGTACTCACCCATCCGGACAGCAGAGAGGGTGTTGGCCTGGCTGAAGGAGGGCGGCGCCATGGTCAGCAGCAGGGAGATGACACAAATCGACAGCAGCAGTGCTGGCAGAGCCGGCATCTTCCACTGCTCCTCATGGAGAATGGTCTGCTGGCTGCCTGTACCGCCACCTGCAGGACAGGGGGACACATCACTCACAGCGTTACACATCAATGCTACATCCAACCATTCACACTCATTCACGGCTACAGTCATCATTAAGCTCATGTCTGCGAGGAAGCCGGAGTATCTCCAGGAAGAAGGATCGTTTTGCTGTGAGGGGAAAATGATGCTCTGATGAAAGCCAACAAAAGGCCGTTTACATTCTGATACAATCAATCTGCATATGATCAATCACGGGACCATTGTTGACTGATTGGACCCATTATCGGTTCAGGTCCCATCGTTTTAACAGCATCTTCAGCAGCAGCTGAGGCTGAGCTGCAGGCGACGATCCCAGTAATCCTGGTGCTGGAAACCTGAATCTCTGTCCACACGACTCGGATTTATCTCCAAAGAACAACGAGGAAAAACTAATTCACTGCAGTCTGTACTAACGTGTGTGGATGTGGTTCCACAGTAAACGGACCTCAGGTAGAAGACAACAGGAAGGAAACCGGCGCTGTGAAAACGGGGGAAGTGAGACGTGTGAAGGGGGGGGGGGGGGGGGCAG
>JAUMHJ010000003.1:631809-645460 GCA_032361105.1 Microctenopoma lineatum | reverse complement strand
TCTCTCTCTCTCTCTCTCTCTCTCTCTCTCTCTCTCTCTCTCTCTCTCTCTCTCTCTCTCTCTCTCTCTCTCCCTCTCTCTCTCTCTCTCTCTCTCTCTGTCTCTCTCTCTCTCTCTCTCTCGTAGAACGAACAAACTTTGCTGAAGGAAAACACTCCTGGTTGTGTTGACAGAAAGCAGCAGCACACATCGAGCTTCCTTCAAAGAGCTGTTTGCTGCTGAAAACAGCAGGAATGACGACTTTGTACCCGACACGTGACTGCGGTCGATTCATCGCGACGTCCGGGGGATTGAGAATCCCAGCTGATGGTTCCTGTAATTCGATTTGACAATAACATATGATCACGTAGTAAATTCCCAGAGAGGCTTCATCAGTTGGAAGCAGAAATATTAGAAAAAGTCCACAGTGCCGTTAATCAGTCACGTTCATTGATTTACTCTCATACTCACCGCGCTATTTGTGGCACACGGAGAGGTCTCACCGGGAGACGTCTCGCAGCGTGCAGCACACCATCCTGTCCTCTCCTCGCTGTAACACCTGCCCGGAAGCAGGACGGTTTGAAATCAGGACGCAGCTCGAGCGCGGTGTTGAACCGTCCTTTAACAAAATGTGTAAACGTCCAGCGTGTTAACGTCTCAGAGGAACAGCGGGAATAAATAAAGCGATTAGAGAGAGCGCGGGAATAAAGATGTCACCATATGTCCACTCTTAGCGCCGAGTCCTTGAGGAGTCAGATTTACAGCGCGTGAGGACGCGCTCGCCGTTGAGGAACGTCGAGTGGGAGCAAACACAGATGGAGGGTCCAGCACTGTGGACGGTGTTCGGAGTCTGTGGGGACTGCACGGGACGTTTGAGCAGACGAGAAGATCTGGATGTGAGCTGACGCGTTGGTCAGAGGCATCGAGCTGCAGCAGTGATCAGATCAAGCTGAGGTAACTCAGACATCGCTGCCTGTCCTCTCAAACTGATCTTAAATCAGCTCCACTCCTCAAACATCGAAACAGAAGCACTAACTACCCACTGTGCCTTTGCAGGAAGTCACTATCGACAGGAACAGTCGGTGAAACATCACGAACCAGTGTAACAGGAACGGAGATGTAAGTGTTCAGATCCTATCTACGATGGGTGGGGGGGGGGGTTCTCAGACTGAGATGATTTATGGTTAAACTCACGTTGCACTGTTTGGTTCGTTGTACTGACTGAATACAGACTTATAACACTGTCTTTGCCAGTGGGCTCAGAGCGAAAAGCATTTTCGCTCGTTCTACCAGCTCAAACCAGCACATTCTGTCTCCGTACACACAATCAAAGGGAGAAAACGTCCTTTTCATCACCTTTTCTGCGGCGCTTCGACCTTGAGCTCCTCCGAGTGAAGAAATAACAGTGGCACAGAGGCCTTTTGTCACGCTGCGACAGCCCTCTGCAGGAGGCTTGTGTTTCCTGAGAAACGCTACACACACACACACACACACACACACACAGACACACACACACACACACACACACACACACACACACACACACACACAGACACGCAGACGTATGCTGCGGTTAAGAAAAGTGGATTAATCTGATGTGTGACTGATGACTGATGTGTTGCCTCCTTCTCTGCCTCCAGGACACAAATCATTTTCTGTTGATTAGTTCGTTTACAGGCGCCGCAGCTCTAATGCGGCGCAGGTGAAGGGCTCCGGCCCTCGCGTGAACGTTATCTGCTCTCACATGATTGTTCAGAAGAAGAGCGTTTAAACTCACCTGCAGGTTTTACTTATGCTCCCTCATTAATAATGCTGCAGCAGACGAGATGGGAATGAGATGAACGGCATGGAGGAACCTTGCAGCTGAAGGTGCAGAGTAAACCCTAAACCTAAATAAAAATTAAGAGGGTTGTTTGTTTGTTGACCAGCGTATTCTAAGGGTTTGAGGAAGCTTAACTAAAGTCTCCTCGCTCTGGTTTTCCTCACTGTAATTGTCCTCACCTTCTCTGAGGGACCGAGGCTTTAACGATCCAGTGTGTAATAGTCCCGATGGAACACGCACGTGCAGCCCATGATCTCCGGTCGCCTGCTGAGGCGGAGCCATATCAACACGTGGTTAAAAGCGTCTATTTACAGAACCAGGCTTCTGTGGACCCATTGATGTTCACATCACATGGACGAGCTGGCCTCACAGTGCAGAGCATGAAAGCTAAAGGCCGTCATGCTCCTGCTCTGCATTGATTGGCTGTGAGCCGGTGTTATGTGACTGTTGAAGGTGCCACAAAATGAGCCGTAATTCCCCGTATCCACCAGGCCTCCACCAACACAAACATCCATCAAGGCCCGCTGATGAAACTCGGAGACAGACGAGGTTCGCGGGCGGATAAAGGAGGCTGACATGTCTGGTTTGCAGAAATCACTGAATCCTGAACTTTGGGATTGTTTTAAAATGAAAGCTGGCAGCAACCTCCACTTTACTCTGATTTGTCTTTATAGCTGGAGGAGAGAAAGGCTGCGGCAAAGCCAGCTCCAAGGGCAGTGAAGATGGACAGTCTGGCACAGCGTCCATTACTGCAGAACAGTCTGATGTCAAGTGGGAGGAAAACAACCCTCGAGCTGCTAAATCTGAACGAATCATACGTACACCAGCATCAAAGCCACAACGTCGGATCTAAATTTACTGACGTGTGAACTAAACGCCTCTGAAATCACAGTAAAGGCTTTTCTTCCAACATTTCTCTCGTGTGATTTGTGATGAAACAAAGTGAATGCTCGCTTTCCCTCGTGCCACTGAAACCTTCCCTGTCTGCTCCCAAAGCTAGCGCTACACGTGTAGGCCTGTTGGCATCTTCTCTGATCTTTTCAACGGTTCCGTCACGGACCTGTTGGACACCCCATGACTCGACCTTCTCCACCTGCCAACTGACACACTCGCTGCTTGTCTGTTGTGACAGTGGTAGTGTTGTATTTAAGACCGCCTAAACTAGGACCAAGACATTGCCGAGACTTAAGGCTACCAAGACCAAGACCATGACCAAGACCAAGGCTGAAAACAGACTAGGGCTCTTTTAATTTTGATGATTATAAGTTAAAAGTAATGAAAATCACAGATTCAGTATTGATAAGGTTCAATATTGAATTGTGTCTTGGTCTCGGTTTAGGCGGTCTTGACTCCAACACTAGACAGTGACTCATCTCACGACTCGTCCAGTCTGTACTTACGTAGAGGAGCCGCTCAGAGACGAGACAAAACAAGAACAGCGAGTCTGACTGGAATCAAGCTGGAATTACTGGAAACCGAAACACTGCTGAAGCCTGCAGCCTCGGATCCGTAAGATGCCAATGAACACTTTTTCATTATGTCTGGATCACACTGAGGTGGATGGGGTCAGCTGAGGTCATCTGAGGGGGCTGAAGTGAGTCAGAATGAATTTGAATAAGAAGTACGTCACGTGTATGAGACACAGATGACGATGGACGTAATTTAAAAACGGTCAATCACCGCTGTGCTGAACGCTCGGTTACCTCTTCCACAGCTTCTTCCAGCTTCATTTTCTCACAGAGTAAGCGACATACAATTAGTTTTGGGATAATGAGCTATTCTGAGCTTTCCGTGACCCCCGACGGTAGCTAATCAATTTGGAGATGTTTTTATTCATTAATTAATTAAAGCACAGATCAAAGAGTAGAGATAGAAGCTTCCGCCATTTTCTGCCACAGAGTGATTTCAGCAGCGCTTTTTAAATTGAGATCAAACATTTATGGTCACACACACTTTCATATAGAGTAAAATTCAGCTGCACGCGCTCACACACTCAAACACACCAGGCCTCCTGCTCTCCACACACGCAGCCTCATGTTTATTTATGACCTTCACACGAAGCACTTCAAAGAAATGTCCAGTCTTAAAAAACGCAGAAACTCTCCCCGAGCTTTTCTGCCAGCATCTGTAAATCAGCCTCATAATTCCAGAGAGGAACCAGTGCGCTGAGGATCTGCTGAACTCCATGTCAAACCCACAATCGCCTGAGCGACATCTTAGAATCTGCGACGATAAGCGAGTCCAGGTTCAGTAAACCAACATCACCTCTGTCGTGCTCTCTTTGTATCAGTCTGACTCAAACATTATGTTTAAATGACAGATTTACATGTTATTTCCCACACAGAAGACAAAAATCAAGTGTGCGCATCCTCTAAGTTTCACACGGTTCATAGACACAAGGATGTACTGCTTCCTAACGGCGTGAGAAACTCACTCTTTAAGGACTATAAAAACCACAAACGAAGAGAAGCTGAGGTTTTCCTCGGACCACCACCAGCATCCCACCCTGCCCTAAACCTTCCTGGTGTGAGGGCCGCGTCTCAGCAGCGTAAAGCAGCAGCGGCAGCAGGACTGTGCTGTCTGCTGGAAGCTTGAACCCAGAACGTCTGACAGTCCTGTGAGCTGAGACGTTTATAGCACAGGCCGCTGGGAGGGAACCCAGACACCACATCAGCTCCATATCAGCACCTCTCCTCGACTACGCCTTCCACATCACCGCAGCACGTCTGCGCTGAAGCCTCTGAAACCCCCGCGAGCAGCTGCTCCTGCGAACGGCAAACTAACCTCTTTGTGTATTCATGTACCTCGCTGCTTTCTGTCTGTGCAGGGAGACGTCGGTGTGTGTCTAGCACCTCTGTAGACGGCAGAACAAACAGCCGCCGCGCGTGTTGCCCTGCGGCGCCGCATTTGCATTACGGCCTCGGCGCACGCAGCTATCAGCACGAATCAGCTGCCTCTGACCGAGAGAAGCTGCTGAAAATAAGCAGCTCAGCTGAGAGCGGCAGCAGACAGGTTTCTGTTGATGCACCTCGACGTTTCTGTGCCTTCACTGCAGCTTTGTTTAGCTGGAAACGGTTGTGGTTTGAGTCTGGAACGTGCACGCTGCAGAGGATCAGCGGCGAGCTCCTCTTCAGCTCAGTGCACAACAATCGATCAGTGTGTTCACACTCGTGCGAGCTTTGCCGCAGGACTTTTTGGTCTCTGTAAAACGTGTCGGTGATCGTATTACTTGTGGGAGCTGGACGTGCTGGCGCAACACAGACATTCAGAAAGCCAAAGCGAGCACAGCGTGAGCACTGAAATGAATGCAGTTCTGTGAGAATGAATTCAGCACACAGGGGGAAGGCTTGAGCAGCAACGGGCTCATCGTACTGCCGTTAACCTGTTTGTTTGCATGTTGCACGTTGCAATAACACACAAGTAAATCTCTGTTGGGCTGTTGTTGCACAGACGGAGCGGTTTTTAATCGCACCATTACCATGCGGGATTCATATCAGCCCCACAGTTTGCTCCTCTCTCTTGGCTGGATGAAGTTACTGCGGATGCTAACACAACATTTCCTGCTGCTGCCACTTCACAGTGAATCACACGAAGCAGACAAATGCATCATCAAGTAATTACAAGAAGCTCCTTCTGTAGACGAAGACGGCGGTCGTTTAGTTGTCAGTGCATGAGCTGTGAATGTGTCAGTGCGGAGATGGAGGAGTGTGGAGCGGACACAGCTGTTCGTAGCACGGCGGGAAGACGAGCTCTCCAACTTCTGTTGTGTCTAAATCTGTTTGAAGACCAACTCAGCAGAGAACGCAGTGTCCTCCTCCTCTCACAGACGCCGACTCCTTTTGTTGCTTGTTGTGTTCTTTACGTTAAATCATTTCCTAAAATGTTGCAGGAAATAATTCTCCTGATTGTAGTGTGTGGTGTTATTCTGTCTCGATGCAGCAACACAGAAGAAGGCGAGGCTGAAATATTCCTGCTGCACTGGCAGATTCTCCAGCTTGTTTTTCCGAGCTCAGACACAGACAGGAACGACTTCAGTCTGTGGAGAGTTTCTGCAGTGTGCACTAACTTATTTTATACTCAGTGGAGGTCCCAAACTTTCCAAACATGCCAAATCTGTCAAGAGGATTTTTTGGGGGAAACGTGTTTGAAAACGTTGCCGTGGAATATTAGTGTTTGATGGATTACAGCCATTAAAAAGTCTGCGTCTTCGCTAAACATCTTCAATGAGGAGAAGAACTGTTGACCTCTCCGGCCTCTACCTGTAGTTTGTCTCATGCAAACCAATCGGCCTTCGGGTTCCTGACAAAGTCCACGGTGAATCACGTTAACCCCAGAATCTATGAAATATTTATAGCTACAGTATTTCAGTTGTCTGACCTCATTCTGTCAACAATCCACCAAGTTTAGGATCAGTGAAGAACTGCACTTTGAAACCCCCCAAACCTACAAAACCACATTTTACATCGTGTGTGGGGGGGGGGTCTCCACAGCTGAGCCTCTCTAACAACTTGAGCTACACATTTAATATTAATGAAGAACATTAGAGTTCTTCATCTCACTTATTACAACTTAAAAATGCGACAGACAGGATCCATCAAAAGTCAGAAATCCCTCTGCTGTCTCTTCCACGCCACAGTCCACAGGCCTTAGAATGCAAATCATCACGAGCTCCTCCTGCAGACGTGAGGAGAGAGGATTACAGGAAGGAGTCTCATGCTGTGAAGGATTCATTTACTTCCCAGGAAGAAGTGTAATTTCTCTCCCAGTTCCTCCACGAACCTGATGTTCACAGAGAGCTTGCTCACCTGGCCACACCCTCCCTGAAGGTCCTCTTGACCCTGCAGCCTGCCTGGGAGCCTGAGCTGAAACAGGGCTCTGAGGACTGAGTCACTGGACTTGAAGCAACACAGGTTGTCTGTTTGTTGTTGTATTGTTCTCACCTGGATACTCAATCAGTCCTTAACTAGATCTAAAGAGTCATTCGTGACGCAAAATCATTAATGTTCCATAATGATCAGGACTTTCTTAAATGAAGAGGTTAAGTGAATGTTTGTGTCCACGCAGCTCGTTATGTCTCATGGGATGGAGGTTTTATATTTTAAACAACAACAAGGACTGGTTGGATGATGGAGGTCAAAGGCCAAGGTCACTGTGCCCTCACAGGCCCCTGGACACACAGATGAGCTGGTCACAGAATGTGGACAGATACACACTGCTTCGATGAATGTGTGTGTGTGTGTGTGTGAGGAGTGGTGGGGAGCTGATGAAGAAAGATGCTGACAGATAACCAGTACTGTGTGACTGGCCTGTGACCTGGCTGCTACTCGTGGAGCGGCCGTGTTGTCCTGAGATGCTCTGGTGTCATGATTACAATGGCGCTTTGAGATGTCTGACACGTCCACATGTGGATTTGTTTCTTTGTTGCCTATGAACACGTGTCTGTGACGGAAACACATCTGTCATCTGAACCAGCTCTTGACGGGAACCCAGACGTAATGAGTGAGGAATCATCACAGTGAACTCTTTCACAGATATGAAGCTGAGTCGCTCCTACAGCCGTCATGTCGGGTCACAGTTTACACTAAACAGGTGGAAGATTCACTGGAGATTTAAAGGACTTTCATCGCCAACCTGCTGAATTATTTCCACTGTTAAAATCTTACTCTGTGATGATGTAGTGTTAATACGTTAAATGCTCTTTATAAGTATGGATTTACATCTTTTTCTTTCATCTGTATGCTGCTGCTGGAGCGTGTGACTTTCCCCCTGGGGGAGAATAACGTATTCATCTACCTGTCTCAGCTTTACTGGCTGAACAGGTCTTCAGCCAGTCACTGACGTGTTGTCCTTTAAATCACCAACACGGGAGACGAGACCTTTTCATCAAGCATTAATATAAACACGGTGTGCTACTGGAAACGTGCAGCAGCTCTGTCTTTATCCCTGGCTGCAGCTCTTCAGGGACCCTCTGAGTCGGACAAGCTGATTAAGTTGTGTTTTTCTTGACCAATGGAGTGCAGCGACAGACAATTAGGATGTGGATGTGCTGTTCCCTGTGGTTGTTATTTCTCAGGCCCAAAATGACCTCTGGGAAAGACTTGTGGTGGAACGGGGCGGGGGGAGGGGAGGTGAAGATAGCCTGCGCAGCATGCTGCTCATCATGGTGCATTTGATGTATTGCCTGCCACCTCCTTCCTCTCTTCTCCTCTAGCTCAGTCATACTCTGGCTGTTTGAGTACCAGCAGCCACCCATATTGTAACCACCAACATCCAGTGGATGTGATTCAGCTTTCCATCTGGCCCTCCGCTCCTCCTCCTCCTCTTAGTTTTCCCGTCCAGGAGGTAGATCAGCACACCTGCAGCTCTGAGGGCGAGAGGTTCCTGCTGCAGGAAAATGAACATCAGACGACACAGTGTGTTTCCTGCTTCCAGTGATTGGACAGAATAAAAACGACTACACCTGCAAGAGACAGGTCCAGCTGATTTTCTTTCAGAACACTGGTGTAAAATAAAAAACTCATGGATTGGTAGGGCTGATAACCAGAACCCTCAGACTAACCCTCACCCTCAGACCAACCCCCACCCTATTACTATCACTACAGTTTCTCAGATAATCTGAAGATTCATCAACAGCCTAAAAGTGAGCATATCATCACTGTCTGTGCTCCGGTATCAGCAGATCCACAGTGAAGTGCTCAGTGCGCACAGGATGGTGAACACGCTCCTTTAATCTGACGTTCTAACAATTTCCGGCTGGGCTTTCCCAAAAACTCTGTATCTCTTGTTAGAGATTAGGAAGAGTGTGAAGAAATGAGGGACATGGCCACTAACGCCTCAGCAGAGCTTCATAGCTGCATCAGATTGTGCTCTCTACTGTGGATTTCCCCAACACACATTTGCACTTGAAAAGAAATCCAGATATTCAAAATAACTACTTCAGGGTCTTTGCAATTTAATGTATGCAGGAGGATTTACTCAAATATTGTTCTGGAGCCGGATTAAGCTCGTGGCCTGAGGGAGGCCTTGTGTATTTTTGATTTACAACTTATCCACACTTTGTTCAAAACATTTTTTTGGTGTGAACAGTGTGAATAAAGCAAAGTACAGTTAAAGAAACAACACGAGAACCAGCTCCGAACTGGCAAATCTCCCATTAACTTCAGCCATTAACAATAATCAAATTCAGTTCAGACTCTCTGCGTCTGTGTTGTTACCATAACAACCAGAAACGAGATTATTTCTGAACACATAAATCCCGGATCCTCGCAGTGGATAGTCAACACACTTCAGTCCAAGCTGAGAAAACATTAACTGCAGATTTCCTCCACAGTCCCGTTCAAAACATTGTTTATGTCAAGCTCTGAACTGTGAGCAACACTTTCATATAATCCAGAAACACAATGAGCTTCACAAAGAAGATACCATCTCTCAAACTGATCTGATGATTACAGTTAAAAGTGGTCTGCATGTCTAGAGTAATATTCGTGGTTCGTGAGGGGAAGGTTGGCTCATGGGACAGTGCTGTTCTATCACCATGGCGATGAAGTGTTACCAGCACATACTAGGTGTGATGTATTTCATTCAGTTCATGTAAATGAATGAAACACATGAATGAAATACCATAATAAAAAAAACATCCTGAACTAACTATTGTTGTACATTCAAATGGGACAAAACTGATAACTCAGTTCTTCCACTGAGCTGTTCTTAGGTACAGTATCAACGAACAACACGTGAGGTTCTGGGTTGTGGACACACTAGTTTCATGGTTTAAAAACATGTGTAATTGAAAACAATTACATTTTTCTGCAGTGTGGAGGGATTCTAGCAAAATTGAACGTGGCGAGCCAGGAGGGATCATGTGACTCCTCTTTACCACTGCAGCACTGCTGGTGGTGAAAAGATCTGCAGAGAAACTAGCACCGTTCACATTGTCTCTCACTGGTGCTTTAACAGACTAGATGTCTGAGGGGTCTCTCCAAAAATCATAAAACACCCACTTCAACTTAACAGCCGTGTCCCCAGGTGAAGGAGAAGAGTCGTTCGGCTCCACAGGGACACGGCCGTTGATTTCTCAGTGTCTTCA
Source organism: Microctenopoma lineatum (assembly GCA_032361105.1). Classification (NCBI taxonomy): domain Eukaryota; kingdom Metazoa; phylum Chordata; class Actinopteri; order Anabantiformes; family Anabantidae; genus Microctenopoma; species Microctenopoma lineatum. The sequence goes on along the minus strand of JAUMHJ010000003.1, from coordinate 635,573 downwards.
CATCCCCTTACCTCAGCAAGATGAACGCCTTTGCCAAGGCCACCAGTTATAACCAGGAGGGGGAGGTACGGGGGACAGTACAGCGGGAGCCTTGGGGAATGAGAACATAATTAAAAGGCCAATGACCCCCACCCCCCAACGGAACAGATGGTAACCAGAGACGTGGGGAGAGAGAGAATAAGGCAAACGAATGGCCAAGTGGAAAAGGCAAGAACAGAGAAAATTCATGTGACAGAAGGGAAAACTGGACGAAAGAAAGTATGTTGGAACATCTACAGTAGGAAAAGAGAAGTATGGAAGAAAAGACTCATAAAGTGTATTATCCTTGCTGCAGGTTAAAGCAGCCAATGAGCTACGTCATGTTGTTGTTACATAATGTTTGATGCTGCTGAGTATTAGCGGATTTGCTAATTAATTACGTCGCTCTGATTCTGTGAGAATACCTACATTTTATTCTGTGGTGCATTTGAGCTTGTGTTGCTGGTCATGGCATAATTTTACGCGTTAATTTAATAATTTAAAGCAGTGTGATGCCTGATAACGGTGCTATGGTTTATACTAGTGGTGATATGAGGTCAGAGGGCATCTAAAAACTGACTTACAAAAGTGTGCTATCATGTGTTGTGAAAATAAAGGACCCCAGAAGTGTCTAGACATAACAGGTGAGGTCCAAAGCCTGAGAATCAGAATCAGACTTACAAATTGGGTGAATGGATTCAGGCAGAGGCAAATCAGGAAACAGGCAGGGTTCCAAAACCCACAGAATCTCATCAGGCAGAATTCAGCCTGGAAAGTTGCTTCTGGAAAAGAGCTGACAACCTGGCAAATTGAAAGCACGGCAGCTGCTGCTTACATAGCGGGAGGCACAGGTAAACTCAATCAAGTTGATTAGAGTGTGAAGTGGACTGGGATGAGGGACGGGCCAGACAGGAAGTCATGATTTAAAAAATAAAACAGGAGGTTTTAATGGTGACCATAAAAGTCAAACCTGGAGAGGGTTGAGCAAGTGTTCTGTACACGCTAGTTATACAATAGTCCTTTAGTATTTAGGGCTTGACAGGAACTTTCTGGACCCCCTGTCATCAACACCGCTGTGGTGCCCTTGAGCCTTTACCTGCTGCTCAGTGGAAACAGGTCAGACTGTGCTTGTTTCCCTGTGTGAATGTGATCTGTTCATTCCTGAAGAAGAGACGAGGCTTCCTGGTGAACTTTACCTAAATAAAGAAACCTCGGCATATTCAGAATGCTGCATGTCTTCAGTATTTACCCTCTGCCACTGCCACTCAAAATTATATTCACTAAACCTGCCAGGATCCACGGTCATTTACTAATTAGAAAAATAATATCAATTCTCCAGCGTAATTTAAAGCTATTTGTTTTGGGACCTGCTTTTCTGTAGTGTAGAATATGTTCACCTTGAGTGGTTAAGAACAAACCTACAGCTAATGTAACATATAGTAAGTTTAGTTTAAGTCACGTTTTACATAGAGGGCTCAACAGATATATTAATATCCTACCACACAGAATGTGGACAGCTCACTTCAGAGTATAACATGTATTCAGTCCTGATGTCTCTCCACTGTGAGAGCAAGAATAAATGCAATGAGGATGGATCAAAGCACATCTTCCTCCACTCAGCGTTATGCCCTTCACTTCCTTTCCCCACAGAGCAGCGACCCATTGACGTTGTCACTCTAATCTCCTCCACATGTCTGACTCCACCACACGGTGCCAACTCTAATTGGCCATTACAGCAGCCTGGTGTCAGCCCTAACGTACCCTGGGCTGAACTTTTAGCCTTGCAGATTAACCGACATTAGCAACTCATTGAAATCGGCAGGCAGACACTCTTGGGATAGTAAACGGTCCCTGTGTGTCACTGTCGTAATGTCATGAGACTTTGACGGAGCTCAGACCTAACTACAGTTTATCCAGCGACACACTGACACTGCAGATGTGAATGAGGTTAAGTGAGGTGTGAGCGAGCGCCACAAAGACCCATAGTTCTGGTAGCAACTTAGACAGAAATGTACAGAGACTGCATTAGAGTCTCTGGTTTGACCTACATGACTGTTAGCATCATTTCAATGCTAATGAGTTAGCACAAATCCTTTTGCTTTCAACTCTGTGTGGAGCTCCCCAGGGCTCAGTCCTCGGTCCTCCTTCATTTAATGAAATAACCTGTCCTGTTTATGCAGATGTAAACGCAATATGTTTGACACTGAAGGAAATCTGTGTCTGTATGTGAGTTACATGGCATCTACGTCTACATGTTATTATTTTTCTTGGTGTAGTCTTGGTTATGTTTGGCACGTTAGCTTAGCCTTGAGTTGAAAATAATTAATTAAGTATTACTTTCTTACTTTGAAAAGTAGTGCCACTTAAAAAGCTGTTTAAACTGACACGGAGTGCCTTCACCTGTAATTGGAGCTGCCTGCTCAAATGTGCAGCTGCACCCAAACTGTCGTCTGCCGCCCGCTTATTTTCATGTCAATAACACAGAGGAGGCTGAGTACAAACAACAACAACCTGTCCCTGAATACACTCCATTAACTTTGAACAGAGCTGTGACTCAAAGCGCCTGATTTGCAATTTACCAGTAGCTGAGGGCCAACAGAAGTTACATTCATTAACAGGAGCACGAACATGCAGTGAATACACACGGCAGGATTCTGTGGCAACCTAGCAACAATGCACCTGATTGGACTAATTACACACCATTATGTCGTTGTGTTCAGACCACCGACCCTGAATTAATTCAGAACTCAACAGCTTTTCTTTGACTTTGAGAATCATATTGAAACACTTTTAGCAGGTTGCAACACATTCAGTGGAGCTTTGACAGCTTCTGATGCTTCCAGCTGAATCATCTCTCATTTATGATTTAGATATTCTGTCAGCTCAGCATCAAAGAGTGTGTTTCACAGCAGAAAGTGTCTCCTACACTACAAACACAGAGTAAACAACACCCCAAGACTTTCCAACACCATTTCTGGGTAGCAAACCTCGCGCGGATCTTCTGTGACAGGCAGCGACAAATAATTCATCAATGATCAAATGTTAATGCTGCTCACCAGGGAGTCAGAAGCATTTCCTCAGTTTTACTTCAGCTGTGACTAGATGTGTTTGACTTTTTGCCTTCAATATTCAGCTAATCAACTCATTTCTCTTTTTTCTACCTTGCCAAAACAGACATAAACAACATAATATGGTAAAATAGCAACGGTCCATCAAGCTAAGCTCAGTGAAACAGTGTTTTAAAGAGGTGATTAAAAACGCTGCATTAAATTAAGTTTAATCAGAACACCTGCAGCTCTCAACCAAAAAGCTTTCCTACCACTTTGAGTTAATTTACTGGAGAGACATGAACGAGTGGCGTTGCTGGCCACACAAACAAAGCCGTCATCACAGCAGCAGGGTAACTGTCTTCAGATCGCACATTTCCATAATTATTTTACTAAAATAAATAAGAACAATAATAATTGAAAAAGTGAGGAGGATGTGAAGTAGAAGGTGAACAAATCAGTAAGTTTTCCTGTGACAGTCTCCCAATTAGTGAGTGTTGACGTGTAAAGAAAAGATACAAACCCATTCCAGATGGAAATGGACAATAACTAGATAGGAAAAGATTCCCTGGAAAGTTCTAAGATCTAAATGTCTTGATAGAACAATATGAAACATGAGCTCTCACCAACACTTAACTTGGGTAAATAATATTTACCGTATTTTTCGCCATATAAGACGCACCGGCATATAAGACGCAC
>JAUMHJ010000003.1:614510-631709 GCA_032361105.1 Microctenopoma lineatum | reverse complement strand
TGTAAGACGCACCCATATTTACCCCCCAGTTTTGGGGAAGAAAAAGTGCGTCTTATATGGCGTAAAATACGGTACCTGATGGGTACTCGAGGAGGTACGACCACCAACAGAAACAGTCTGAATCAAGTTGGTTGGGTTATTGTTGAAGTATTTCATCTTTTTTGCTCAGTACTTGAAATCCGATGCAAACATAACAAGGACAGCTGCTGTCGTGTGCATCATGTGGTGCCACTTTTAGACTTCAGCTTGATCACGTCACAGAACAGCACATCCCGACTCTCGTACACTGACTGCTTGTTAGGTCTTGCCTGCGTCAACTGTGGTTTCCCCTCTAATGTTTTTACCGTAGAGCATTTTGAGCAGTAAGCCATGGCTTTCCTAAATGTCACTACGTAAAGACTAAAGGCACGTTATAGGAGCACGTTCAGTGAAAGACTGAGAGCAACGGAATGTCACAGGAAATCTGTCCTTCCTGTGGCCATCTCACTGTACAACTTTAATTGAAGGGTCAGTAATACCACTCTGCAGTAACTCATACCGGTGAACGTCTTATTATCTTGTCTCTTGTATTGTGTCATTTCTTTTTGTAACTTGATGTCTCTCTTTCTCTGTCAGGAGCAACTGAGACCTCCTGATTTCCTCCGGGATTAATAAAGTATTTCTGATTCAGTGATTCACTAACACACACTGTGGCACAGTTTCTTTTCGGTAAAGTTGGTGGAAAAATAAATCACAGAACAATATGCTAACCGTTGTCAGCAAGACACTCAAAAAGAGTTTTACTCTTCTGTTTAAGCCACAACATCGACACGAGAGCACCAGCCTGCAGCGGCTCACAGTTATTTGCAGAGAAACGAGCAGGTCGTTCGCTGCAAACAACGTACGACACGGCAAAGGTTTCCGCTGTTCCCGAAACCTAATCCCAGAGTGAATGTGGACAGTGTTAGTCGCACTCATATGAATCAGCAACGTCATGACTCTGATAAAAACAAAACTAGGTCTAAAGGTCAGAGCTGCTGAAACAACCTCAGGCACCAGGACGTTCTCTTCTCTGAACAACGCTTAGTTTCCTGTTTGTACGGCACATCTGGAGCAGAAACGAAGCGAGGCAGCTGAGGTGCGTCTCTGCACCACGACCTCTGGCACGCAAGGGACGAATTAAAAAGAGACGATGTGTCTCAGTGAGAAGCACAGTCGCAGACCTCCTGATGATCTCATGGTGTGTGGGTGAGTACGACGCGCAGACAGAGGTGTATGCATGCTTCCTCCCCTGGCAGCAGAGGATAATGTGATGACAACCATATAATACCACAATCAGTCAAAATATATTAAAATGTCTGAGATAAATTGGCACTTTAATTTCTTAATGATGTTATTCCATTAAGAAACAATTCATTAAATGAACAGGGTCTATTACAGTCTTTAGTCTTCAACTTACTCTAATTGATATTTCATTACATTTATTACATCGTCAGACTCTTTGCTTTCCCCTCACACAGTGTGACGCCGTGTTTGCAGCTTGGTATCGTCTCTCCTGACACAGCGTCACACTGAACCAATTTTTATTTTTCTTTTGACCTACTGTACTGCAGCACTGAACCTCAGCCCTCCAGTTTGTCTCCTCTGGGCCCTCAGGGACCAACTGTGGCACTGTCGTGTACAGTGGCTCCAAAAGGACACAACACAGAGAGAAAGAAAATGAAAATGATATAACTGCAGATATTCTGCAGAGAGACACACAGAGAACTCTATCAAAGGCTGCAGCTATGCACAGCTTTCAGGAGATTAGCGAACATGTTTACCTCTGGAGGTGGTGGAGACCAAAAACAGAGCTAAAGCAGGTTCATGAACTCTGTGTCTGGATTGACCTGACTGTAAGTGACACATGTGAACAGTCAAATATCAGACATACAAACCACATCCACAGTCCCAATAAAGAACGCGTCGCTTTAAAGAAACAGTCTGTACAAACCTCCACTGACTGAGCTACGATTCAAGTGAGTGGATGTCGTCTTTACTTCCACCCAGATTTGATTCTGCGTTGCTGAATCGATGTCCTGTAATCAGTGTAAACGCGTCAGGTGTGCTGCACGTGATCTGCCTCTCCAGGAAACTGGTGCGAAGACAAATCAGTTGTGACACGAGACTCACACAATCACACGCGCACACACACAAACACAGAACAGAACAGAGAAAATGACAAACTTCAACAGGGTGGAACTGCTACTCTGACCCCAAACCTCCAGCACACATCCATCCTCTGCCGGCGGCACCGCTGGGAGACAGCGGGAGTGTGTGTGTGCGCTCTGTTAAACAGTTATGTTCACTTACATAAATCATCAGTAACAGTAAAACCTTTCTGAGAAAGTAATGAATTGATGGTCTGTGTGTGTGTGTGTTGCAGAGCTTCATCTGTTGTTCTCTCCATGTGCTGCAGTGTCGAGCGAGCAGTGCTGCAATGCTTCACTAAACAACTCGCACTAAGCAGCTCGCTGAGTGTGTGTGTGTGTGTTTGCCATTGTTAACAGCACGGAGCAGGCATCTTTTCAGTGTGTGTGTGTATGTGTGTGTGTGTGTGTGTGTGTGTGTGTGTGTGTGTCTGTTCGAACAGAGATTGTACGTTTACATGTATTTAAACGCTTACGTTTTGCCACAGGCCTCGTTCATTATCAGAAAATATCATTAATGGCAGCGGTAAGAGAAAATTAAACATGACGGTGACTCGAGAATGTTTCTATCAGCATAATAAAAGAGTCCGATCAGGCTGTTGGTGAGTTGCAGACATGCTCCTGGTCAGTTTTCCTGATACCGAACCTCAGACTCTCAGCATGTGGAAAATGGTGCATTGCATTCTGGGATTGAGTGAAAACCTCAGCAGACAACACTCTCACAGTGTGAGTGATGTGTGCAAACAGATGTCATCCTGAAACTGTGTGTGTTCTGTGTGCTCACCACTCAACGGGCCCCACAGCCCTGCAACACAGACACAGCTCATCAGACCCGTCGTTTCTCGCTCCTGTGTGCGCAGCGGAGGGAGGCGACTGCTGAGCTGTCCAGCTCTGAGGTCTGTTCATTAGCACCCACAATCCCCTGGGAGAGTGGACTCCCAGTGTGCTGCGTGTGCTGCGCTGGTGATAACGGACCCGGGTCGCGTGGTGCTCCTGGTTTGGCCCCTGGTTTGGTGAAAGCGCCGGCTGGATAATTGAATCTCTATTGTCGCCATGGGAAGAGTGAGTGTGGCCGAGCGTGATCTGGGGACTCTGCTGCTGGTGATTAATCACAGCTCATTCTTCTCTGCTCGTTAGCATTGATTGTTGGGGAACGATTATCTGAGAAGTTGGATGAACGGCTTCAGAGTCCTGCCTGTTTTCTGCATGTCTGCTCTACAATATCCTTCCTCCAAATAATCCCTTCAAATGTCAGATTGATTTTTTATTTTGCTGCTGATCTCACTGCCTTTCACTGAAAAGAAGAAGTGATCGCAGGGAAAATCATTCCGACCTCTGACACTGATCCCTAACAGCCAGCGCGCAGAGACGTGTTCACATCTGAACACATGTGCCATCAGATATCACGACCCAAAGCTCGGTTCTGTAAACGGTCCTTTGATAAGAACAGAGGACACTTTATCCAGCTCAACACATGTTGCCGCTGCAGAAACATCATTTCTCCAGGTTTCTGCTAAGAATTCACTGTCAGTCAGGCGCTGCCTCATTAAATGCTGCAGTGGTTCAGACTCGGGTCGAACAGGGTCAGGAACAGATTTTTCCGACCTGATCAACACAGGGAGAACTTTCCATATATTGAGCTGCAGCCACTTTTCCACTTTTTATTTTCCACTTTCTTCATCTCCATGTTCCTTCATACGTGAAGTGCACTTATGAGGCAGAATCGATAAGAGATCAGAGCCTCCAGCAGGACTCGGTGCATTTCACCAAAAGGTCGCCGCGTCCATTTTAAGTGATGTGAGAGGAGGCAGCGGCGCCGCAGCAGACTCGCTGCACACAAACACGCCTGCACCTGCAGGTGCATGTTGGTTTGATGTATGTCTCCATCATGGTGCAATGATGTGGTTCCTGTAGAAATGGATATGACTTCACATACTGAAGATGACTAAAAACAAATCTATTACGACGCGCCTCCCCCTCCCCCGACAGGCTGACAGGCTGTTTGTTAAAGCTGCTGCCACCAGGATGAAAGATCTATGGAATTAATTTAAAGTTAATTTACGGAGCTCAGCTTAAACGCGCCGTATATCTGTCTTACTCTCGCAAACACATCTGCCAGGAGCTCAGTCATACACAGCCTCGCAGCTGCCGACGGGAAACTTACGCTGCAGCGTGTGTTCATTCGAAATATGCCAGGAAGCGGTTTGTGCTACTGTTGGAGGCTACAGGGCAGAACCATAAAGAGTTATAAAGGGAAATATTCAAAACATTACAGACGTCTACATGACAGAACAGAAGCAACAGAACCAGTTTTCCTAAGAGCGTAACGATGCCCATGAATAAGTAAAGATGCGCACAGTACAAGAGTATAAACCCCAAGTCGCTTCCGTCGTGAATAAAAAGTAATAAATGTCTCCACGAGTAGTTGAATAAAAACCAAAGAAAACAAGACGTCACTTCAGATTACAGTGAAAAATGTTCTGCTTAGAACAGTGGACTCGTAAAACACGTCAGCGGTGGTGGGAGTGGCAGCGTTGTCCCGCGGCGTCACAGCGGAATCAGTCAACGCAGCGGTCTGCTCGACTTTTCGCCGCCAGCTTGGGTTGTGAGTTTAAATGCTGTGAATTCTGTTGCAGGCAAAGCCGTCCGTCTCCTCTCGGAGCCATTACCAGTAAATAGTGGTGATTTTCTTCATCGCAGCCAGCAGGATATCAATACAGCTCGCTCAATTATCGACGCGATGCAGCTGCCCCCGCCCCCTCCATCCACTCAGCTCTCTCCACCTGCAGGAGGAGGAATGACGGAGGCTCCATTATTGTTATCTTCCTGCGCCGTTACTTACTGCAGGTAATAGGGTCCCCAGACAGAAGCTCTTTGGGAGCCACAGCTGATTGTGGCGTCTAATAGAGTCGGGATGGATGTGGCGGAGTTTAAAGGTGGAGACGTCGGAAGTCAAAGTCGTTCAGTGATAGTGTGTTTAATAGCTGAGGGATTGAGCCGCTGCGCTTTATGGGAATGTCCCCGTTTCACCCAGGCTGCGTTTAAATACATTCCTGCAGAGTTTCAGCTGTTCAGAAAACTGGAAGAGAAGGTGGTGCCTCCACCTACAGCTCACTTCATGCATGTTAAGAAAAGGCCTGGTAGCTCGATGGGTTAGGCGTCAGACTGAAGGTCGCAAGTTCAAACCCCGTCTGACTCCTAGTCCGTCCCCTACCAGGTGTGTCCCTGAGCCAGACGCAAAGCGCCAGCTCCCTGTAAGTCGCTTTGGATAAAAGCAAAGCAAAGAAAAGATGTTCAGAATTTACTAAAAGAGAAGCAGCCCAGTGCACGAAACAGGAAACAGTAGCAGTAACTGTCGTAGTGAGAAAGCAGGTTACGCTGCTCCCTCCTCTTTCTGTCTTGCTCGCTCATCTGGTTTGTGGCGGCGTGTTTGTGGCGGCGTGTTTGTGGCGGCGTGTTTGCACCGCTGCTTGTTTAGCAGTGTGGCCACACGGAATCTGAACTCCACCTGCTGAGAACATATGCAGTGATTTTCATCCCGACACGTGACTGATGATGAAATTAAACATACAAGTGACCTGCTGAAGAATCACTGCTGGTTGTATGACGTTGTCATTCTCTCAGCCCCTACATGACTCTCCTGCCTCCTAACCTCCTCCTTTTTTCATCTGACGCTGCTTTTATAAACAGGCCGCACGCAGAAACACACACTCCTCCACAATCAGCAGCTCAGGACCTGCAGGAGCTCATCCCGATTATTTCAAATCTAAATTCAAATCACACGCAGACTCGCAGTTCATCACTGTGCTACGATCACACACACACACACACACACACACACACTCAGATGAATATTTACCTATATGCACACACACACACACACACTCAGATGAATATTTACCTATATGCACACACACACACACACACACACACTCAGATGAATATTTACCTATATGCACACACACACACACACACACACACTCAGGGGTGCAGCGGCTGAATAAAGCCTTATTGATTCTCTCTTCCTACGCAGGACTTTACTTCCGAGACTGCTACTATAATCAGAGGGAAAGAAAGATTGAATGCAGGGAGCGCGCCTGACCAAACGCCCACGCTGACGCACTCCGACACGTGCTGAGCGGAGGAAGAGGAGGAGCAGGAAGAGAGGGGCGCTGATTTAAGATGCAGCAGATATTAGGCTGAGAGAGAAAGAGAAAGGACTGCTGGAGGAGGAGGAGAGAGGAGGAGGAGGAGAAGGTGATGTGGATGTGTTGTTTGCTCTGGTATTGTTAGTTCCACCCAGCGTCATTGCCCCCCCCCCACCCCACCCCCCCGTCTGTGGACCAGCTCTGTTCAATCATCAATTAAACGACGCTGAACCTGAAACAAACAAACGAGCCGCAGTCAGACTCCTGTTCCTGCACCACCGAGAGCGTCACCAGAAAGTGTCGAGTGTGGAACTCAACATTAAGACATTAGGAGACAAACGAGCAGAGACGAAACAGGAAGTGAAGCTATGGAAGTAAACGTATAATGAAAGAAATAAATCCAGATCAAGATTCTTCAAGAAGCCAGACCAGATGCTCACGTCTGCATGAAGCCCCGCCCCCTAACCCCTCCCCCAGACCCGACCTCACAGCTGCAGCACCTGAACTGTTCCATTTAAACACTTCTTTACCAAAATAGCAAAATCGTTTCCTCCGGCTCTCGAGGCCAAACACAGCATCACACATCGCTGGAAATGAGTCGAGAAAACATTTTAGGAAGTGGTGGGTAGAAATGTCAAAGCCTAAAATCAAAAAGAACAGTGCTGACAGGTGGACTCTCGCCAGCAGTGCAGGAGGAATCACAGAGAAAGGCAGGAGGAGGACAGGAAAGGAGGGAGGCACAGAAAGGACAGAAGTACTCACTGAAAGAAGATGACGACACCAGGAGCTGATACCAGAGGATTCCTGTGGCTGATCTCAGGGAGTCCGGGACAGCTGCACAGAATCCACACAGAGGACACTTCCTGGACACGATCGATAAAAAAGCGAAGCTTCAGGAACAGTGGCAGGATCCTAGCAGAGTCAGGGACCTGTTGTCTCAGGAGTTCGTCTTTTCCAAATGTCTGTCCCTCTCTGCTCTTGTCTCCGCCTTGATGTCAGGATTGTGAGAGCAACAGGGAACTGAGCCGAGTAGGAAGAAGGATCCAGAGGGATGAACAGATGAGGAGAGGGAACCTAATGTCTTCCAGTCTGGGTAAAAGTGTCTTTCCTTTTCTGGCCCAACAGGAAAGTGAAAAACAAAAAGGAAGGACCTTTTTCTGTCCAACAAACCTTTGTCCTTTCCGAAAACACAGACTTCTGTGGTGGACGCGGAGAAGGAAGCACACAACTAGGACAGAAACAAACTCAATTACACACAGAGATAATGGTGTGTATCGGTGGCACCTGCTCCGTCTCCTCTTTCTCTTCCTGACTGCTTTTCCACCTGACTGCCAAGATTAAGGCATATAATCAAATTCTCTTAATTGGCCCTGAAGATGGCGACTGGCCAACAGGCTCTCCTCTCTCTCTCTCTCTGCTTCCCCGCCTCGCTCGCCCCCGAACAGTGCAGAGAATGACAATGAGTCTCGGGCAGCTGGAGCACCTGTCAGTCAAGACTCGGGGCTCTCACAGTTGACTCCGCTTGCTGACTCACTACTAGTTGTTATCTCTGCTCCGTGCTGCCAGCCCGATCTGGCCATTTCCTCTGTGCCATACCACCCCCTCCTCCCTCCTATTGATCCCCCAGAACGACTGGCGGTTTAACCCCTCCTTCTTCTTCTTTGCTCCTTTCTGATCCGTCGCCTGTTTTCTTCTTCTTCCACCTTTTCCTTTTCTCGGGTTCGTATCTAATCTCTCTTACTCTTCCTGTGTCTAATCCCCTATCTAGATCTGCTGTTGCTAATTGGTTTCAGGTGTCTGGCGGCACGGGAAAGGAGGGTGGGAGAGGGGGTGGCGGGGAAGATTTCACGCCGCCGTCACCATTAATTAAAAAGATGATTACTCAGAATACAAAGATTAAAGACGAAAATAGGAAGCGCCGAGGCCGCTAATAACCTGGTAGCACTTTACAACTCCTCAGTCAGCTTATCGAGTGTGTGTCTGTTTCCGTGTTACGATTGTGCGCTCGTACATCCGGCAGCTCTCGGCTTCTGAAAACTGTTTCTGGGACGTTTCGGCGCGATGCTGCGGCTACATGTTAGCACGTCGAGTCGCGTGAGTCAACATGCTGAAGAATCTTTCTTCTTTTTTCTTGGACTGATTCTTTTTAACTTACATCCCTGCCGCTGTGTCGAGGCTTGGAGACTTCACTGTTTTTGTTTCGCAGGATCCCGGAAAAGGAAAATCCTGCCACAGACTCTTCTGTGACTCAAAAACCATTAAAATCACCCACAGTCCTTTATTTCTTCCCTCTCTCCTTCCGCTGTGTCCTCACTGTAGCGTCTTGGGATTTTCAATCTTTTGAACAGATGCGGTTGCCATGACACCTCTGAGGAGGATGTGTTGATTGGCCTGGGGTCTGCAGGCGTCTAATGGATACGGAGCAGTCAGCGGGTTCACCCGGAGGGCTCACACTTGTGGCATTCTGGGAAACGATGTGTGTCGGCACTGCACTGAGCAGCATCTGATGAGGCCTGTAATGAGAAGAAGACAGTGGATTGTGTGATTGCTTCAATTCTTTTACCTTTTGGACTGAGACTCTGGTTGTTTGGGAGACACAAGGTTTGCACTTAACCTGAAATTGCCTGCATATGCCGAGAGGAAAGTGTAAAAAAATGTTGTATTTCCACAGTTAATTCATGAGAAAACGACGCATTACAAACAAGGGAAATCACTGAGAGACGTGACGCAGATTACTCAGTTCCACAGATAAAGACAACAACAAAGAGGATTATAGAAGTTCTTCAAGCGGAAAAAAGCCAGACAACAAAAACAGAATGAAGTTGACAAGTGTAAATATGACGAGTCGATAAAAGCATCGAAATGACAAAGGGAAGAACATGGTGGGAAAGAAACAAAGGAGGAGGAGAAGGAGGAGGGAAACACGTTTGTGAAGAGGAAACAACGTGAGGAAGAAAAAGAAAATAAATATTGACAGAATAAAGTCTGGAGGGTTTGTATGTTTCTGCTCCATTGTGCTGCTCAGACAGAAAACTAAAGGTGGATCTGTTAGTGGATCTGTTGGTGGATCTGTTAGTGAATCTGTTGCTGGATCTGTTTCTGGATCTGTTAGTGGATCTGTTGGTGGATCTGTTAGTAGATCTGTTGGTGGATCTGTTAGTGAATCTGTTGCTGGATCTGTTTCTGGATCTGTTAGTGGATCTGTTAGTGAATCTGTTGGTGGATCTGTTAGTGGATCTGTTAGTGAATCTGTTGGTGGATCTGTTAGTGGATCTGTTAGTGAATCTGTTAGTGGATCTGTTGGTGGATCTGTTAGTGGATCTGTTGGTGGATCTGTTAGTGGATCTGTTGGTGGATCTGTTGGTGGATCCTTAGCCAGAACCGTCTCATCGTGGATCAGTCTTTTACAGCACATCGAATGAAATGAAACTTCTTGTAAATCAGATTTAATTTTCTTCAATGAAGCTTTTCAAGTCGTTCGCGGTGCTTTAGAAACAACCTTCGATCAAAGTGTTCTTCAGGTTGGTGCTTGTACTTGAGAACGGGTTGAAGGTTTCGCTCTCTCTATTTCTTGACTTTCCGTGCACAGAGCGTGTCGGATCGCTCGTGTCTCGGCTGGGCTCCATTATACCCGGCCATTAAATAGCGCGTGTATTCAGATGTGAACGCTCACACTCTCTGACAGGTTGTACAATGTGCTGAACCAGGACTCGCTTTCCTGTCTCTGGAAACACAATTGTTGCCATGACATTTGTCAGACAACCGCGTCCTTCAGCAGCGGTGGGGTCACAGAGAGAGTCGCTGGCCTGATCTCACCCTAACCAACTTAAACCTGATTGAGAGGCAACCTAACGAGCGGCCGGTCGTATAGACGCGTTTAGGCCGATTGACTGAACACTGCTGGTGTCTGTATATCATCTGCGGTTACACTACGTCCATCCTGACTCCTGTTTTTATCCTTCTCATTACGTCTGCCCAGACGTATAACGCTTAAAGAGCCGTGATTACCAGTGAAGAAGTGAGACGCCCAGTGCCGGAGCTGCGGCACCAAGAGTAATTATACTGTGTTACAACAGTTTGAAAACACAGTTTGAAATGACTGCCATTACTGTGATTTAATATCAGAGAGCAAGCTGCTCTCAAACGTAACCTGCACTAGAAACACCATTAAAACCCAAACAGTGAGATGAGCTCTGTACGCGGACGAGAAAAACATTTCTCTCTCCTGCTACAAACTCTTCTTTTATGATCTCCATTAGAGCGAGCTGACTCACGCTGGCAGCTCAGTGCAGAGAAGAAAATATGCTGCTTTATTGCTGTGGAGTAACTTATTGCGTAATATCACCTGTAGCGTGTGCTGTGCTGCGTAACGGCTCCATCAAATCACTGCAAACGTCAAAGAGACTGCTGCTTTTCACCACGGCGCCCGAAGACACACTCAGTTTCAAAATGAAAGAACGTTTCTCAGCCTTTTCTTTCATATCTGGATCTGAACATTTCGGAGGTCTGTGGATACGAGCAAACCACCGCCAGGGTCCGTGTGTGACATCACCGGCGACGTATAACAACCACAAGGTCACAACAGGACCATACGACGTCCATCATGATGGTACACGGACATTATTTGACATCCTTTCCTTGGATCATTCATAACTACTTGATCTGAGTAAAAAACCAGATCATGTTTCTGCATCGACAGCTGGAAGAAACAGGTCTTTAAACGCAAACACAGAACAGCTAATGCAGTGAGCTCGGACTCTTCTGCGCCTCTCGGGCCAGAGAGCCTCAAATAGCTGCTAAGTGTCCACTTTATTTTCAGAAGGTGGCAGCGTTGCAGGGTGACGGACTCTGAGGGCCGGACCACTTCGGCCTGAGTGTTAGTTCTGTTAAAACACTTGTCAGCAGGAGTGTTTTCGTGTAACTTTGGGGCAGCAGCGCTGGAATTAGCACACACTGAGCAATTGTCATGCTATGCAATCAAGGCGTCACTATGGAGAAGCACTCTGGTGTAAACATTTCAAGTGGAGGCTGGTTTGACACGTTCGCTGAGTACAGATTTTTCTAAAACGACGTGATGGAAGCAGCTTCAGTGCTTCAGCTTTACCTCACCTTCAATGTTACTTCAGTCCGTTTGTTCCCCTCATCCTTCAGCTGACAGTCACAAACAACCCTCCAACTCTTCTCTGGCCTTAACCAAAGTCTGGTCGTTGCCTAAACCTGACGGAGCCGAGAGCTGCGACCATGCAGCGCAACCAGTTCCTCAGACACTGCTTCACAACGTCTCTTAAAGGCGTTGCTCTGTAAATGAGGACAGACGGGGCCCCGTGTTCTGTTGAGCCTGGACATTATTGAGAGGGAAAGAATGTTTCAGTCAAAAGTGACTCGTCCACCATAAGGACGCGTTTCTCTTCACTGGAACGGTTTGCGCCACATTAGCACACGTTTACCTCGTGCTGGGTCCTATTTAAACTTTGCTCTGCTCTGTTTGGCACCAACCGTCTGTGACTGGAAACCTTCATTCTGAAATTTAATGCGCTGACTGAACAACATCCCATTAAGTCTGATTTGTTACAGTTTGTGAGCCAGAGACTATTTTAGTTTTGCTCTCATTTCACGAAGCTCAGACGTGTTAGCGTCGCCTCGCCAGGTAAAATCTTCATCCTGCAAACTGCTGCAACGTCGCTGACATGTTCCAGCTGTTTCCAGCTGAGGACTGATTCACAGACAGCTATTAGCGGCATGCACTGGAAGCGTTAAGCTGGAGCTCAACGTATTTATGGCAGATTTTTCACGAGGTGACTGGATTCTTTAACATTTATAGCGCTGAGCGTGACGAGAAACAGATCATCGGCGAGCTCCACACAAACATAATCATATTTCACGTCAGGAGCTTAAAACTGATCAAAGAAGTAAATGTAATTCATGGAAAACACCGTTTAGCCCGGAGCAGCGGAGGCAGACGCCACCTTCCTGGCCCGTTAGTCCACGGGTCAGTGTGTGCTACAGTAGCTGCTCTGAGGGGATGGACGGTGCAGGGTCCAGAGCTGGAACGCCCTCGTGGACTTGTGTGGGTGGGGTGGGGAGGGGGGCTCGTGCAGCCACCTCCCTCACATGTTAACACCCCTGAAGTGTTGAGAGGACACATCACGCGTTGATGTGTTTATTGGCCTGATGCGTTACTACTGCTACGTCACCACCTAGACCACTGTGTTTCCTCCAACCGAACGACGCGAGTCCACTCTCTGGTACTTCCTGCTCACCGTTGAGTTTGGCTGAAAGCCTTCAATTAAACCTGTCTCCATTATCTCCCTCTGCGCCGCCAGCCTCACACACGCGCTCTCTGTGTAAAACGCTGCCCACGTGCGCTTTAATTACGACGTAAAAGTGCGAGGCTTGACATCTCCCTCCACATAAACTGCGACGGCTCCTCCGCGCCCACCACCAGCAGCCACATCCGTCACGCCGATGGCTTTTCGAGCGGCGGTGATGGAGTTTCTAACTGATGTCATGCGGCGCGTGAGACGTGATGGATGCTCCTCCGTTCTGAGGGCTGAGGGCTGATGCATGGCGTAGGTTAAGGAAGTGGGCGGGGACACGTGAGCTCCTGGTACCATCTGACACCATCTGTAAACGTCTTTGAAACGTGTCCAGTCTGTTCTTGTTTCGTCCTCTTGTCTCCAGACTCGAACGTGTTGCAGGTTATTTCTCATTCAATCCTCACCCTGCTTCTCTACTCGTCGATTGTTCTCTGCTTTTATTCTCTCGGGTCATGTGAACGCCACACAAAGGAAAAGGAAGGAGCTGGTTCTGAGCAGGGTGCGTGAGCTGGATTCTCTGGATACTTAACGGTGCTCATTACCTTCGTGATTAGTCTGCGCATGTTTGTACCTGCTGAATTCTTTTAAATCAGCATTTCCATAAAGTCCAAATCAATACACGTACAGAAACATATTCAACCAGTGGGGCTGATTTCATCTGCCTCTGAGGTTCTGTTGGGTCCGGTCAGTAAATCATTTGACTCTCCTGCTCGTCTCTACTGCAACAACAAAAAGCAGCTGCTATTTCTGTGTGTTGCAGGTTCCTGGTAGTTGAGTCATGGTGCATTTGGGTGTGAAAAGGTGCTGCAGATGTGTGCGTGTGTGTGTAGGTTGCAGCAAACACAAAATGAAACCGACTCAGTACATTTCTCTTTGCATCGCCTGGAGTCCAGCACTGAACACACACACACACACACACACACACACACACTTATGCCACCAAACACACTGTGCAGGAACAGATTTCCATATATATGCGATTATGTTTTCCAAGGATACAAGCGCACACGTTTGCGTGCACGAGACTATGTTGGGCAGGAAGTGAAAGCACACACCTGCAGCCTCGTCTCTGACACACGCACACACACAGCTAGACGTGCTGACGTTGACTGCATCAGCTGGCCCACGGCACGCTAACATCGGCATACATTAAACCCGGGAGCACTCGGCCCAGCCACAGCCTGATGGTGTTTCCACCCACCGCTCACACACACACACAGAGGATCCGCGGGATCACTGCCGTGCACCTGACGCACAAACAGAAGCTGTGGCGTTTTTGGTCGTTCGGTGTGAGCTGCTAACAGGTTTACTTTCCACCAGCGTCCTCGAGAAGCCGTTCAGCTCCGTGGTTTCAGCCCCGCAGGTTTTCTTAAAGTAAGTGGCTGTAAACGCCTGCTGTCTAAACACTGAATTATCCTGTTCCACGACCACACACCGCCTGAGAGGCTGTTTGGTAAAGAGTGCCGTTGGCAGCACTTAAGTACGCATATTACACATAATCACAGCAAAGAACAGCCTCAGGGGGAGGCCTCCTCCAGCTTATTACAGCGGCTGCAGTGCACCGGCGACGAACTCAAGGTATCGACCAGAGAGGGACGGAGGAAACGATGGTTCAGACACAGCCAGTCCATCAAATCCAAAAGAGGTATCCAACACGGAGAGCGAGCAGCTTCTGCCGTGTGCAGCTGCAGGTTTGAATTCACAAGCACAACAACAGATTTGACCCAGTTAAAGGGGGAGGAGGTGTGTGTGACGTTTCTCCATCGCCATCCGTCAGGAAGTGATCCGGGAGCGGTGGGGTTGGTGCCGGACCACGTGCACCGCGGTCGCCTCTGTGTCGCCTTCACACTGATAGAAGCGGATTTAAACGTCCCCTGATGTGTGTGATGTCCATCAGAGACTCCGTCAGACGACCAGTCGTCATCTGGAGCCGTGAATCTGTTCCGCAGTTACAGACTCAGCCACTGTCCCTCGTGTGTCTCCTGCTGAATTCACGACACACGGTGCACAGATTTAGAGAGGCCGCAGGTTCCATCTTCACGTTGCCTCAGCAGACGTGATGAAGACGAAGCCGAGCTGATGAAAGGTTTGTTAACAATCAGGCTCCTGGTTCCAACTCAGCCAAACAGTAAGAAACATTTCTGTTCAGGCTGCAGCACACGGGACGATTTAGGAGGAATAAATTAACGTGAAGGAATCAACGTCCCGCCTGGTTTCTGTGTGTCTCTGTGTGTGTGTGTGTGTGTGTGTGTGTCTCTGTGTGTGTGTGTGTGTGTGTGTGTCTGTCTCTCTGTCTGTGTGTGTGTGTGTGTGTCTCTGTGTGTGTGTGTGTGTGTCTGCGTGTGTGTGTGTGTCTGTGTGTGTGTTTGTGTGTGTGTCTGTGTGTGTGTGTGTCTGTGTGTGTGTCTGTGTGTGTGTTTGTGTGTGTGTGTGTCTGCGTGTGTGTGTCTGTGTGTGTGTGTGTGTCTGTGTGTGTGTTTGTGTGTGTGTGTGTGTGTGTGTGTTTGTGTGTGTGTGTCTGTGTGTGTGTGTGTCTGTGTGTGTGTCTGTGTGTGTGCGCGTGCACCACACTGAGAACCTGTTGAACGAACGTTGGGATCTTTTATTCAGTTAGCACCGGGAGGACGGAGCTGAGATGGAGGGTGATGAGTGGGGAGGTGGTGTAGGCGGCCGTGTGCGTCGGAGGGGGGTGATGAGGCAGCAGAGTGATGGATGAAGAGAGGGGTGGAGGGATTATCGAGGTTCAACCCCCAACTGTCGATTCGATGTCGAGGCTGACGCCTCACAGTTTCAGGCACCAGCGTCTCGATGACTTGGAGGCTCGAACGCTGGTGGTGCTAACGAGTGATGGATGAGGAGAGGAAGGAAAGAACCAGACGGGAAGATGGAAAATGAGGGAAAACTGTGTGAATGAGCGATGAGGAGGAAGAAGAGGAGCAAACGCACACAGTCTCTCACATCCACTCACCCGTCTGCTTTGGCTCTCTGCAGGCGAGCCACCACAGTCACAGCTGAGCCGGCCGGGGAGCAGGGAGAAAAAGGAGCAGAGAGAGAGAGAGAGCGACGCACAGCAGTAGTCCCTCCACCGACGGAGCGAGCACGGTGCCGGCAGAGACGTCTGCGCCGGAGGAGGAATGAGAGAGATAGACAAAACAGCAGCCAGCAACTCCGAGTGAGGAGAAGGTTCCAGGTTTACTCCACGCGAGCACGCAGCCGCTCTGCTCCCTCTGTCGCAGTGACACCGTCGCCTGTGAGGCTCCTGGGGCTGACGGTGCGACCTCCTCCGCCTGCTTCTCCTTTTGCTCCTTTACCTCCGATGAAAGGCAGAGAAAACAGGAGACAGATCAACAAACGTGCTTTCCGTCTCCTCTGATGATCCCTCCTCTCGGTGGAGTCTCTCCTCCTCCCGTGTCCTTCAGCGTCGGACTGACTGGCTGCTGCTCCACAGCACACAGAGGCTGGACTGCATTCAGCTCTCTCTCTCTCTCTCTCTCTCCCCCTCTCCTCCTCCTCCCTCTGCTGCTGAATATACCTCCTCCTCCTCCTCCTCGTTCCACTCGCTCTCACCTCTCTGGTTGTCTCTCCGTCGTCGCCTGTGTCTTCATGCACCTGTTTTTTTATGCGCTGCTTGAATTATTGCTTTCTGACTGGGGTGCAGTGTGTGTGTGTGTGTGTGTGTGCTCCAGCTGTGACATGTCAAACACCCATCCATTAAGGCCTGCAGCACGTGCTGCGTGCACCGCGCGACAGCTCACAGACAGTGATGCTGCAGAGTTGGACGACTCTTCTCCGTCCGCGTTACTTCATCGTGTTAACATCACACTTTCAACTTTTCCTTGTTCGGCAGCTTCGCCTGCTGATGTTGCCACGAAGAAGATTCACTATCTTCAGTTAGTGAATTTATCCGTGACCGACCCAACGGCGACGTGACGTTCATGCAGAAATGTGTGAGTGATCTGATTGGTGCAGGTCGTAACAGCACCTGCTGCAGTCTGGTTCGTCCTCTACCAGTCGTCCACATCTACGTCTGCTGCAGCACAGCTGCTCCCCCCACACACACAACACAGCACTGCTGCCTTCTCACGGTGGAGATGTGACACGTCAGCGATGACACGCGGCTCATCGTGAACACGGGTCCAAACTAAGGAACCCAAACCGGTCCAATGAATATTTCTAAAGCTGCTGAATCAGTCCCAACATGGAGGCGGCTGCTGGAGCTTCGTGTTCGTTTCGTTAACAGCACCAACACGGTGTTTTCTGTACGAGCTCATACGAAGAAATGTGACAGAAGTGTTCGTAACGTCACGCGTTTAAATGGAAAGAGGCGCCACCTAGTGTCAAAACCAGGTGCTGCACCGACACAGGTAAACCAGCAGCTACACCACCCGCTGAGATCAGTAAAGGAAAATGTTCCATCACCACAGAGTCGGAACAGGAATCCTGACATGAAGAGAAAAATTCCTAAAAGATAAAACAAAAAAACGAAGACGTACCGTATTTTCCCGAATATAAGCCGCTACTTTTTTCCCACGCTTTGAACCAAGCGGCCTATATTTAGGTGCGGCT